>OW240923.1:101674771-101782689 GCA_933207985.1 Pelobates cultripes
GAGGCCGAGGACCTCGAAAAAAATACTGTAACTGCCATATTTTAACTTGTCGCTTTTGGTCTAATTTGCAGTTGGCTTGGCAGTAGCTAACATAATGAATGTTATTATTGTTATTAAAGTAAAAAAATATTCCAGGCACCACACAAATATTTCACTGTAGTGGTTATGGTGTCAGGAGTGCCCTCCATTGTAAGGATTCAAACCTTTTTTAAAAATTTTTTTTTACATCTTTTCTTGGGTCTGCTGTGACCATCACTTCCACTGTTATATTTTGTGTGTGGTTTGTATTTTTTAGCCCCCTGCCCCAAGTCCTGATGACAATTTTATTGTTATATTTTCACAGGCACATTAACATAGATTATTCCTTGTATTCGTAAAGGAAGGAAAATTGTACGAAATCGAGCCATGAATTTTCTTTCCTTCAAGCTAACATCTCTGCCGGAGGACATAATGGCAAAAGATGTTGAATAACTAATTCTGTTTAATTTCAGAAAAAAAAGTTTAGAAGTACATTGAACAAAATTATAAATGCAACACATTTGTTTTTGCCCCCATTTTTCATGAGCTGAACTCAAAGATCGAAGACTTTTTCTATGTACACAAAAGGCAGTTTTCTCTCAAATATTGTTCACAAATCTGTGTTAGTGAGCACTTCTCATTTGCCAAGATAATCCAACCACCTCACAGGTGTGGCATATCAAGATGCTGATTAGACGGCATGATTATTGCACAGGTGTGCCTTAGGCTGGCCACAATAAAAGGCCACTCTAAAATGTGCAGATTTATCACACAGCACAATGCCACAGTTGTTGCAAGTTTTGTAGGAGCTTGCAATTGGTTAGATTCCTGTCCTCATTCCCTTAATTTTACCTACCGCTCCTGTTTTGCCACTTTTCAAAAATCTGAAGCAAGTTTTGTAGGAGCTTGCAATTGGTTAGATTTGTGTCCTCATTCCCTTAATTTTACCTACCGCTCCTGTTTTGCCACTTTTCAAAAATCCGAAGCAGTTCAGCACTTCTGAAACTTTGGCAATTCAGACATTTGGAAGCGTCCGAATTGCTGAAATTAATCCAAATTTAATTTCGGACAGAAACAAATTGCATCTATCTAGATGAGACTTCTTATAAAAGTGCATGTGTAGGTAAGATAGGTATAAACCTTAACAAAAACATCATGCATATGAAATAACTGAAGTTTTATTTTACTAACCTACCACAAATTACACCACACTATCATCAAACAGACTTGCTTAAATAGGCATGGATCAAACAGAGACATAATAAAACCGGTAAATGCAGAAAGAGATTATAGCAAAAATCTAAATACTATATATACATAGTAAACAAAAAAAAAAAAAAATATATATATATATATATATATATATTTATATATTTCACATACCATTATTAAAAGATAGTAAAACAGGCATTAGTCTTCAGTGTTATATATATATATATAGGGAAATCTAAAAAGAAACTATCTTAAACATTATTAATTTAGATGCACAATAATATATTGAAAAAAATACCATAATACAAAGACAATAATAAATGTAAAAATCTGATACATTATTAAATGAGCGGAAAAACCTGAATCTTAAGAGATTATCTTAGACATGTAATGGAAATATTAATCTATGAATGTTAGAATTGATCCAGATCAATATATTTATGGTCAAAGTTTTCTTGCATTGATTTTGGTGATCTGGGTGCCTGGAGTGTCCCTTTAAGACTTTGCCTTGGGAGGAATGGACTATCTGCAGACTAGCCAGTGTGACTAAGCCTATATTAGAAAATCAATTGTTTTTGCACATTTGATTCATTTTATTTGTAGCACTTTGTTAGTGTTCATTTGGTCTTTATTACCTTTTGAGTTGTATTGAAGTATTGCACTATGACCTTTCTCTCTTTTTATCTTTACATATGAGAATTATTCGACATTAAAGTGGTAAATATAAAATATATATACTGCACTGGTGTGTGGCATCCTGTACTGCAAGCATGTCAAACTCACGGGCCGAATGCGGCCCACAAGGACCATCTTTGCGAGCCGAGAGTACATGCTGGTGACTACTCTGCTAAAATGTACATGTCCGGGGAGGAGGGCCAGCGAGGGAGCTCAGTGTTCCTGCTCCTCACTGCTCCCTCTCGCGCCATCTGTAGTGAAGCTGGGTGCCAGAATATGATATCATATTCTGGCACCCGGCATCACTAAAACTGCGCGAGGGACCAGTGAGGAGCAGATAGAAGGACCCCAGGGACATGCCACACATCGGCTCCAAAAAGTAGGGAGCAATAAAGAAAAGTGTGTGTGTGTGTGTGTCTGTCAGTGAGTGTGTGTGTGTGTCTGTCAGTGAGTGTGTGTGTGTGTGTGTGTGTGTGTCTGTCAATGAGTATGTGTGTGGATCGGGAGGATCAGATTTGGCACAGGGTGGTAGAGGGGACTGCTGTGGTTTAGTAGAGGGGGATGCAGGGTTTTTTATTATACTGTGCTTTTTAAAATAAACCTAAGTTTCTATGAAAATTTAAGGTGTTTTGTTTTTTTGGGGGGGGGGGGTTTGCGGCCCACATAAACTTAAACCTTGTTTATGTGGCCCGTGCCAGAATTTGAGTTTGAAATTCTTGCTGTACTGCGTGTAAAGTTGCTTACCTTACTCACAGAACCAACAATACTGAAGCACTGCATTTTACATCTAGCAGCAACTCCCACAACCTCCAGGTAGTGAATAAAGCTTGGAAGATACTTCACATAGTTTATTCTTACATTGTTACTATAATTACCATTTATACCTGTAGTTTGCCACTGTAATTTTCTATGCATGCAGTTTTTTTATCTTTGTCATGTTTCTGACCAATATTACATGTACACAGTTACTAATTGTAACGGCACCCCCAGGCATAAAAGGGTTAAACCGCCGTTTAGTAGATCTTCCCTTCCAGAGACACAGGCACAGCTACTGCAGAACACCAAACTCCCGAACTGGATACAAGGGAATGCTCCGAACTGGATACAAGGGAATGCTCCAAACTGCATACAAAGTAGCACTCCAAACTCCTGAACTGGAACCTCACGAATAGCTGCTAGCAGACGAACAGGAAAAGCACCCAAGCGGCCTACACTCCTGGCAATCAGTCTCTAACAGCATACAGTAAATCCCCCCAAAGACGAGACAGAGCTCCGTGTTGAGGGTCAAGCAGTGGTCTAGTTTATTGAGGGCTACCTGCCCAGTATTTATGCAGGTCTCCCAGCTGGTGGACACTCCCCTAGGGGACCAAATGGGAGACTGTGACAAAGGACAGACATGAACCAATGACAGACACACAGAGGTAAAACATCCCCACAATGCATCCTAATTTCCCTCCCTCTGTCCTGGAGATCATTGGGAAGTAATCCAATTATCTCCCAGGACAGAGGCAAAACTCCATTAACTACATTGCAGTAAAAGCCGGTAAAAGACATAAAAATGTATAACGTTACAACTGTTGCACAAAACATATACATTCTACCTATCCCCAGATAGCTTAGATCTGAGCGCACATTATTAGCAGATGGCGCTCAGATCACATACATACGGTTCAATCGCCATGGAGCCAAAGTCTTTCCCATAGTCTTTTGTTACACGAATTGGCTCCATGGCATGGCTATCTGGGGTAATGCTGTTCATACGGTTAAACTACCGAATGAACAGGCATCCGGTTAAATGACCGAATGCAGACGCAATGAGGCTGACTGCTCAGCGGTGTTTGCGCAAATAAGTGTCCGTTTCCAGTTCCATAGTTTGGGCCTGAACACCGCTGGCCGTTCGGGACTTTAAAATGGCCGCCGCCATGTGTTCGGCAAATGAACAAAGGCCACCCAGCATTCGTCAATTAAGCTTCTGGGAGGTCAATTGCCGACACACTCCCAATACAGGTGGTCCATTCATTCGGTTGTTTGTTTGGTAGATTGAATCTACCGGACACCGGGCAGAAAGGCACGAACAAGCCTTTTCTGCAGGGTAAAATAATGCTTTTTAACATGGGGCCATAGTCCAAGGGCAACAGACGAGCAACCAGGCTTCTCCAATGCTTCGTGGCGAGGTTGGTTTCGCCACACTAATATTTTGGGTGATTGAAAAGTTTAGCAACCAAATTCTATTGTATACAACACACGGTTACTCTACCCTCCCCCTCCGCCTCTTTCCTTTGCTCTTTCTGACTGTAAATGCCTTCATATAACTGTTCTATCTCCATCTCTGTTCTTTAGGCCTTACCTCACACTCCCAGAACCAACAATACTGAAGCTTTTTTTTTTTTACCCACCCAGGTTCCCCCTAAATATATAGCATGCTCCTCCAGCTGTTCGAGATTCTCACTCAATTACCTCTTCATTCCCTTTATATTTTACTAATCACTACAACTCTCTGTGAACTTCTTTTAGCCATCACTTCCAAATTTCCCCTGCTGCCTCTTGTCTCAAATACCCACTGTATCCTTAGATTGTAAGCTCATGGGCTATCTAGCTAAGCACCTTGTATAAAAAAGCTTCAATGGCCAGATATCAGCGTACGGTTAGGGTCCTCTCCACCGTTTGTAGATATTATATTGTGCATTCTCCACTAATTGTACAGCGCGGCAGAATTTGTTGCCGTTTTATTAATACCAGTAATAAATACATGCATATATTGAAATCATATAATATAACTGGAAACAAGAATATTGGGTAAAAAGTCAACCAAAACTGAGGAAAAAGCAAAAATGTGTGTATCTTGAAAATAGAAAAGAGAGGAGAAGAATAAATAAGAGCTTTATTAAGAGCAGCCTTCGGGAGCCTCCCGGCTATTACAGTGGTATGGGGTTGGAGGGTCCCTCTGTCTTTCGGAACACACGTCTCTATCTGCATAATGAGGTAGCCCTCAGAAAGGAGACACAGAGTGGTAACATATCCATAATGCCACTGTATAATGCTGATATTGTGGTTGTTGGAAATATTACCACATCTATTTATGTAAGTGTTCCCTTTGGAGGATTGGGGTTTCTGCAATAATTGTACATTATTACACAGTTTGTGCTTTCTTGTATCCTTCATTTTAAATTATTTCATTTGTATACACTTGGTGGATACAAAGAACACATTACTTTTGGATACATTTGATCTTGGCGGGATATACCCAACCTCCCTGACTTCTACAATGTTAAATCAGAGGTGGACTGGATGATTCAGAACTCTTTACATAAAAGGTTATATACTTTTAGTGCTACCCTCAATTAATGACTCATGGGGAGTATTCATTAAGTGCTGACAAAGTGCGGACATTGCTCATGTGTTAAGCTGCTATTTTATTATTCATTTATTGTTTTAATTATGTTATACTTTTTTATTGTTTACTGTATGTGCTCTCTTTTAAAAAAAAATAAAATAAATAATTTATAATCATCTGAAAAAACTTATCCAAAAATATTAAATCGAGGCCCGAGTTTGAATCTACAAGGTATCCTAATTTTAACCCCTTTTGATGTTTTGTTTATAATTACAATGACTTTTTGTTGCATTGCAGAGCTTATGAGATTACTAATATACTCATTGTTTTTCTCAGGCAAACAAGAGAGTTTTACAAAGATTACAATCATAACAGGAAGAAGAGCATGTCTAAAAGCATGGTGGGAGCACAAGTTAAGGAAAGAAATCGGGAAACATTTTCTGCTAACTTCAAGGCTGGTCCAGTGATGTTGCGAGATGTTCTCCAGCATAGCCACATATCCACATTTTTTTATTTTCATACCATATGTTTTCTGTACAATACCAGCATGTAAGAAAGAGGTTGTTAAATCTTTCTGCTCTTTGCACCAATGCAAAACATATCCTTCATCCTTTTAATGTTCTCATCAACTCAACAGCAATTTCCTTTGTGCACCTATAGTTAGGCCGGGGAATGTACATTGATGGAGGATTGTACCAAGACCCAGCATGTTCATCTTTTGCGCACCTTACACTATTTTACAATGCAGCACTTTTTGCACACCTTGTTTTGATTAAGGTTAGAATGATTGTTCTATAAACCCAGCACTTGTTTTTGCCTTTGTTACCTTGGCTAGAAAACATTGTTTGCAGAAGAATAAAACAACCCTTTGACATTTAGAGAAGTTAGCATTTAAACATTTATTTTTTTATTGAAATTGTTTAACCATTTTAAAATGTTTATAAGCATAACATCACAGAATTTTTTTTTTTATTGGTATGAAAAACAAATTGTTTGTTTTTATTGTAATTGTTTCCATTATTCTCTCCTTATTTTGAACACTGTTAGTTTAATTACCACCACCCCTGAAAGTTAGAAAATGTTTAGAAATTTATTAAAAAAAACAAATTTTGAATTTGAAGGCAATTTGCGTCTGCAAAACAAGCAGGCATGGTCACACTCCAAGATCAGGCAGGGCTAAACCAGCACCAGATTTGAAAATACACAACATTTAAGGGAGAAGAGAGTGGGCAGTTGGATAACAGCTAGCAGATGATGGCACATCATCATCATGACACCTCAAGTATTAAACTGAAGAGTAAGTAACCAAACTGGATTTGGGGAGATTGAACTTTCCACGGTTATGTGCTCCATCAGTTGGGGGATATTTGAGAGTGTTATACGTTAAGAATAATCCCTGAATCAGAAAACACTTGCTTACTTCAGACAGTGTTCATTGGACATGACAATCAGGCAAAGAGCAAGCAAACTGTTCTTGTCGCTAGTGAAGGCTGATGTATGCGGAGGTCTTGGTTTTTTAATGACCTCTCCCATTTTGATGGTACACCTGTCTGCTTATTAGTTTCGTTCCAAATATACATTTGTGCGAATTTCATGCCATTCAGACATTCAGATGCTTAAGAATGTCTGAAGTGACGAAGTTCGGAAGAGCCAAAGCTCTGAAGTGATAGTTTTCTGAAAAATTTCAAAACAAGTGAGAGGGAGCGAAAATTTCGTTAATGATGACAGGAATCTCTACCAAAAAGCAAATTCCTTTTGTGCAATGACGTCATATCCTGTATGCGTCACATCACGGCTGCCAGCGGACCCTGAAGGACGTACAAGAGCACAGTAAGTACTTTGCTTCCTGGATGCCTGGTAAGCCTCTACTGCACATGACTGCATTGGATGAACCTCCTTAGCCAATTATGATATAGGATATATAATGTAATCCTGTATATCCCGATTAGATATAAATAGATATAGAATTTAGACTTGCGATTCGTTTCGCTCTGAAAGTACATTTGTACGAATTTCATGCCATTTGGACATTCGGATGCTTACAAATGTCCGAAGCGCTGAAGTTCCAAAGTGATAACATTCGGGAGTTTGGAAATGCCGTACTGAACCGAATGCCATTGGTCCAAATTGCCAAAGCAGACAAATTTTTTCCTGAACTGAACCAAATTTTTTCCCCGTGCACATCCTTACTACTTATGGTGTTCACTAAGTTGACCTGAGAGAGAGATCACTTTGTCTCAATCGTGCTCCCTTTCCTTACCTACCTGCTGGCCCACAAAGTGTAGTTTGAAACTATTTACACACATCTGATTGGTAGAAGTTTTAACACCTTTCCCCATTATTTGTTTATGTATTGCTGATACATGTTCAAACTCAAGGAAATCGGTCTAGATGAAAATGCTTGTTCTTAGGTAGAACATTGGCTTAAAAACAGAGTACAAAGAGTTGTCATTAATGGTAAATTTTTTAGCTGGACAGAAGTGGCAAGTGGTGTCCCTCAGGGGTCTGTTCTGGGACCCCTTCTATTTAACATGTTTATAAATGATCTTGAAGACAGCATTGAAAGTCATGTTTCAGTGTTTGCAGATGACACAAAACTCTAAAATAATACAATGTGAGCAAGATATTACTTTACTGCAGAGGGATTTAGATAGACTGGGGGACTGGGCAGTCAAATGGCAGGTGAAATTTAATGTTGAAAAATGCAAAGTTATGCACTTCGGTGTAAAGAATACACAAGCAACATTTACCCTCAATGGAAGCAAATTAGGGATAACCACACACGAAAAGGACTTGGGAATTGTTGTAGACAACAAACTATGCAACAATGTGCAATCTCAATCAGCAGTGGCCAAGGCCAGTAAGGTATTGTCATGCATGAAAAAGGGTATTCATTCGCGGGACGAGAATATCATTTTGCCTCTTTATAAATCACTGGTAAGACCACATATTGAATATGCTGTGCAATTTTGGACACCTGTTCTTAAGAAGGATATTATGGCACTAGAAAAAGTGCAGAGGCGGGCTACAAAATTAATAAAAGGAATGGAACATTTCAGCTATGAAGAAAGGTTAACAAATTTAAACCTATTTAGTTTCGAAAAACGTCGCCTGAGAGGGGATATGATAACATTATACAAATATATTTGGGGGCCAATACAAACCATTGTGTGGAAATCTATTCACAAACCGGACTTTACATAGGACACGAGGTCTTGCGTTTAGACTGGAAGAAAGAAGATTTCATCTAAGGCAAAGGAAAGGTTTTTTTTACTGTAAGAACAATAAGGATGTGGAATTCTCTGCCTGAAGAAGTGGTTTTATCAGAGTCCATACAGATCTTCAAACAGCTACTAGATGCATACTTGCAAAAACAGAATATTCAAGAATATAATCTTTCAATGTAGGGTAATAACTGCTTGATCCAAGGATAAATCTGACTGCCATTCTGGGGTCAAGAAGGATTTTTTTTTTTCCTAGCTTGTTGCAAAATTGTGCTTCAAACTGTGTTTTTTGCCTTCTTTTGGATCAACAGCAAAAAACAAATGTGAGGAAGGCTGAACTTCATGGACACCAGTCTCTTTTCAGCTATGTAACTATGTAACTATGTAACGTACATTAGATGACTCTGTCCCTATGATTTGCTAATTGCATGTTGTAAAACATCTAGGGGAATTGATTGATCTATTAACCTAATGTACCTTGATCAGTTTATATCTGTCCATTCATGTTATCTTGTTTGTAATTATTTGATAATTTGTATCTTGACAGATATGCCATTCTCTCTATACCCTTCATAGTTGTAAGTGCTTGTATTGACACTATGCATCATATTATTTAAACTAGTGTTTTCCTATTGGTGCTAGTCAAAAGACATATTTATATATGTTTATATAAATATAAGTATTATATAGGTGTGTATACATATGCATTTACATTATTTATCATGATTATTTGTCCTTTGAGAACATTCAAAACTGATCAATCATATAAAACTTTCATCAATATACATTAAACAAGCAACCATTTTTAGCTTCGGAATACCCTTCCTTCGTTACCATCCAGACAGATTAATATTTTCTTTAATCACATTAACAAATGCATTTTTATTCTCTTAAAGTATTTTAGTTCGTTGCTCTTATTCATCTAAAAAAAATAATATAATAACTGATGCTGTGATTAAATGTACATTTAAAAAAAAAAAGCAACACAAAAAATAGTACTTTTTTTAGTAAATAGTACAACCCCTAATTAATTTTAACATAGTTCTAACCCACCACCCATGAGATGATGATGAGGGGACATAGGGTTGCCCCCCTCATTTATTAAATAATAACCCCCACCTGCCACCTATCCATATGGTCTGAGGAGCGCAAGAGTGTCCCTTTATATATTAATAGCTCCTGACAAAACCTATGATTGGGGGCTAGGGACACAGGGATGTTTACCACATGTATCAATTAAGAGCCCCCACCTGTTGCTCGTGTCTCCCAATTTTTTTTTATTTGACAGAGTAGTGAAAAAGGGAGAGGGACTCATGCCAGGTCCCCCTTACATTTCATCAGCTACAGTATATTAAAACAATGACAACTGTTCAAAATGCTGCTGTTCAAGTTAAATGTCCTGCCCAACATATTTGTTTTTACACCTATATCCACTGGGGTTTTTTAACATGGGTTAGAAAATTAAAATATGCAACATGTGGATACATCATAAGAACCAACATATTGTAATATGTGTAAATAAATACAAGATAATATAAAGATGAAAATATCGAAAGATTAAGTGCATTTGAGCAAAAATCTACCCCCAAATCCAGTTATCACTTAAAATGGAAAAATGGCAATCATATCACTTTAATGACTTAACATTCTGAACTTGTCATTTTAATGGCACTATTTTAAAATAGATCCCAGTGACAAGTCCTCTTTTATTATAAAGTTTGGGGCCATTTGTCATGCACAGAACTTGATTTTAAGCATCCAGGTTTTGCTAATTTATATTTCACATTTAACACTTTAGGATACTCAGAATTAATGAGTGTGAAGAACAGGCTATTTGTTTAAAACATGGAGAAATAAATGTAAATTGCTCCTCATCAGCTCCCAATTACAGTGTGCAGAGGTTAGTGATAAATGAAGATTTAGTTCTTCAAATGCTACCCTTCTTTCTATAAAAATGACAGCTTGTTCTTTAAGCCAATTTACCATTCCTGAGATGCGTCTTGTGCTGCTTTCGTCCTCTTTTTTAGTATTTGTTAGTCCTCTAGCCAGAACAGAAAGCTTGTAAGATTAAAGGAACGTTTAACACCATTTGCTGCTTTGGATCAAAGCCTTGTCGTACCCTCATGGCATGAATAGAACACTTTCCTTTCTGTATATGTTTGATCAATACGATAGAAGAAATGATTTATTTCTTTCATCCAACATTATGGGAAAGTAAAGTGTGTGTCCAGTGCCAATTGAAATTATGTCTGTGTGCTCCAGAGTCAGGGAAAGTGTCTGCTATTTTTCGCTTTTTGCTTTAAAATGTTATATTTATTTTTTTAGTTTCGGAACTTTGCAGATTTTTCATTTTTTTTTTTACCTTCAGCCTTTGTTTTTGAAGCATTCAATGCTATTGAGTTAAGTAGATTTCTGTACTCTTTTGCTTTATATGATACTTGAAGCCAAGGCTCATCATGGAGAAAGGCACTATGAAACTTACTTTGAATTGTGCTCATTCTAAGCTTGGTTGATAGTGGCTTGGTATTACATTTTTCCAGAATCTGACAGTGAGCAACTTATATTTATAGAAAAATCAGGTCAAGTTGGTTATACCAAGAAATGCGCCAATATTTCAAGAGGCAAAATGCTACAGGATTTGCACTACAGGATGTATTTTAAGCCACAAAGTGTCTTGAAAGGACCCATAGAGGCAGAAACTTTGTCAATGTGTTATTTTCAGTTAAATAAAACTTTGTTGAAATATTCTTAAAGAATCACTATAAACAGAATAGCCTGCTGTGGGGATTTTGGCACCAGGAAATTGGTGGCACCATGCCACAGTAAGAAGTCAAACTGTCTTAGCACAGTTTGATGACTTACGTTGGTCCCTCTGGGCTCCCTAAGATGCATTTTTCACATCCAGTCTTTTCCAGCATGAGAAGATGGATTCTTTTATAGAGCAAAGAAGGACCATGCAGGTCTGAATTCATTGGCTGAGATCACTCTGTTGATGCTCTCGTTGATGCCGTGCATTGGTCATGCTTCAGTCTACTGAGATATCTGGTTTCTCCTGCTGGAGAAGATCTGTGGAGCCAGCACATGGGAATCCAAAGGTTGTCAAACCATAGTTAAAAAAAAAAAAGATATCTTTCTGTGGGAGATCACCAGAGCAATCCTGGCACCATAACCACTACAGTAGTTATGGAGGGTATGAGCCGGGAAACTACAAATTGACAGATGTCTTTGAGATAGCTAAATTGTTATATAAGAGGTTTCCAGGAGCACTGAAAAACTCCTCCTGCCAAAATGTAACTCTAATATGATCGGTATCCGTAAAATATGCTTTGCAGAGGATTAACAAATTGACAAAATACAAAGACCAGAAAGGGAAAATGAAAACTACTGTACATCAAGGCTATTTAGAACCCAACTCATCATTGTGAGTACTTGATAGTAACTGCTTCTGAATTTAGCACACTGTAATTTTGGTTACACCGTGGCTACGTTTTTGATTAGGAGTTTATTTACTAAACAGAACAATTCTGATTAAAATAGCTAAACAGAAATTTTTTTCCAAATTAACTGATTCAATCTTTAAGGCATTATAGGTTGTCGTTAGCATTTATATAGTATGCACTGCTCAAACAATTTTACATTCTATGAGCATTATACAGGAATGGTTGGCTCAGGATTCAAACTTGTGTTTCCTAGTTCTAAGGCAGTGATGTTACCACTGTACTAACCTGAAACTTAATCTGTGAATTAATCTGTGCCACAAAAACATGTGAATATTTGCAGAAATTAACTCCTATGAATGTCTGTACATATGTATGTGTCATGATGGAATTTGGGGTCCTCCAAAGCTCAAGGATTTGCAATTGTATCTCTACTACTTCTAGTGAGTTGTGTCTAATCCACAAACCACTTCAGTTTGCAGACTATTATTAAAACATTAATATTAAACATCTTAGAAGCTGGAACAAATAGTTAATCAAATTAGAAACTGCTCTTTGGTCGAAACTTGAAGTTTAAAGGGTCAGAAATGCGTAGTTAGAAATGACTTTTATATGAACTAGCTCACCGCGATAAGATCACATACATATGTATAGGTTATAAAATGTTCATATTGTGTGTTTTATTGCAGTAAGAACCCTGACATTTCGGATGAAGCAAATAAAATAAAACTGGATGGACAACATGAATAATGAGAGAGAGAGAAAGAGAGAAAGGAAAAAAATATTCTGATTGGATGTTAGGTGTAGGGTTAGTCCAGTTTAGATCTTTAAAGGTTTAGAGTTAGAGAGAACCAGTAACTGCTATCCTTTATAGGCATATTTTAACAACTCAGTCTATTCTTAAGAACACTTAACAGTAACGTGCTTAATCCTAGCCTTTCTGTAATTACATTGTTATCATAAATGAGGCCATCAATAAGTTTCTAATTCCAGAAGATTAAACAGTGGTATATTCCAGTCCACAAGGATAGAGAGATCACATTACTCTCCCCTGTAAGATCCACGTATTCACAATACATACCACCACCAGATAAGAAACATTGCATTTGTACATTATTTCATTCAGTTTGTGTTTATCAGAATATTTATCATGATATATTGCAGTAATGACATATTGGACCTGTTCACATGTATGCACATATTCATGTGTAGTTTACAAACATTGTGATGACATTGGTTTTAAAGTTAAATCCTTCTTTGTTAATTGAAGACGGTATCTGTCAACACATGGAAACACCCCATCTGGAGATTATACTCACAGGGTATAAATGGTAGCAGGTAGGTTTGGGTGAAATTACATTTCGAATAAATGCCAAATACGCACTCTGTTAAAACTGATTTCATCCGTCATGGTGGAGTTTGTACATATTTTTAAGGCATTTTTTTTTAAATCAATGCAGCTACATTTCCAGGGCCATTCTGACAATGTTTGAAATTTTAACACAACATTTTAAATGCATTATGTTAATCATAGCGTACGATGTATGCAATTTAATATCGGTCACTTAAGCAACACTGCTATATACAGGAGTGAATTAGATTCACTTTTCATCTAATAAAGGAATAACTAAATTTAGATAATAATTGATGTTAAGATTTCTCTAAAAATCTAAGCAAAATCCAGGTTAATCTTTTTAACCTTTGAAATTTGTTTATTTCCATTTTAATTCATAGCCTCTGACCCCCTGCTTATCTCAAAAGGTAATGTGGTATGTGCTACATTCATGCATGCTAATAATATAATCTGTTTTCTATATAATTTTTCATTCCACATGACTTCATATGCTGCATTTCAATTGACAAAATATCATGCAAGTACCAGAATGCAAAAAAAATATATAAAATACCTTAATTCATAGTGAATTATCAGCTGTATAAAGCCACGTACATCATTTTACAGGTCATAGTGAGTCTTACAAACAAATTCATGAACATTAAATACATAAAAATGCCTGGATATTCTACATTTATTTGAAATATTCTCTATTAACTTGATGCACTGTAACAGGAAGTAAGCTAGAAATGAAAACCTAGAACTTGCGGGTCTTGTATTTGTTATTTACATTTTATTCATTACTTCTGTTTGTTTGTTTGTTTTTTTTCATTTTCCATTCTCAAAGATCTGTTTTTTCACACTGACAGGGTTAGTCACTAAGCAGCTAACATTTATATCAATTCCCAATAGCACAATTGGGATAAAAATAGCTGATCTTTATAACTCAGATATAGTCAAAGCTTGGCTATTTTTGTCTCAATTTTGCCATTCAATATTAATTAACAAAAATTCTGAATTTTACAAAGAGCCCTGTCGGCCTAACTTGTTAACAAGGCATACATTTTATTGCAATAATTTGGGTCAATTTCTTTTATTTTATTTTTTGCAACCAGTGAATTTAATTATGATGAAATTTAATTCAGCACTGTTTGCACAATTAATAAAAGCAACATAATAAGTATAATAGTATAGCATATGCAGCATTTCTGATATAATATCCAATCCAGACCAAAATTAAGTTTGGATAATTAATTAATTAGATCAACATAAATGGCAAATCAATGTATAATAAAATTATTTGAAAATCTACAAAAGTTATAATAGTTTAGTTAATAATATGTATCAAACCCACAGATTTTGAAGTGGAGTCAAGAATTTTAGTCAACCCATTGAATAAGACTTCACAGGTAAAACCCAAATGGACCCATTCATTTAAGTACAGATTAAAAGGCATTTGATTAATTCTTCTCAGTTGAAATGCATTTGTGCACAAGTCTAACAGGGATATAGTTCTTTGTTTTCATTAACTAAAATTAGGGACAGATGGCTGTATTGAGGGGTATTAATGATTAGGGGATATGTGTCTTCACCCAACATTGTCTCTTAAAGTTAGATTGACCTAAGGTTTAGGGTATTTTATGGTAAAGTGAGACCTATGGTAAATGGGTACTACCATAATGGTGCTGTGCAAAGTACCTTTGCCTTACCGTGTTCCATGATTCTCAATTCAAGCAACATTAAAGTCCACAGAACATTGACCCCATAATCCTAAATTTCACTTTACCCTAAAACACCTTCACCATAGTTTATCTGCCTGCTTTTAGAGACAATGTTTAAAAGTATATGACGCTAGATTCAAAAGCTGGTGCATTGACCAGTTTACTTTATTTTTGTTTTTACAAAATCTGCAAGAGCATCCCCATCCCTGGAGAATGCCGAGCTGAGAATGAGTCTCAGCAATCATTTGTCAAACATGGGCCTTAAACCCCAGACAGTTTCCAAATACCTGTGTCAGTTTTCTCTAGACAATACTTTTGTAGAAAATTGAAAGACTTTCATCTCGTGTGGCAACCTTGACTTTGAGCGACATCTACAAGCACGTCTTACTCACTTCAGTTGTCAACTCTAGATTCTTTGACCACAGTTATTGAGTAGGCAAATGAGATCCCAGACACATTATGGATTTATTGAAAATCACAGACATTGCTAAAATGAACAGATTCAATTTGACAAGAACTCTCCACAAACTCACTATCTCAAGCGTCAATCTAGGATTCTATTGAACTGCTTAATCTCTATTGTTATTAGCATTTATATAGCATTCATATCATCCATTACAATGATAGGAAAGGGGTATATAGAAGTTAAGAAGACTTTGCTCAAACAAGCTTGCATTTTATGAAGTAGGCAGATATATATTGTTAGGTGTCTTGCCAGGGACACTCAAAGGAAAACTATAGTGCTAGAAAAACAAAGTTGTTTTCCTAGCACTCTAGTGACCTGCAATGCTCCCCTCCCTGGTGCCTCCTATGGTGCTGGGAGGGTTACTAACTTTCCATCACATACCTGATTCCAGCACTGATGTCCTTCGGCGCTGGATCATGCTCCACCTCTGCTCCTCCTCCGCTAGTGTCAGCTGTCAGGTGGAGGGGGTGCTAATGCTCATGAGTGGCAAGAGCATCACTCATACCTGATAGTAAAGCATTGGTCAATACTTTCCTATAGGGTTTAAGATGACACTTGATGTCCTCATGCATATTGTCAACCAAAAGGTAGACAGCTACTAGAGGTGGAGTTAACCCTGCAAGATAAATAACTGCAACCATTGCTATTTCAGGGTCACGGGGACTGAACAGTGCACCCAGACCACTTAAATTAGCTGAAGTGGTCTGGGTGCCTATAATGACCCTTTAATGGTGAGGTGGTCTGAACTGGATTAACCATGGGTTTACCATCTCTAAAGACAATAAATGTCATCTTATGCATGAAAAGAGCATCGAGAAGTTCAGTGCATGTTATACGCCATTCCTATATAACATTGTCCATGGTTCTGAATCACCCACAAACTGGTCCTCTGAAACCATATTTCCAGTTGCACTCAAGACCTAACCACCCGTGTTCATGTTGTATGGCCTAAAAGTCTGGATTAATAGGGCCATTGTAATTAGACACAGCCTATTATTGTCTTACACAGGTGTGTAGCTGTAAAATTTAGTGTAATAGCACCGATATAGGGAGTGTGATGTCACACACCATTCCAAAAAGCAGGACACTATCTGTGGAAGTTGTATTTGTAACATGAGCTTCAATGCTGCTACATATATCCTGTCCTGCCTCGTCCTTATTGTATACTACTAGACTGTCTTCTGGCCATTGTTTTTCCCAATACAATGTTATTTTTTTGAGTTTTCTGATTTGTCCTGAAATATTTAGTGACCATTTCACTGTCTCATCATTGTCTGGCATAGCTATGCCTCTTCTTAGTAGTGACCAAAGTCTTTGCTCACTATACACGTATCTATCTACTGCAGTGTCCAATATGCATCTACCACTAACAATCAGAAACTGCCTAAGTCCAAGGATTTAACTTGCCAACTGTAGACTCTGCCCACAAAACACAACTGTGTGTCTGAATCTAACAATACCACCAGATTCTTACTAGAACTCCATTAGATTCTCTTTAAACACTACCTACCTGCTTGTTTCTAAGTAGGTGCCTTTTTCTGCAGGGATAGCTGTAATGGGGTAAATACATATACCAGTCTGGTCTGTTTATTATTAAATATATATGTCTACGCTATCATTAAAAAAACCTTACAAAAACAATTACATTGAAATTGATGTATTTGTCATTGACATTGATTGATTTAAAATCAGATAAATACTTCTTAATAACTAAAAGAAATAAAGAATATTTTTCAACAACTCAAATCACATTATATTCAGTTGTTGGTATGTTTATATACCCCTTTTGTGATTTTCCTCTATGTGATGATATATGAAATATTGACCTTTACGTTTAATTAAAGTTCTCTAGAGATATGCTGAAATAAACCGAGCACCGGCATCCAAAAGCTTTAAACAGCTTATCTGCTTATTGCAGGTTAGTACAACTGAATTTAAAGAGACAGTAGGCCTAGGCAGGTATAGAAACACATTTTCTGTTTCTATTAGACTTGTGCACATTCTAATAAACTTGGTTCCGTCAATTCATTACATCCAAAATTAAAATTTAGTTTGAGTAGTACAAAAGTTATCCTTGTGGCAATTCAGCTCATCTGAATATCATCCATGCAAAATATTTGGACAGACTAATAGGAAGTTAAAAAAGGGCACTACAATTAGCCAATTATTTTACTGCAAAAATATATACATAACATAAATATTGTGCATTTTGCAGTACACTGACACATTTCCCCACACCATTTTGTTTACAGATCAAGTGAGAAAAAGTAATTAAGTCATTAATAACGAGAAAAAGAGTAGATGCAGTAAAAAAAGTCTATATTTATGAATTTATTAACTTTTTAATATATAAATATCTCTTGACTGCCCCCTCTTTTTTTACTTCTATTTTGTCGCTGTTCATTTGATCTGTGAGTAAAATCAAGATTTAGTGGCTGTTCCCTAACCATTAGTCCTCTTTTTCCCATCAGTCATGTCTTTTCTTGGAGCCATGGCCATAACTCAGAATCATGAATCAAATGAACATGCTTGCCCATTCGTTTGATTAGTTATACATCTGTACAGCTCTTCTGAGTTAAGAAATTCGGATAAATTACAATTCATCTAAAAACAAATGCACAAGTCTAGCTCCTATACAGTGTGATGCATTGTGGTATAATGCTTTGTTCACATATATGCCTATTGACTACTAAAACAGTGAGTTGTGTTGAGTTAAGAACCAACATTGTGAAATGCATTGCAGAAACGTTCCAGGTTTGTTGTCGTCTCATTACTAGTCAATTTATTATTGAAGAGAAATATGTAATTTGTAACATTCAAATTACATATTTATAACTTTGCATTCTCACTATCCAATTTTTTTAGTTTTTTTTTTTAGTTTTCTAATAATTACCTATAACAATTACTTCAAACGGGATTGAGATAATTGTTTATCCAGCAAAACACGAAAGTTTATTGCGCTTAACCTTGTACACATTCCTTTTTTGTAAGCCATAAAACTTCAGCTTGAAATGATTGCCAGTTGTACACCAATATGGAATTTATATAATTTCTTAAGTCAAAATAGCAATCAGGTTTGTCGCTGAATTATCAAGTTATGAAAAATGCTTATGTTACCTATTAGACCCATATAGCCTTGTTGAAAAAAAAATCCCTTTTAAAGAAATCTAATTACTTTTGAAAGCCCAACCTTTCTGAGTAGGGATTCCCCTATAATTATTGTTCAGAGTGTGTAGAACCATTGTAATTGTTGATAATATCTAATCTTTTGTATGTTTTCTACAATCATGTTGAAGAACAGGTCACTGGAGAGTTCTTTGTATTGGCCCTATAAATGCTTTTATAGTAATTTTTCAGCTAAGCAATTATAAATGTAACTTTCTTTGTGGTTGAGTGTATCTCGGGCCACATCCCCACCAATAAAATTAGCCATTGTTAGATCCAATGGCATCAAAGGTCTAGAACAGACAGACAAATACTTGTTGTAGATTAGAGAATAAAGACATGACTTTATTGTGTTCCGTAATCATTAAAAAGAACTGTGCTCTCTTTTCTTTTTAATGAAACTCTGTTCATTTAATTGACTGTGGAAGCCTGTTTGAAAAAGGTCCTTAGCTTTAGGTGTTGCTACAACTTAATTAGTAGTGGATAAGAATATGTTTTTTTTGCAAGCACTCCTGCATCTTACAAACGTAATTACTGGCCGTGTTAAAATGTTATAAGGGCATGCTCTGTATATCACACCAAGCACATCAAAAGGAATCGAGTAGATAACATCCAGAAATAAAAATGCTACGAGCATCTTTTTGATAGTGAATTAGCTGGTTTGGAACCCAGCACATCAACTGTCTTTACCAGTCACAGGCAATGCTCAAGTCCTGAGATATATTTAAAATAAAATGAAAGGACT
This sequence comes from Pelobates cultripes, assembly GCA_933207985.1. Taxonomy (NCBI): domain Eukaryota; kingdom Metazoa; phylum Chordata; class Amphibia; order Anura; family Pelobatidae; genus Pelobates; species Pelobates cultripes. The sequence continues at coordinate 101,694,102 of OW240923.1, forward strand.
CCATCTGTTTATGCCAGTGTAATTAATTGCTTTTGTGTCTGACTAATGTTTAACTTCTTAGCTAGAAATTACACGAGCATTTGCACTTATTAGAAGAAAGGGCATGTTTGAGTGATATTGTTTGTTCAACTGGTAACTTTATTTATAGTGGCAGGGCAATCTGAATGTAACGTTACCTTGTGTCCATCAGTAACGTTGCCTTGTAATTTTTAGGGTTATTCACTAAAGTGAGTATTCAAGATGAACTCAAAGTGAATTTCAAATATAAAGCAGCTCTGCCACTTCTCAGTATTTCATAAAGATATCATCTTTATGAAATACCCATGGGGACTGCATTGAAATTTAATTGACGTCATCTATGTAAGCTCCTGCAGTCTGGCAGGATCTCTAGCTTATTCTCTAGAGTAAGCTAGATATTTCATGTTTGGGTAGAATTAAATTGTTCAAAATGATGGACTTTATATCTATTCAGAACTGTGCATCTCCCCATTCCACAATTTATAACTAAATTTTACAGTATCTTGTGTGTGAAGGGAATGTCCCCCTCAGGTGTCACACAAAGCAGGATGGCTACCTTCCACTTTGGATGGTTTGGCCATATCTAATCTTAAAATGTATTATATAACTACATCTATGGCCCAAATTCTCTCTATGGTTCGGTCAACCTCCCCAATGTGCAATGCTAGAATATGAATCTATTAAGCAATTTCAACACTTTCAATTGCTGTGGGCTCCAGCATTAGTGGGCCCTATCCCAGTGAATACATTAAAAACCACCAAGTACTCCATTAGAGTCTGGTGCAAATTGGCATCTCGGATAGTAGGATCCAGTTCCTGTATGTACCTAGCCACAAAAACAACACTCCAGCTCCTCCTTCAGGATTAAAATCTTCAAAGTTGGGGCGGCCAAAGTTTCTCACTTGTTTGACGAGAGAGTCCTTTGTTCATTTCCAGAGATAATGGATCAAAAACTCTTTCTGTCTAAAGGGTTGTTTACATATCTACGAGTGAAACACATTCTCAGAAAAAAGTTAGCTATATGAGTATCAGTGAAATCAATGACTTCATAAATATGATCCTAAGAGAGAAAAATAAAGCAAACCCACTCTCAATATGCTATGATATGTTATAAACAATTAAACAATTAAAGAATTAGTATTCTCTTCTGCGACCTACCAACATTCATATATGCTGCAAAAGGAAAAAGAGGTGGGAAATTATTCTATATTGAGACCTGGAGAGTGGATTTGCACCACATTCACAATGCTTCCAGGTGCCTCATTCACTGGGAAACAAACCACAAGATAATGATAAGATGGCACTTGATCGGAATACATCTGGCCTCAATCTAACCTTCATCACAAGCAACTTGGAGATGCGGAGCAGAGAAAGGCTCAACGCTTCACATGTTCTGGTTATCTACTATGTCCCATTTTTGGAAATTATCTCAAACCCCCACCATCCACACCTTATCTGATTATGAATCACTTAGAAATATAAAGAAATGTCTCAAAGAATATTGTGAAATCTAAAGAGATTTCAAGCTGTGGCAGATTGGAACTGAGCAGGTGGACAGGAACAGTATGGTGCACATACATAACATATCATGGTGCACATCAATTCTCATTCTCCATTATCTTACTCTTCTTTTCCTTCCAACTTCAACCTTCTCTCTCCTTTAAACTCACTCATCTCCAACAGGCCTGCAAGGTCTTAGAATAGCTATCTCAGTCACATTATTGTGTAGACAATTTTATTCTGCTTATGTATTATTCTTAATGCAAAACGCCATACCGGCCGCTGATGTAAGAATCTTAGTTTACATTTTATTTTTGTTCAACTTACCATTTTACACCAGTTTGTTTATGTATGAACAAAGTACTGTATGCATATTGTTTGAACCTCATAATCAATAGAAATCAGGTGGAAAAAAAAATAAAAAAATTTGGATCTTTATATTACAAACCTGAGCACCCGATGGTTTTTTCTTAGTTGCTACATAAAAATTGCTAAACATGTAAAATATTTGTAACAATAATTTATAAAAAAAATGTTGATTTACCTCTCACAACCTAAAGTTAGGTTACACTGTATTTCTATATAAGTTCAATTATACAGATGCAAGAAAAAGTATGTGAACCCGTTGGAATGATATGGATTTCTGCACAAAATGGTCATAAAATGTGATCTGATCATCATCTAAGTCACAACAATAGACAATCACAGTCGCTTAAACTAATAACACACAAAGAATGAAATGTTGCCATGTTTTTATTCAACACACCATGTAAACATTCACAGTGCAGGTGGAAAAAGTATGTGAACCCTTGGATTTAATAACTGGTTGAACCTCCTTTGGCAGCAATAACGTCAACCAAACGTTTCCTGTAGTTGCAGATCAGATGTGCACAACGGTCAGGAGTAATTCTTGACCATTCCTCTTTTCAGAACTGTTTAAGTTCAGCAATATTCTTGGGATGTCTGGTGTGAATTGCTTTCTTGAGGTCATGCACAGCATCTCAATCGGATTGAGGTCAGGACTCTGACTAGGCCACTTCAGAAGGTGTATTTTCTTCTGTTTAAGCCATTCTGTTGTTGATTTACTTTTATGCTTTGGGTCATTGTCCTGTTGCAACACCCATCTTCTGTTGAGCTTTAGCTGGTAGACACATGGCCTGTCTACCTGCAAAAGTTCTCCTGCAAAATGTCTTGATAAACTTGGGAATTCATTTTTCCTTCGATGATAGCAATCCGTCCAGGCCCTGACGCAGCAAAGCAGCCCCAAACCATGATGCCCCCACCACCATACTTCACAGTTGGGATGAGGTTTTGATGTTGGTGTGCTCTGCCTTTTTTTCGCCACACATAGTGTTGTGTGTTTCTTCCAAACAACTCAACTTTGGTTTCATCTGTCCACAGAATATTTTGCCAGTACTGCTGTGGAACATCCAGGTGCTCTTGTGCAAACTGTAAATGTGCAGCAATGTTTTGTTTGGACAGCAGTGGCTTAATCTGTGTTATCCTCCCATGAAATCCATTCTTGTTTAGTGTTTTACGTATTCTAGATTCAATAAGAGGGATGTTAGCATTTGTCAGTGACTTTTGTAAGTCTTTAGGATTCTTCTTCACCTCTTTGAGCAGTCTGCTTTGTGCTCTTGCAGTCATCTTTACAGGACGGCCACTCCCAGGGAGAGTAGCAGCAGTGCTGAACTTTCTCCATTTATAGACAATTTGTCTTACCGGGACTGATGAACAGCAAGGCTTTTGGAGATACTTTTATAACCCTTTCCAGCTTTATGCAAGTCAACAATTCTTAATCGTAGGTCTTCTGAGAGCTCTTTTGTGCGAGGCATCATTCACATCAGGCAATGCTTCTTGTGAAAAGCAAACCCAGAACTGGTGTGTGTTTTTTATAGGGCAGGGCAGCTGTAACCAACACCTCCAATCTCATCTCATTGATTGGACTCCAGTTGGCTGACATCTCACTCCAATTAGCTCTTGGAAATGTCATTAGTCTAGGGGTTCACATATTTTTTCCACTTGCACTGTGAATGTTTACATGGTGTGTTCAATAAAAACATGGCGACATTTCATTCTTTGTGTGTTATTAGTTTAAGCAGACTGTGATTGTCTATTGTTGTGACTTAGATGATGATCAGATCACATTTTATGACCAATTTGTGCAGAAATCCATATCATTCCAAAGGGTTCACATACTTTTTTTTGCAACTGTATATTGTGATTGTGCAATTGTATTTTATATATTGTGAACTTCAGTATTTTATTGCTCTATATCTTTATTTTGAACTTATTCTGCCCTTCAATGTATGCAAAGTGCTTTATTTATATTATGTTATATTTAATATTAGGATGAGAAAGATAGTTTTTTGGGGAATAAGAAGGACTGATTTATTAAATAATAAAAGGAGGAGTAGCAGATGTGAGTTTTTTTTTATTTTATAACTTACGTTTAATATTGTTTTATAATCAAGTTAAATTGAAACGACTTGCTATATATTGAGATTATTGGATCTTCTCATGTAATTAACAATCTATTCAATTTAGGAACAGACAGTTATTAATGTTGTAAGTTTTAGCTTATTTTAAAATTTTAAATAATCATGATAGTAACATACTCTGGAATGATTTAAATAGACGATATAGTTAAAACTATTGAGTAAAATGCCCCCCCAAAAATTAATGTTTTTGGTTAAGTGTATAAAATACCTTTTTTGATATAGACAGTTCATTTTCATGGTACATTGTGTTCGTGGTCTTTTGTGCCATAAATATCAGACGTTCCTTTAGTTAAGTGGTTTCATTCATTTTTAAAGGGACACTATAGTCACCAGAACAACTACAACTTAATGTATTTGTTCTGGTGAGTTTAATAGCTCCCTTCAGGTATTTTCATGTAAACCCTGCCTCTTCATAGAAAAGGCAGTGTTTACATTGCCCCTAGGGACACCACTAAGTGGCCACTCCTTAGATGGCCTCTGGAGGTGCTTCCTGGCTCAGTGCTGCACAGTAGGCAGCCCTGCTGTTCAGCATCCTCACGATCTGCATGGGGACTCTGAACTTTCCTCATAGAGATGCATTGATTCAAAGCATTGGATTGGCTAAAAATAGGCCATTTGTGATGATGTCAAAAAGGGGGCGGAGGATATAAGGTAAGTCTTAAACTTTTTTAGGGGGGCTAAGGGGGATAAAGCCACCTAAATGGTGGGTTAAACACTATTGGGTCAGGAATACATGTTTGTGTTCCCGACCCTATAGTGATCTTTTAATTAGGTTACAATCTATCAGATGGTAGTCCACTTAGTTACCAACTTGAACATGTGTTTCAACAGTGTTTTAATTTATTTTAAAGGAAGTGAAAAAAAGGGGGAAAGAAAAGAAGGAAGAAAGAAGGTGAAAAAAGGAAAAAAAACAAAAAAATGGATTTGTTACTTCATTTTAAGCACATTTTAAATGGCAAAAATAATCCGAAAAGACAGCATTGTCATTTTACTATGCAAGATCTTTCTTCAAGTGGATCCTTTTCTCATCTCAGCCATGCTCCTTAATGTGAGGGGTTAATTTTCCCTCATACAAGGCACTACTTTATCAGCAAATGTATCTTTTGGCTGGGGGCCAATTTAATTCTAAATCTCAGATGGAAGGACAATGATGAAGACAAGAAGTTCCTATTCCTGTGTTTCCCACCATAATAAGGAGCAATCTAAAATGCCATAACTTTCAATTCTATAGCATATGTAGTAAGAGGTTAATTACAAAGATGAAAATCAAAATCAACAGTTTATCAGGGTATTATGTGTTTGCTTTTATGTCTTAGGAAGCATATCTTGGCAGGTGCAAAAATCATTCTATTTAGTGAAAGTTATTTTCTTTTTTTGGTGTCCCCTTTCCTGTTTGTATTGTCTGTGTTTCAGAATTTATTTATCTTTAACAATCTGTTTTACAAGTTCTGGTGTTTTATGGTTTCACACAATTAACAAGCAATCATACTGTGCCGAATACTTCATTGGATGTCTTAAAGAGTGCAGTGAATTTCTCCCTGTTGTGTCTATTGCTTTGCATTTGGAATCCAGTTTGCAAGCCTCAGTGTCGAAGAACATTCCTTCCTATCAGGTGTTATGTGGGTGTTTTTAAAACACTGTTTAACATAGTTTTTTTTCTCTTCAGCTCCTCCTACTTTGTGGGAAAGCAACACATTGTATTAAACTATCATATGGCCAAAATTCAGACATCTTGAATTTTTTTTCATTTGGAATAGGTTTGTCGTGCACAAGTTTACAAAATAGCTGTTATTGCTTAGACATTTGCCCCTATAATTAGTGAAAATTTGCTAGTGAAAATCCCTGATTTTAGTTCATGAGGAAAAACGTATTATATAAACATATTAATCTTCTATTAATCTCTGTATGTGCAGTGTTTCACAATAAAACAGACTCCAGGCACCATGACTACTTCAAATGACTGAAATGGTAGACTATATGTAAAAGAAGAAAAACTAGCACAACAAGAGGGCATAGTCTTAAATAGAGGGGCGAAGGTTTAAAAATAATATCAGGAAGTATTACTGTACTGAGAGGGTAGCGGATGCATGGAATAGCCTTCCAGCTAAAGTGGTATATGTTAACACAGTGAAGGAGTTTAAGCATGCTTGGAGAAGGCATAAGGCTATCCTAACTATACGATAAGGCCAGGGACTAATGAAAGTATTCAGAAAATTGGGCAGACTAGATGGGCCGAATGGTTCTTACATACTATGTTTCTATGATGCTTGGAGAAACCCTTTAACTTTCTAGACTTTTACTAGAATGAGCGGTGCGCTCAAAATAGCAGACACAACACAGCATTAACTACAAACACATCATACATTTACATATATTGTAATCAAGAACCTACAATTTTTATGGCATGTGATTGAAAGGTTTTGGAGTGTCTAGCAAAACATCTTTCCTTTGAAAAAATAAATCACGGCTCAGTCCATAACATCTTCATCTGTCATATATTTCTCTTTTCAATGTTCATTTAACAAAACCATAAATGTGACAATTATATAGTGTGATATCATGGAGAAGAAACCAAGTGGGAGATGCTGCATTAAATACCTAGAGTCACAACAAAACAATATTAAACAATTATGACAGAGTGATTATAATGTCAGGTTCTATCTGTATAGACAGATTTATGTCGATGAAACTTGCATTCAATCTGACATGACAGGGCTATATTATTTTTCCAACATGATTGAGTCTGCAACATGCCTTGAGGCTTTACTAAGCCTTTTAACCTTGGGAACAGCGCAACCAACATACTCCATTGTGTCTAGTTAAGAAAATATCTTAAATTGCATTCGTTACACAGTCCCTTGGTAAGTTCAAGCTTTTCTTTTTTTTTTCCCCAAACCTAAATATTGAAGGCACAAGGTTTGAAAAAAAAAATCTGTGTTTTCATTATGCTCAGAAAGACATGAAGGAAAAAAATATATGACATTGTAGGATAATATTATTTGAAATGTTGATGTATTTGATTTCTTATGCAGATATTGCTTCTGTTGTGACAGACTTTCAATGTGATAGACAGTTTGTTACTATTTAATTTTTTCAACTGATACCCATGTTAAAATTTTGCTTTTGCTAAACTGTCTGTCCTTAAATGCCTTTCAACCTCTGCTGATATACTGTTTCAGTCGTTTCTACAACAACATGTTTTTGCAGTTCTCTACACTTTTCTTCACCTGATTCACCTGTCTTGTACTTTTCAAGCACTGCTCATAGTCTAGGGGCATTCCTAGGTGTAAAAATGAGCAGGAGCTTAAGCCCAACAATACATTTTATGGCCCCTTCCACATATATTACATAGTTACATAGTTACATAGCTGAAAAGAGACTTTCGTCCATCAAGTTCAGCCTTCCTCACATATGTTTTTGCTGTTGATCTAAAAGAAGGCAAAAAAAAGTCTGAAGTGCTTCCAATTTTGCAACAAACTAGGAAAAAAAATTCTTCTTGACCCCAAAATAGCAGTCAGATGTCTCCTTGGATCAAGCAGCTATTACCCCACTAATTAGAAATTATATCCCTGTATGTTATGTTTTTGCAAGTATTTATCCAATTGCAGTTTAAATATCTGTATAGACTCTGACAAAACCACCTCTTCAGGCAAAGAATTCCCTATTCTTATTGCTCTTACTGTAAAAAAATATTTTCTTTGCCTTAGGTGCAATCTTCTTTCTTCCAGCCTAAATGTGTGACATCATGTCCTATGTATAGCCCTGTTTATGAATAGATTTCCAGATAATGGTTTGTACTGGCCCCGAATATATTTGTATAATGTTATCATATCCCCTCTCAGGCGCCGTTTTTCCAAACTAAAGAGATTTATTGACTTAAGTCCAACCTAAAACCAAACCTATGCCATACCCCAAGACCAATTACATGCCCTAATGTGTTTTATAAGTCACATTGTGACACAGTATATTTGATTGAATTCAGAGCATTACAGGAACCTATATTTATTTATTAATCTCAAGTCCTGCTGTTTTATGTCTTCACCCTACTGCACTAAAACCCTACACCGACAGCAATACCTCCACACCGTGCTATATAATTAATTTCAAACAGGGTGCATTAAAGTGGCACTGTCATAAAATATATTAATTTATATTGTATATATTATTTAGAGGTGTTATTTCGCTCCTAGTATCAAGACACTTGATGCCAACCAAAAAATGGAGCCACCAATTGACATGATTGTGACAAACTCCCCTTTTCCTGTGAGTTTGCCACAAGTTTTTGGAGGGGCCTGTTTGCCAGCCTCTTGCCCCAGGACTATGGCCCATGTATTAGACCTGGCTTCAGGGCTGTGGAAAGGCTTTGTTCATGCCTTTTCCCCTCTATGGTTCGGTATATGGGGCTACCGAATGGATTATGCTTATGGTGTTCGTTTACCAAACAACCGAACAGTCGGACCACACGCAAGTGGAGCGTGCAACCCATTTACCTCCCAAGCTGGGAGGTAACCACAGCCAAATTGAGGAACGTCTGGGTGGTCGCCGTTCGTATAGTCAAACACGTGTCAGTGGCCATATTATTTAGTCGAACGCGTCCAGCAGTGTTTTGTCATTGAGCGCATGGAACTCAAATCAGACACTCGACGGCACGAACACTGCTGGGACTTCCACCACCAGTTTGGTTTGACTAGAATTGCACAAATGGAGCGCCGTTCATTAGAAATTAACTACCGAACCAGATACACTCACTGACTCTGTGCATGGAGGGCTCCAGTCGACTATTTGAACGTTACTTTGACTGTTGAAATAGACCGTCCTCACAGCCTAATTCTCTGGAACTATTTTGGGCATGAAGTCATGCGTGTGGTTGGACAAAAAGAGACTACCAGGAATTTCCCTAACCCCTGCTCTGAACTGGGGGATTTGTGGATATGTTGTTCACCCAGATCAGGGCTATCAGGGGGTGTGACTGGAGATATGTTGTGTTTTGGGGTACTTATGTGTGTTTTTCTGCCTGGGGATAACTAAGTTAATGCATTATCTGCCTTAATTATGTCACAGTCAAAGGGGAGGGATTGTGTACTGTATGTGGGAGTGTCATTCATTGTCACATTGTTTATATTGGCTTGTACATTTTGTGTCCCTGTGCCCAACAAGGTCCACCTGGGTGTCACTCTTGTTGGGAAACTTGCATAAAAGGCCAGCTGTGGCTTCCATTAAGCAGATTTGTTCTACCCTTCATGAAGTCTTTGCTCATGTTTGGGGGATTGGAGAACTACCTACACTCTGGGGCTTGCTATATCACAATACTCCCCTGAGTATAATCACTAGCTTTTCTAAGAGCTGTTCCTGCTATGCTCTCTGGGCTAGGAGAGGCCTACCCACTGGAAGCTGGATCCTGGTCTTGGGTCCAGGGTGGGTGGAGGACGGTGAGACCCCAACCAAGCTTTGGCAGTTCATTCTGTTTACAGTGGTTATGGTGCTCCAGTGCAGTGCTTATGGTACACGCAAGTACTAGGAAGCAGCAATTGATGGAGGTACCCAGTTGGTGTGCAAGGCGGTCCGTCACAATGATGTTTTTCAAGACCCCACTTGGGACTTGGGTCCCTGTTAGTCCCCAACCCCCAGTAGCACCCCTGTCAATGTTAAGCATTATATCTCTTGATCTACATACATACATACATACATACATATACACTTGATAGAATTTTCACTGCTATTTTAAAATTTAGTAAAACCAGCATTTGGACTTCATTAATCTTAATAAGTGCCAAGAATGTCTCATTTTTCCATCACCACATAATTGCTAATGGGAATTGCATCATGCTAAAATTTATTTAAAATGAGAACAACTTAAAATATACACATTCATTCTATACCTCATTCTATACCTACCTTCATTATCTCAGTTGTCCATAAGCCACAATTGCATTGCCTTGGCTGCGTGCTTGGTGTAATTGCCCTGTTTGAAGGAGAACCTTTGGACCAGTCTGAGGTCCTGAGCACTTTAGATGAGTTTTTCATTAAGGATATCTCTGTATTTTTGCTGTTTTCAGTGTGTACGATTCTACAACCACAATGCTTCACTTTTGGGATGGTATTGTGCAGGGAATGAGCAGTACCTGGTTTCTTCCATACATGATGCATTGAATTGAGTCTAAACATTTCAATCTTTATTTCATAAAAAAAAAAATCTCTCAAGTGCTTTTTTTTTTTTTTTTTACAAATTCCAGACAGGATTTCATGTGGTTTGCAGTGAGAACAGACTTCTGTATGGCCAGTCTGCCATTATGTCTGATCAGTAGAGTGTTGCATTGATGGTTGTCCTTCCGCACGTTTCTCCCAACTCCACACATGATCTCTGGAACTCACCCAGAGTGACCATTGGGCTCTTGGTCCTCTTTCTTACTAAGACCCTTTACCAGAGATTGTTCAGATATAGCTCTGTAAAATGTCCTGGCTGCTTCAAACTTCTTCCATCTAAAATATTATTTTGCAAAAATGTTATTATGCCACATGTGGACTTCAATCAAACTGTAAAACCATTTCAAGGATGATACAGAAAAAAAAAGAAATGCTATATTCCAGATGTTATAGCAATTGGTCTGAATACTTGTGTCCATGTCATATTTCAGCTTTTTTTTCTATTTAATACATTTGCAAAGGTTCTAATGTCATTATGAAGTATTATGTGAAGGTTGATGTGACTGATTGATTAATTACATATCCTCTGATTTCTGTTTTATCACTTCATGTATCCTACTGCAATGGAGTTTCCAATAGAGTGATATTGTTTGTTCAGCATGTGAGAGTATATTTTTTAATATCCACTGAAGGAACATCTTTTTGGGAAAGTGGCATCCTCCTTAAAGGGATACTGTAGTGCCAGGAATACAAAGCTGTATTCCTAGCACTACCGATCCCTCTGCCTCTCCCCTCCCTCGCGCCCCCATCCCAGGTAAATAAAGGGTTAAAAACCATTTATTAACTTACCTGATCCCAGCGCCGATGTCCCTCGTGCTGGGTCGAAGCTCTGCCCCTTCCTCTGTCCCGTGACGAGCGGGGTCTAATGCGCATGCGAAGCAATGGACGTGCGCATATTAGACCTCCCCTTCGGAAAGCATTGTTCAATGCATTCCTATGGGGATTTCAGCAACACTGGAGAACACCATGCATAGCATGAGGATGTCCTGCATAATTTAAAACACTTTTTGTGTTCTAAGAAGCCGGAAGCACCATCTAGCGGCTGTCTGAGAGACTGCAGCTAGAGGTGGGATTAGCCCTGTAATCAAAATCTCTCCAAAATCACAGTGTTTAGACTAACAGGGCTAAGGGGAAAGGGGCAAGGCACCCAGACCACTCCAATGAGCTGAAGTGGTCTGGGTGCCTGGAGTGTCCCTTTAACATAGGACTGATCACTGCCATGTTCAAGCTGTAGAAGTAAGATAAATGTTATTTAAAGGTTTTTTGGGGTTTTGTTTTTTTGAATGCATATAGATGGCTAAATACATTATCTTTCAGTGTGTAGTATTCTGAACATGTCTTACCTTTTTTTTTAATTAAATAACTTTTTACCCTATGTATGAACATGAAATAATGACATGCTGTATCAACTTAGTATATGTGCGTGTCGTATATAGTGTATTTATTTTCACTGGGATCCACAATCTATATGCTAAAACAACTATACTTTCAATACTAAGTATTGGCAGATCAGCAAAACTAACACCTACAAGTCCAGAAGTACTATAATTCCAATTCAGCTACAATTAACTAATTCATTATTAGTATAATATTGTAGAGCACTGCAGAGTTAAGTTGGCACTAAATAAATGCCCAAAATAATAACACAGGCAATGCTATTCTTGTTTTCTGAACCCTTTTGCAACTAGCTCAGCATAACACTAAAGAAGACATGCATGATCATTTTCAGCACCACGGACAGCGGCACTTTGATGAGCAATTGTTGGTAGACATACTTAGTAGAAATTAACATTATTACAGTCACAAATTATGCTGACGATACTTTTCTTGTTTTTAAACATACTTGGTTAAATTGAATATATGCACAACCCACTGCAAGTTATCTGTCCTTCTTATTAAAACACACAGAGTTATATTCCATGCTGAGAATAGTCTGGAGAAATGTGTAGAAATAAAATGAAAACCAATGAAACTTTTCTCCTGATTAATGCAAACATAATGCACTGTCCTAGATTAGTCTAATTGTATTTAAATAAATATACACCCATACACTTTCGCTATATTGGCAGGATAGAACAGTGTTATGAACCCTATGTTTGAATCCTGGTCAGACAATATCACCAGTAGGTGTCCCTGAACAAAATACCCTACAATATACATCTGCTTACCTCAAATCCTCATAGAGTGTAAGCTCATTTGAGCAGAGCCCTTATATCTGATTTCTGTAATTGTAAAGTGCTGCAGAAAGTGTGTTTACTGTATAAATAAAATGTTGATTTTGGATACATGATTAAGTAGCTATATATTATCCTCGGCTGAAAAAAACAAAACACTTTTCACACACTCTTTTTCTGCCATTGATCGGAAAGAAGCCAAGAAATAAAATTAAAGTGATTTGCAAAAGTGTCACAATATGTGAAAAAAAAAATCCCTTTTGACTTCAAAACTTCTAAATCATAATTTCTCTGATGAAGGAAGAGAAGCAGCCAGGTGAGGTCAGGGGTATACTGAAAATTTTCATTTACTTTTTATTTAAAAAAAATATTTTTTTTTAGCACTTTCCTTGCTATTAGGCTCCACTGCATGAGGGAGCCATCTTAAAATCAATTTGTTTGTTGCTATTTAACTAATCAGAGCACACTTAAAGAAGTTGGTTTCTATGCAGGTTGCATATAGATACTGGAAATTTGTAAAAAAGGATTTGTTAAATGTATCTAGCTCCTGCATGTAGGATTTGGAATAAAATGGATCAATTAATTTTTTTTTTTTAAAGGGATAGTATAGTCACCAAAATATCTCTATCTGCTTAATTCACTGCCATTTAGGAGTTAAATCACTTTTGTTTCTGTTTATGCAGCCCTAGCAACACCTAACCTGATTATGACTGACACACCCTGAAAACAAAATGGTTTCATTTTTAATCAGATGTAGCATACTTTAAACATTTCTTTTTATCTCCTGCTCTGTAAATTTAACTTTAATTACATAATTACTCCTGCAGGGTCTAGCAAGCTATTACCGGTGCAGGAGAAATTCTAAATTAAACAGTATTTGCAATAAAGGAAGGATAAACATTAAATGACTCTTTACAGGAAGTGTTTAGGAAGGATAGGAAGGCCGTGTAAGTCACATGCAGGGAGGTTTGCCCAGGGCTGCATAAACAAAGTGATTTAATGTCTAAGTGGCAGATAATTGAGCAGTTACTACAAGGGCATGATCTATATATCAAAAGTGCTTCATTAAGCTAAAGTTGGTTTGGTGACTATAGTGTCCCTTTAAATTTAAACTGTAGCTTTTATAATATTTAGTTTTATTGATCAGATATTAACCCAAAAAATCCATGGCAGATGCCTAATGCACAAAGCTACATTAAAGGGAAACTGTCACTACTTACTTGGCTCTCCGCTCTCCCGCTGTGATCTCATTAAAGAGGTGGGTGCTATACTTCTGTAACACTTACCTCTTGTCAGCTGTGCTTCTCCTCTGTTCTTTGATCATTTGCTGTGAATGGAGACACTTCCCCAAGCAGATCAAACTTCCTCCATAATGCTGATACACTGGCTTCATTGCCAGTGTTCCAGAATCTGAATGGACTGATGTCACATCACTTCATTCCTTTTCCCCCTAGCCAGCGCTAGCAATACCAGCTAAAGAGATGTCATAGCAACCACAGTGCATGCGCTGTGGTTGCTATTTGTAGAGAGCAGAGGGACCTCAGAGGTCTCTTCTTCTCTCCCTGTCTCTCAGTTCCATAGCATACAGTGTCTGCCAAGGAACTGAGAGCAAGATGGTAGAAAAATTTTTTAAATAGGTTTCTCTCTCAATATATACATTTTCTAGCAAAACGCATAGCACAATGTATAGACAGAATTTTAAGCTGTCTGAAAAGAGCTAAAGATGTATATTTGATGATCGGTTTCCTTCAATCCCATCTGAGCTGGAAATTTTTAACCTCTTGACTGTCACCCTGTCATCAGGGGAATGAGTATGTATGTATGGCTGGATTTATCCTGATTGGACATTTTAACATAGTTTATCTTAGCAAGACGACATGACTGGCTCTGCAGCTGTTATCAAAATACAACTGCTGTGATCATAAGGTAGACAACAGCTTTTCAGCTTCTTGCCCTTGTAGCTGATCACGTGAAAGATATGACAATATTTCTGCATTGCTTTTGTTTGAAAACTGTGCTTGGTGCTTTTGTGGACACATCATACTAATTGGACAACGGCACATTCCAAACCAAAAATAGATTTCTCTTACATTTCTCTGATGGTTTTTAAGGGACCATTTACATATGCTAATTGTTTAAAGAAAAGTTCAGAACAGATGGAGACAAGAATTCAACTCCCTTTGTAAATATACTAAAATACCCCTCAGTGTATCTGTTTCTTCTGTTTCTTCCTCCAGGTTTACCATTGTTTTTCACACAATTTTTGATTCTTTGTGACCTGATATATGACTATAGATTTTTTTAAATTCTTTTTTATATTTTTAATCAGTCTGTTAGTGAAGAGCAAAACTGAGGAGATATATGGAAAGATATAATGATTTTTCAGGCTAAAATGATCCCCTGCATAGACAGACAGCCTGGGCGGTGAAAATATACCCTGCAGGCACAGACTAAATCACCCAAATGAAGTGTCGAACCTTCTGCTAACTGCGTTGAGATATTTGTGCCGATGTGTAGGAGGAACTCATAGGTTGACAGTTGCACAATACGTTGTGATAGAATATATTCCTGTCTCCTAAAACACATTCCTATATACACAGATGTACTCAGAGACAGTAAGCAATAAAAGTGAGAGCAGTAATTGACCCTAAGACCAAGTCTGCCAAAAAGCACCAACGGAACACTCTCTGTATTCTGTGCTACATCCTAACATCTTGAAACTTGAACAGTGCATGTTGAACTGCTTTGTTATACAAACCTTCATAATGCATGATATTACTTAAAATACATTTTAGACACTTTTTTTGTAAATTATATGAAGATATGCATGTAAAGTAATGGTTCTTCATGGATGAATAAAGGAAGATAAGTCATCGCATGATGAAGTTATTTACCTACTTAAAAAAAGACATGATATGCAAGGACTCGGGTTAATTTTGGGTAACATAACATATAAGGGATTACAAAACTTGTGCATGTTGGGATTGTTTGGCTCGGTCAGATAATTTTTCCAAAAATGTTAATTTTGTTCAGGATGTCCAACTATCATTCACGTGACAGTTCAGCTTGGTCGAACGCTGTTCATGAAAAGCTACTCAGGGAAACATTTGGGCAAAGTAAAAAAGGCACAAAAATGTAGCAACCAATGTACTGCAATATATATGGAAATATAAATGTATTTTCCCACTATTTGGTTAACGGACCAAGTGAGAAAAAGTGACCAATATAAAGAGAAAGAGGAGGGACAGTAAAAACAATTCTTTGAATATATATATATATATATATATATATATATATATAAATATCCCACTGTATCTGTGATTAAAAGTAACATTTAATGACTCTCCAGTAGCCATTTATCATCTTTCTTCTCATCAGTCATATTTTCTTTGGTGCCATAGGCAAAACTCTGAATACCAAATCTTCAGCCATTGTACTCAGGTGTACTACTGACTGGCACTTCAGAGATATGGATTTCAGCTGAACAGCCGATCGGCCCAAATTTTGCTGCATCACAATCTGGCCATATGTAAATGTGCGTAAGGAAACCCTCGTATATTTTATTAAAACCACAGGATGGTGTAAGGATTGGGGGATATGTCATCCCCCCGGTCACTTTTCTTAACTCATATATTAATAAACTTGGTTTTTGAGAACTGTTTTATTAATGGCATTTCTAAAGTTATTAGGAGCTCTGAATATTAAAATGAAATATTATAATACATTTTATTATCATGCACTTTGTGATAAGGATAAACGTAGGCATCTAGGGAACCCTCTGATTTAGTAAGGATGCTGGAAGTCCTCGGTGCATATTTATTTATGTATTTACTATCTTTTAATTGTTTATTTGAAGCTCAATTTTGCCAGCAGTGCCTTTCATTACACATTTGTTTCAAGTTTGAAACATCCGGAGCATGCAACCATAAAGTATCTGCTTGAAGAAGTGATGTGGCTTAATTTCAGGAGTCAGTAGCAAACTGCTGATTAGCTAATGGCTGATCAACTACACGTATAATTGTATATTTCTCTTGTTGCACCTGACTGTTACCAACATGCTCTGTGTGACTAATTTGAAGGAGATGACCTAAGTTGCAAATGACTCCCCTTTAGTGAATTCCTGCAAAAGATTATTTTTAACCACAAATTTAGCTAGTGTTTTGCATTACTAGTACAATGCAATCTTGAGTGGTTTGTTGGGAATGACTAACCTGCTTTAGCAATTACAGCTATGAGGGTTCTTTTAATTAGGGGATTATATAAAAGATACATTAGGCAGAGGAGCGTAGATATTACCGAAGCCTGCTGTAAACATTTTCCATAAGCAGACTTAGTAAGTAGAGCGCACAGGGTTGCAGCTGTTTGAAATGTCTTGTTTCGGAGATTATACCATCCATTAAAGCCAGGATTTCATTGTTCTTATTCTTATTCCCCTTTCTGTTGTTTTTGCCAAGCAGCGAGGAAGTAGTTAATCCCAATGTCATAGTGATCACAGCTGATTTATAAAGCAGCTTTTAGATAACCCCAATGGTGAATATTTAATAGTCTCTGTGAACAAAATAGAAAACAGCTGGAGAAGCTGAGAGTGAAATGTGATCTGAATGAAAGATCAGGGAATGCGGTAAGAAAATGCGCGAAATAACTATACAAGCTTATTACATGTGCTACATGGTACTGGATTCTGAACTCCAACTATCCGCAGCCATAAGGAGGCTTTCCAGCAGTCCCTAGATATTAATATCCTTTGTCCTCTTGATGTTTTTAAAATCCTGCCAGCGAACAAATTATTACAAATGGTCTGCGTTGGAATCTGATAAAGGAAAATAGCTATTGGAATGAGTGAAAATTATACAATTTTAAAAAGAAGTTATGAATAGTGGCACTGAATTCATACAAGAAATCTTCTCTTCCTATCCAAATATTTGCATTCAGTTTCAGGAGCAGATGGGATAGTTATTATTCTTAATAACAGTTCCAGTGGCAGCAATATATTAGTAGTGAGACTGTGTATATAGAAGATGTACTGTCTACATGCAAAGCACTATAGGAGATATTATCCACAAATACATGGAGTTCTACAGTTAATCAGCTCTGCATTTTACAAGGTGAAATCAACCAGCACTAAATCCCATGCTTGCGGTAAGTGTTGATGGTCAGCCAACCTTTTACAGGTTTATTTACTAACATTTGAATTCAATGTGAATTCAAAGTGTATTAAAATGTAATGTCAAAATAGTCATACTGGAAAAAAATTTAAGACCGCAATGCTTACACTTTTTGCTACTTTGGCCTTTGAAGGGAGGCTATAGTCATTACCACCACTACAGCTTAATGTAGTGGTCCTGGTGTCTACAGCAGGTCCATGCAGGCTTTCCAATGTAAACTCTGCCTTTTTCTTTTCTTTTTTTTTTTATTCTTTATTTTTGACAGCTAGATGAACAGTACAATATCTACAGAGCAAGGATAGAAGTACAGTTAGACATCAAACATAAATTACCCATAGAATAGTTTAATATACAGTAGGTGATTATCACTTTGGTGCAAAGCTCTGTTTTACATAAAGCATTAATTAACCGCAACATTATTCAATATACAGAAGATGACTCATTTTGGTACAAAGATAACACTGGAAAATAATGACATGGAAACCCCCTTGCAAGGATCTTCTTCCCGAGCAACATGGACTGTAAAGCTGCCCGATTTTCAATCTTAGAATCAAAGTGTATAACCCAAATTGGAACAAAAAAGAAAAGTATATATTTCTAAAGCTGTAGAACTGCATCAGTTATGCCAAGATGTGCAATGTGGTCTAGATTAGTGCGGTATGTGAGGAACCCTCTTTTAGTGTACCGAAACTCTGTCTTTTTAGAGAAAAGGCAGTGTTTACATTGCAGCCTAGTAAAACATATAGGTGCAGTCACTCAGACAGCCTCTAGAGGTGCTTCCTATCTCAGTGCTGCACGCTTTCCATGGAAATGCTAAATGATCCCCATTGATTTAATGCATCTCTATGAGAAGATGCTGATTGGCACAGTGCTGGGTTTTGTCTCCCAATGCTTTCCCCTAGAATTAGATTGGCTGAGATCATCAAGGTTGATAATCTCAGCCATGGAGTTGGGGCCACACGGGCCAGCCATGGCAAGACCGATGCATTAAGGGGAGAAAGGGTACGTTTGATCACCTTTTCAATGCAATATAAGGTGTCAGGGTAACTAAACAATCACTCCAAGAATATAGTGTGAGGAATACTAACACTATAGTGTTACTTTAAATTTGAAATCCATGTTGAATTAACTTTCCATTCTCACTTTAGTAAATAAACCTGTCTGTCCCCTTAAAGACAGGAGGTTTTAATGAGTGACTTTTATTTACCTTGTCGGGAACAGAGAAGGACTAAGGTACCATGTGGCCCTAGGTAGGTTACCAGTTTTGAGCCCCCACCTTCATAATTCACCTATGGATGAAGAATGGGGCAAAAAGAAATTACATACTGTGTCATGGGATAAAAGGAAAATATATTACAGTAGGTTGTGGTTTGCCTTATGCACACTCTGTGTAACTCAGACAGCAAAGGTTTAACCCCTTAAGGACCAAACTTCTGGAATAAAAGGGAATCATGACATGTCATGTGTCCTTAAGGGGTTAAGGGATGCTCCCTCCTTTATATGGATATTTATGGATAAGGAACTCCATCCATACAAAGATGTGTTTGCCCACTGGCATTTAAACCGATCAACCACACTTTAATAAAAGACCAGATTATGAGTACTAACAATGTCTACAAAGATGAAGTGCCTCAAGGCGTATATTTGTTTTCCCAAAGAATAATTAGAGTAAACTCTTTATTATTATTTTGGCTTTGTCACCTTCTGGAGTCTTTCCACATTTTGCAAAGACCCCTGAGGGTGACATTACTGCTTGGTGAGTGGTGGCCCAAGGATGCAGAGCAGGTGAGTTATACAAATCTGATTCTGTCACCTGCAGGCAGCACTATCTTCAATATTCAGCTTGAGGCATTTCATCTGCCAGCAGCGTATGTCATTGCTGTACTTTCGTGCATGGGCATCTAGCATCGATGGAGTATCCCACAAAACCACAGAATCCCCATAGATATTATCCTACTTGTCAAGTGGAGAATTTACCATGAGGCAATGTAGTCCCTAATTTGTTTTAATGAATTTTTACAACTGCATTGGAATTTTGGTGAAATTCCAACATAGTCTTTATGATAATTTCCTAAATATTCTATCATTATGAAATGCACAAAATGTTTTGGGGCGGTGGGGGGGAGGCTGACAGATCCACTTTAAAAAGGTGATTGAAGCACCATAAACACTATAAATTAGCTTTGAATTTAAAGTTCAGGGAGGTTATAGATGCACTCTCCACATTCTTTTTTTATCACATTGCGGGTTTTCAACTCGATTTTTGAGTCCTGTCCTGCCATTCCAACTTTATGGTACTTGCTTGCACTGTACGCTATAGGAATCTGCAGAGAGTACTGAAACAGTGCTCCCTGCGTGGTCTACCCTCAGTCTACCCCGGTCTACCCCGGTCTGCATGATAGACAGACAGCCAGACCTGCAATCACACCAGACTGACATGTCATTAATTCAAGCGGAGCTTATCCCTTTATGGGTGAGTCCGCCCCTTTGACTGGAACCAATCACACTCTCACATCACTGGCCTGCCCCATTTACCCCATCTCACCAGCATCACACTTGTTGGGACGCCAATGTTGGGTGGTATGAATTATTGAGTGAAAAACAAAGGTTTCTCCTGCACCTAAAGTCAATCCCAGAAGTTTGTGTTGTCCCAATGAGGACATTTTACTTTATTCATTTTCCATCCAAGTATCTCTTAACTGTTATCTTCATTTTTTCATATAAAAAACTGTTTTTTTTTGTTTTTTGTTTTTGCAAAATAAGAAAATCCAAGGTATTCATTCAAATATATTTTTTGCATACATTCTTCTAAATTGTAAATGTAATAGCTACTAGGCATATGCAAAAAAAAAAAAAAAATACATTTTACATAATGCTCTGTTAAAGTCCCACTACAAAGAGTTAGGTGGGGAGAATTTCTCATTTTGTCCTTTTTGGTTTTTAATCCAGTTTCTTCCTTCCCACACAAGTATCCACTCCACTTGTGTGCGATTTCATTGCATTAATCATACGCTATCAAATCAAGCTTAAATTCCAATCCCCTCCCATCACAATTCAGCTTCTCCTAGAAAAAGTAAAAAAAAAAAAAAAAGATTCAGCTTCAGAACAGTATTTAAATACTGGACTTCCAGATGTCCGAGACCTACAAGTTCCATGAACTTTTGCCAGTCACTTGCTATGTCTTATCTTAGATGGAAAAGGATCATGGCGATTGAAGTTTAATATCAGCTAGAGGTCAAATATTTGATAACACATGTTATTTCACTATAATATCATATCATAACAGACATGTAAGTATAAAATATAAAAACATTTCTTAGGACTGATCCAAAATAATTTCCTCTTGTTATTAAGCTGTATAAAACTGGGAATAACATAACATTTTATTGAAAAAATGAAGGGGAAAAAAAACCACGTGTATTTCTTTGAAAAGGATTTATGGGATTGCGGCGGTTATTACATTTTGTCTGATTATCAAACAGCTGCAAGGATTGAATATAAAGTAAGCATTTAATATAACTCAGAGAATAAATAATTCTTCCCTTTGTGAGCAGAAATCTACATCTCCGAAACAGAATACCATCTCTATCAACATCACTTATATGAGACACAATTCGCAGAATCAATCACTGTCAGAGGTGGTATTTGTGATAGTTTGTGCAGTTGCCGAGGAGCAAATTATAAGTGACATGACTTGCAATGAGAAATAAACAGCCAATTACATTAATTAAATTGAAATAGCTTCCAAAGTCAGCAGGCATAAAACATTAATTTATTAAATGGGTTTACAAAGAAAAACAGTACCTGTATGTAAGAAATCACAATTATTTTGTATTTTTGGGGGGTAAATACTGGCCATCATCCAAACACGTATGAAGGCACCTGTGTATTGTAAATTCTTTAGATTAAAATGCCAATAAAAAAACAATAAAAAAAATTACAAAATAATTAAAGATTGTCATATCAACATTTGCAGGAGAACTATTATGTTTTGTTTTAAAAAAAAAAAAAAACTCTGAATTGTAGTGTAGTGAAAACCAAAATGCAAAATTTAGGCAAACAGTTCTGACTTGGAAATATTCTCTTGTTCAGCAATAGTCTTACATTTTTCCATTTTAGTTTCAATTAAATAAAATCCAGTGTTTGAAAAATAAATCACTATTTGTCAAATGTGTGCGCAGTTATTGGACATCTGGGATCTGGGTCCAAAAAAGCTGTCATGCCCCTTCTTTCCTTGTTTGGTTTGTAGAACATACAGTGGATCCTTGGCTGCAGTGACACAGATCAATCTTCCTTTAATTGAAGGGCAAAAGGGGGAAAAAAAAAATCACAGCAAGTTTAAAATGCTGCTCTTGTCACAAAAATCCACAGGTAGGAAAATTAGCTTTTGTTCAAAGAACATTTTTTTTTTTTTATAGAAGAGGAGGATATACTTATTAGTTATCTGTTTTAGCTGTGCCTTTTTATATTCCCTCTGTAAATGGTAGATACATAATAGTTATGATTCAGCTTATTAGTTGTCCTTAGGGTTAATTGCACATGGCTCAGATTTCTATGCATTTAGAAAAAAAAAAAGCTGTGGTTTTCCTATTTGTGGACTCATTGGTTAGTGCACCTTTCCTAATGTGTTCCTGGTATATAAGAGAAGTCTAGGGAATAAATCATCATTGACCTATGTCTTTGGAAGAAGGCATGGGATGAAGTATTATCCAATGGGACAACTACATTCTGATACCCACCAATTATTGAAGGGACATTATAGGCACCCAGACCCTTTCAGCTGATTAATGTGGTCTGGGTGCTCTGCTCCTGTCCCCTTAACCCTGCAATGTTAATTATTGCAGTTTCTGTGAAACTGCAATAATTACATTGTAGGGTTAAGACTGCCTCTAGTGGCTCTAGAAATCTGCTAACCTGGTTTTGATCGTATGTTTCAGACCAATTGCAATATGTGGCCATTTCTTATAGTGCTTCCTTCCCTCTTCCAGTCACGTTTGGTGTTCCCCAAGGCTCCATACTCGGCCCCCTGCTACTCACATTATTTATAAATGATCTGCCTAATGTCTGCAAATCCTCAACTGTACACATATGTGCAGACGACACTGTAATCTACACTAGTAAACCCAAGCTACTACAGCTTGAGGCTGTGCTCCAAAACCAATTCAAAGAGGTAGAAAAGTGGATAGCAGTTAACAAACTCTTCCTAAACACTGACAAAACTGTTACAATGATCTTTGGAACTGTACCTAAATTACATAAACTACAAAATCAATAACTGTATCAAAACAAATTCAAATAGCACACTGACAGCAGTCTGCTTTTTTAAATATCTAGGTATGTTGCTAGACCCCAATCTAACCTTTGGCCTTCACATTGAAAAAAATCTCCTTAAAACTTTACCCAAAACTAGGGGCCCTGTACAGAAACAAATCCTGCCTAAGCCCTGCAGTAAGGAAACAGTGCAACAAATGCTAATGCCGGTCATTGATTATGGGGATGTAGTGTATGCACCCACCTTCATAAACTTAATACGTTATATAATTAATTCAGCCCCTTTGTACTAGAATGTGATTACTTTACCCACCACTGTAAACTGGCTATCGCTGGAATCCCGACGCACTCTTCATCTTTCCAGTCTTGTGCATAAGAGCATTTCTGGGAATTTCCCACCCTACTTGAGAAGAATGCTCTCCCCGGCTGTTCCCACCTCCTATAACCTCCGATCCAGTACTAGTACGATATTTAGCATACCGCAATACAAAAATTAAGTGGCTCATTTTCCTACAGAGCACCGCAATTATGGAATAACCTCAGGGACACAGGCAAATCTTCATTCAATCTAAAATCTTTTAAGAGATCTATGGCAATATACCTCAGCACAGAATGCACCTGTCATGGTTGAATATATTTATAACCTGTTATGTATTACATTTATATGTGTATATTGTTATATATTATATTGTTTGTATATTGTATTTTTGTAATATTGTATCCTATTGTTTTGTTTTATGAGTACTCCACCCTCCCCATTTCACTGCAGAAAGTGTTAAACAGCTAGTACACACCTTTATTCTTACAGTCTTCTCTCGAGTCTCCTCATTGCTGTTCTGATCGGACTTGTGTCCAATCAGATGTTTCCCGTAGAGAAGCATTGGAACACAAAGCGAAAGCACTCACTACTAATTTGAACTACAAGTAGAAATCCGTCTCAGCAGTCTGCTTGACAGCAGGGAGATGTTACTAAGGAGATTTATCTTGAAATCAACCATTTTAAGAATAAACCATAAACCAGAAAGGATACATTAACCCCTAAACCACTTAAGTAAGCTGAAGTACTTTAGAGAATGTGAGTGTCCCTTTTAAATATTGTTTATACAAACAAGATGTGCTAGTTATTAAAATATTGTTTACACAAATAGAGAACATGGATAAGAGAGCACACTGCAGCACCCTCTGCCTGAAACATTCTGTAAGTGCAAAGCAAATATCTCCAGATAACCTCCGGAATTCCAATGAGAGATACGTGTTGGTGGGCTAATACCTACAATAGGAGTTAAGGTGGGGTTGAAATAATCCATTTACAAGGTACTCTGTTATTTAAAGGTTAGTACCTAAAGGTGCTATAGGAGAATATATTTGAAAAATAATGGGCGCTATTCATTTAATAAACATACAAGAATTTAATTTTTAAAGATACCAGCATTAATATGACCATTGCCTTTTCATCTTAATACTGCATAGTTTTCTGTTGTGTCATATACGCATACATAAATCAAATGTTAAGGTTGCAAATGCAATTTACAATTATTTAAAGTATAAAAAACACTAAAACACTTAACTATTCTGTCATCCTTTTGGTATCTGTTAGTTCAAGGTGCTTGGAATGTCTGTGAGGAATAGCACCGAATAGTTGAGTCTGGAGATTAATAATGTACCTATATACATGCAGACTTGACTTCTAGGTGATGGAAGCCCTTTTAAGGTTGAAAAGCAGATCTTTGAAAGATGCGGCTCTCGTTCATTCTCTAAAGGTCCTTTTATCTCCCCTGCTGATGCCTCGATAGACGGCCTTGGGGCATGACTCCTTCTATTATCAGAATGAGAGAGAAAGGATCAAATCTAATGCTTTTAGCAGCTAATAACAGTCACCACACACATATACTGTACACACTGCACTTATGGCTCACAATTCACACTCAGCAATTTTAGATGGAATCTTGAAATCCTTATAAACTTACATTAGTTCTCATTTAGAAATTTAGGCAAAATATTTGTGTATTCAATCAGAGAACTAGATGATACCTATACCTGTACATAAAGGTGACCTTCATACTTAAATATCCAAAAACAATGTACTAGAGAAGTGCTTTCTGTTTTAAGTCGTCTACTTTTTTTTTTTTTTTAATTCTTTATTTTTCTTTGTGCATTTGATTATATAACAGAGTAGACTGTAGCGCCACAACAGCGGTTACAGGCGTTTCAACGGTGTACATTGTTATGGCAAGAATATACAGCACATTTTTTTTTTTTTAGATAAAACAGGCTAGGAACATGCTTACATTTTTAACGTATTAAGTACAAGCTAGTTTTGCTCATCTATTGTGTTAGGTCACGGTGGGGTCATCCAGCTGAAGACAATAAACGTACTATGATTCTAACATATATAGAAGTGATTAGAGTCGATTAAACATTGCTAAAGACATCCGTCAGTGCCCCATCAGCTTGGATAAGCAGTTTCACGGTTTGACATAAGCATGGCATGGAGATAATGGCAGGATTTTGTGTGCTGTGTGGGCAACATAGATACATTATAGAGGTTGCACACGGCTGACCAATTAAGCGCAGGCAAAAGGGGTAACCACTAGTTGCAAGGTTTGATAACGAGAAAATACCCTTAGCTAGGCTAATTAAGTGTGAGAAAAATAATAAAAGTAGAATAGGCCTGTATTATGTAGCATGTTGGTAGACAGTAAGCTGCCTATAAGATTGACAGGACACTTAAGGAGATGTGTATTCAAACGGTTCTGCCTTGCCTTACAGTAGATATTCATTTTTCTAACAATACCGCTTGGTAAAGTAGGCTGAAGGGCTTGAATAGTCCTAGTCCATATGGTTGGCAGGTTTCAATGTGCTGTCTGTGGTGGTTCGGTGAAGGAAGCTGGGTCCAAGTTATGCAGCCTGCGGCCTCTGACTCTCTTCATCAGTGGACTGTCTTGTGCAGGTGGGAGAGGTTGCTTGCTCCTCCGCTTTGTTCCCGCTTTCGCCATTCTCATCGCTGCCGGTCTCGGTGTGGTCAGCAGATATAGCCCTGGAGTATGTCATATGGGTGGTCTCCTCTGCGATCGGCTTCATTGTGCTGGCAGTTCACGCACGTGGCTTTCATGCGGCAGCCATCTTGAGGGGCACTGCTCAGTAAGTGTACCTCGGCGGGGTGGTTCTTTTAGGCCTGATTTGGCACACCGGTGGATGTCTGTGTAGACCGGGATGACCCCCCCGGTCCAGGGGGGGGGGGAAGCCAGCCGGCGGTTGGAGACCCGGGAGAGCGGCCGTCTCTTCCCGGCTCAAGCTCCCCCGTGCTTCGGGCCTCCATCGGGTCACCGTTGGTACCAGGTAGGGTTTTTGGGAGGCATCTCTGCTTTCCCCAACAGCTGGGGGTCAGTTTAGTTGCCGGAGTGTGTCGTTGGTTAGATTTGGCCCCCAGTTATCGCCGATTTTCGGCCCTGAAGCGGGAGCTCAGACAGAACGCGTCTGATCCCTCCGGCGGTCCGGCCCCGCCCCCAAGTCGTCTACTTTTTAATGGTGCATAATTCCTTACTTTTTATGATTGAATAAAATTTAAGGTTAAAATTTGTAATATCTTGATTTTGTTTTGTTGAGGGTTTACTAGCAATCATCTACCTTTGTATATCATTTCTTCCATATCTTATATATAATTGAAGATAAAATGGATGCAATTAAAGGTCCTGAACCAGTTTATTTTGCTGTGATACATAATAAAGCAAGGTTTTTGTTCAACTTGGGTCTTTTATAAGATTGGTATTGAAAAAGTTATACATTTTAATATATATCATATTAATTAATGATCAGTTTGCACAACTGGTACATTCCTAATTTTTGGGCCCTTTCCCAGAAGTTTGTTACCTTTTTAATATTGGAAGTATAGCTTTATCTTTGAGATAATCAAATACAATCTTGTGATCAGACTGGGAATTGAACCTCTGTCTCCATAGTACAATGCAAGTAATGCTACCACTGCTCCACTAAGCAGTATGTGTGTCATAAGAGAGAGAGTGATGTATGATGGGCGTAACTGAAGCAACAGAGAATGGGAGTTGAGTCATGTAGTAAACAAATGCTATAAATTATGGGAAAAGTGGAAAAGAATGAAGCAGTGGAATATAGAAATAAGTAATATGGTGGAGATAGTTGGCATGGTAGAGATTTAGAGAAACATTATATATAAATGTGGCCAACATAATGTAACAAGTATTGTAGTGGAAATATTAGGGTTTGTGGGTGAAGGTTTTGCGATTAGCTTTTTAGTGATATACATTGCCATAATTACTTAGTAATTTAGGCTACAGGAACACTCCAAGAACCATAATCCCTAAAATGTGCTCTAATGGATATGGTGAAAGAAGTGCTCTGCCCCTACCTCCCCCATTGTAAGCAGCTAAACCATATTAGAACGTCTTGACTTTTTACCTTGGATCCGCCATGTGCTGCTCCCTGTCTACACTACCTCAGAATGATAACTGGAAGCTCCCAGTCTGCGCTAAACCTGGAGGTGCAAGGCTTAGCTTATTGGCTGAGAGGGACCAAGTGACACCCTCAGACAATTAGCTAGCCCTGGCTCCCTGCCTATGCCCTTGCTCTCTCAGGCAGTAGCACAGACAGTGACTGATACCTGGTGAATCCCATTAAGAAGTCAAACTGTTTAAAAACAGTTTGATTCCTTACAATCGGAGGGCACCATTACCACTACAGCAATGTACTCCTATTTATGGAGTAATCATAATGTGCTTTTCACAAAGTTTTCAGCATCACCACGGACTCAGATAAACATTAATTTATACACTTGTAGAAAATTATATACTTATTACTAATTAACATTATAGAGTTATTAATTCAATATTACTATTATAAACAATTACATGCATGGTTTAAATAATTCAGCATTCGGTTTCTTGATCAGACATTTTAAAGGAGACACTAAGAAAAGGCACAGATGGGGATCGAACCCATGATCTTTGGTTTACGAGACCAACGCCTTACCACTTGGCCACTGCGCCTCTGATAATGAAATCATAGAAAAAGGACATAGATTGGTTTAAAATACTTATGTCTCATCACTTGGCTTCTGCCCTGCTATAAATTTTAAAGGGGAATTCTAAGTATCAAAACTGCTATAGGCATGGACAAATGGTGGGGAGGAGACAGATACAGGCAGACCAGAGTAGACAGAAGCCACAGGTGATACAGGAGTAAAAATAGAAGGGCAAAGGAGTGCAATAAAGAGATGGATGACAAATGTAGGAGAGACAGAGGGCATAGATGAAGGAGGAGGAGGATGTCAGGAGAAAGATAATGTAAAGTTGCCTGTCTATGGCTTTAGCACATTGATGAACATGTGTAACTTTTGTGCCAATTCTGATGCTGTGTGACCTTCTCGCATCACTATTGACGTTGTGATTTTCTCCTCATGTCATTACTGTCACTGTTTTAAATGCTAGTGTCATTTTTGATGCTACACACTCCATACCCATGTCATTTTATAGGGTACCATTTCCAGTCATGCCTCAACGTAATAATGCCAAGCACCCTGTGCTATTCCTGCGACAATTTAAGCACTCATTCCTGGCATGATGTGTGCCTTGCTGTGCTTCATGTTTGGTCCAAATAGCATTATATATTCTGTAATGCTTTCTTGGTATCCTGACCCGACTTTCCACTTGACTACTCTGATATCTGAGATCTGTGACCTGGCTCTGTTTCCTTGCTTGTCTTATATCTGTTTCCCTTTGGCATTGCCTTGTTTGTGGTTTATCCTATTATCATTCTATTACTCTATATAACTTTAAGTTGAGCCACCTCTAAGAACCTGTAATATATTCTATATTCCGGTCTATCCGAGGGTGGGTTTTATACTCATTGTGTGGGGGTTTGACATCGAGACAGACAGAGGTTGACCAATGTACAAAGGGCATGGTGGATTAGTGGAGTGAAAAGAAATCGTGACATTTACATGGAAAGATTGATTGCAATGAGACAGGAAAGGTCACAATTATTACGTTTGTAATACAAGACTAGTAAACAAGTTGGGGGAAATGTTAGTATCAGATGGGGAACAATAAAATTACTAAAGAGAAGGAAAAAGGTTGTACTCCTTTAATATGAAATTAAAAAAATGGAGAAGAGGTAAAGTAGGGATATACAGACAATGATGCAATAGTCTTAGAGAGAAAGAAAGGATAAATACTCTGAAATTGACAGGAAAAAAGTTTTAAAAAATTAGGCACATAAGGGTCAATCGAGATCAGGAAAGAGGTTCAGCGTTGATAGGAAAACAGAATATGACAGCAAGGCAGCACACCTATGGAAAAGAGGAATCCCCTCTAAGCCCCTTGGAATACAATGGAGAGAAAAGAACAAATAAGGGTGCGCCTAAGACAAGTAGAATGAATATATAAAAAATATATCAGAGAGTACGAGCAGCGATACCTAAAAAGTCTGAATATAAATAATCCACATATGCAGGAGGTAGTCCTAGTGGTACATAAAATGGTATGTGAAGTCCAAGATGTATATCTGCAGCTTCAAAGTGGATATGTGAAGAAAACAGAAGACAAGGGAAACTCCAATGGTATAGTATGAACGGTAAATAATATTGTATATATAATAGTAGAACTACTCACAATATTCAGAGCTTAAATCCAGCTCTGGTATAAATGGCACGGAGTGGAATAATCCCCACTCAAGGATATACGGTGCTCCTCTTTTGTTCTTTAGCAGGTTACTTTGGTGGAGTAGTCCAGCTCGAGATAAAAGGATAAAATATATAGTGCTCACTGTATAGTTCAGTGTTTCCCAACCCAGTCCTCAAGGCACACCTACCAGTCCAGGATTTAGGGATTACCCAGTTGTGTCTAAGGTGTTTTTACAAAGAAGAAAAAAACACCTTAGACACAACTGGGTAATCCCTAAATCCTGGACTGGTAGGTGTGCCTTGAGGACTGGGTTGGGAAACACTGGTATAGTTGATAAAATGTTGAAACAGAATAAAATATACTCACGGTATATAGAGCAGACGTACTGCTCGGTGGATGGCGTATGGGTGGTATAATCCCCACCTAAGGATTCTTGGTACTCCAATATGGACAAAAAGGTAGTAGTAGTCAGGTCTGGATAAAATAAACTTGCAAATAGTAAAATAATAAAATTATACTAAAAGAAAGTAATATAATTCTAAGGTGGAAATAGGAATGTGGCAACCAAATGTATAATAGCCAAATATTCCTTTATTAACACTTAGATTATATAAAATGTTCTACTATTATATACAATATTATTTACCGTTCATACTATACCATTGGAGTTTCCCTTGTCTTCTGTTTTCTTCACATATCCACTTTGAAGCTGCGGATATACATTTGGGACTTCACATACCATTTTATGTACCACTAGGACTACCTCCTGCATATGTGGATTATTTATATTCGGACTTTTTAGGTATTGCTGCTCGTACTCTCTGATATATTTTTTATATATTCATTCTACTTGTCTTAGGCGCACCCTTATTTGTTCTTTTCTCTACATAAGGGTCAATTATCCATATACTGACTCTGAGAACTGATATCACCTCTCGTAATGATAGTCTTTGGAACTATGCAATTTGAACACCCTAAAGGGGCAGGTATTAACAAAACAGGAAACACATCCCAAGCAGTTATACACCGCAGGAAAGGCTAGAATTATTCGAAGTAATGGCTGTTCAGAGACAGCTTTGACTATCACAAAAAAAATGTTTCTGTTTCTAGCAGTTGTGAAAATGAGTTCATTGACTTTAATTTAATGATTTCCGAGGCAGTGTAATTTGGAACACAGGCTGTGATGTGAAGGAGCGTTTTATCTGATGTACATTAAAGCTGCTTACGCATGCCAATAAATCTAATATGTATGAGAGTACCTGCATTTAAAAAAAATCAGGACAGGAAGATAGGTGAATCCTTTGCAGCACACTGCAGGGTGCATGTTAATGTCTTTAGTGAAGGACGCTCTAAACTTTGTGTTACAGAGCCTACCGCACAGTGCTCTAGGGTATGTATCTACATAGGGATGTCTGCTGGCAGGGTGCCATCTCACATCATTTGCTTTGTATTTAGGGTGAGCCGCAGACTGCATCGGAATCTACGGACCAATTTAATGCATCTTTCAGAGGAAGTTTCCTGATAAATTTGTTCTAGTTTACTTTATCTACAATGTCAAACTAGGAGAGGGCTAATCATCTCTAGAAAAATCAAGATTTGTTTTTAAAAAGAGGTCGTAGAGGGCAATTACAGTTTAACCGTGTCACCAATAAAATTTATAAAATTAAGTTATAATGTTGCATGTTTATTATATATGTATTTCTAGATACTTGTTTGGTAAAATAGTGATGTTTCCTAAACCTCATATGGGGCCTAGGCAGTTCAAGTATGCAATTATAGCCCCAGGTTGGGTTGAGCTTGTGTGCAGAACATGCTGTTATTTAGACATTTTATTATGTAACCCTTATAGTTTTCCATTATAGCTTCAGATAATACTCAGGTCTCGAGTCATGCTAATCTTGAGTGGCCCGACTTCGAGCATCTGCTATTCAGAGATATGCTGGGGAATTTCAATATTTGTTATATTGTATTTTCTTTTGATTTATGTCACAGGTTGTAGGCATGCATGTATGGTAAAGGTGATGGCTATATTGATAGACTTTTCAATGGAACCTTTGGCTTCAGTTTGGGCATGTTTTAAACTGGTGTCAATGCTTAGTTACACCAGTTAGTAAACTTTAAACAGCAAACCAATGTATACTTAAATTAAAGAAGTGAAGATTTCCTATACATACGCATATATTGGTAGGTTCAAACTCATTTTTCACATTGGTGGTGTTAAGGTGTAAATATAATAATTTTCAGCTCCCCATTGAGCTTATATTATAGAAGCAGAGACAGTCTGGGTACACAAAGTTGGCAAACATAGATAAATACAAAATATGAAATATGAAAAATAAGAAGCAACAGGAAAGAGTCTGTGCACCTCAAGGTTGCCATACATTGGTTTAGGGACATCTATCATATATACAGGAGGCAGTGTGGCCCTAAATAGCATAATGCCTTAAATGAACACTTAAAGTATTATTGTGCCAGGAATGACCTGTCACCCATTTCCCATTGTAAGTAGTCAAACCATTGTAGAACAGCTTCAGTTCTTGGATCTTCCATAGCCACAACCTCAGCTAAGGAGCTCCTAAGCAGGCACTTCCTATAGCTCTCCGGAGCTAAGCAGTGCAGTGCAGAGCTGGGTAATCACTCTCAGTCAGTGAGTTTATCCATGCACCATTTGCTTAGTTCACAGAGAGCAGTGGTGGGTATCTATGCTGCTGTCTGAAACGTCCATCTAAGATTAAAATTACAAGGCTAGAACTCTAATCTCTCTCCTTTAAATAAAATACTGAAAAACAGATTTCTCCATGGATCAATCTATTTTTTTGTTTTTTGTTTTATTCATTATTCAAGTGATGTGTTCATTCATCTTTTAGACAAATTAGCAAATTGCCCAAAATTCAGAAATAAGTGTTTGGTGTGCCAGGGAACATGGCACTGACCTATATTACCTTACGTTCTTAGGAGAACCACCATTCCACTACCATTCTGCTATGTAAGAATAAGTATGGTTCACAGAAGATGCAATGATACAGAATTGTGCAGTCAATGTTACTCATAAAATGAAAAAAAATTGAGATTCTCAAAATTCAAAGACGGTCCCTACTGCTCACAGTGGACAATTAGCCTCTAAAATTCAACGAAAATATCTTATTCTGCTTTTGACATCTCATCCTATGTTGTACTGGAAACAAAACAAGGACATACGCTATATGGAGGGTTAGTAGAAAAAAATACTCCCTGTTGAGGATCATATTGAGATCGTGATTTATCTTCCACTTCTGAAATGTGCATTTCATATTACAGTCCTTGTCTCCTCATTTCTGGAATCAGGCAAGTGGAAAATCAAGGAGGAACAATGTAATAAAGAAATCATACATGTTACTATGTATCATAATAATGACAATGTTATTGCTGAATTAATTTATTTGGGCTCTCGGAACTCACTGCTGTGAAATGACATGAAGTTTGTGTATTTTAAAAAATATTTCATTAATAATTTGTTGTCCTTTTGCCTGAATCCGGCATGTGAGTTTTCCTGAGAGATTTAGGAGAAAAACAGACACTGTTTTGTTCATTGAGTTACTATTATAATGACTTAAGATGGATATTCAGATTTACTGCTCATTTTTACTTAAAAATGCTTTTTTTTCCAGTTTTTATAACACACAGACACATATGCATTTGCGTTAAATTGATCAGAGCATTGTACCGAAATCAAAGAAACTATTTGAATACTATGAATAGTTTTAAAGACATGATTTTGTATCTACAAAGCATGCACTTGTGAATAACTATAATACATACATACATACATACACACACACACACACACACACACACTTTAATGAAGGTTTTGTAAAAGAGCTAAAGCATATCTGTTTTTTTTAGTTCTACTAGCACTGTACATCACATTAGATAGGCAGATTTATGATGGTAGATAATCTGATGTATACTCATGTGTCCACTATTAAAGGATGTTGTCTCTCTAAGTATGAAGAAAGATAGTTTTGTGTTATTGGCTGCATTTTGCGTACTTTCTCTTAATAAAATAAGAAATCTGCCATCAGCTTGGGGGTTGGTAAAATCATTGCCTTGAAGTTAGATAGTGAATGGTTCAATTTTAGACGTATTATTAGACATGTGCACCAGTGACTTTTTCGTTTCAAACGAATAATTTCGTACTGAGTAAAAATTTAATTTGTCAATCCGGAATTTCATCTGTAAACCATTCGTTTTTGAATTAAATTCATTAAAAAACAACAACTTATTTTCGTCCGTTAGGATGAAAATATCACTGCGCATTCAGGGGGAGTCAGCAGCACTACCAGCTCCCTCCTTGTAATAAACCATTCCTACCCGCCCTGCATTAAAACCTATGGGGTTTACTATGACCCCCATATCAATAAAAGGGAGGTTAAATCCTCCTGCATGCCGCGACTCGTGGCATGCTGTGAGTAGGGACATTACGTCTAAACAACTTTGAAAGTACTAGTTATTGCTGCTGAGTCACTAGTGCAATAAGGGGGGATCTGGCACAGGTTAAAACCTCCAGCATGCCCCTACCTGTGCCCCCATGTAGTAGCGGCATGTCACCTAAACTGGATAGTTTTAAATGACAGTGCCCCCGAGTCAACCCCACCCATGACCCACGGGTTGGGGCTTTCAATGTAAACGAGGGGACCTAGCTTTTATTTGTTTTTGTTGTTTTGTTTTTATTTTTTTAACAGGTATAGGGGTCTGAACTAAATAGGACATAAAGACGGTAGCATTAGAAAAATAGACATGTGCACCAAGTTTGAATCACTAATATACAGTTTGAGAGTTTTTTGTTTTTTGTAAAAGGGACACTGTATGCACCTTTTTTTGCCTTCATTGTAGGGCTTCTCTGCCAATTTTCATATCAGTTGGAAATTTTTCAGCTCAAACCAATATTTTTAAAATGAACTGAAAAAGCTTTGACCATAATTCCTATGAACTGAAATTTCAAAAAACAGAATGTTCCCGATGTTCCCTGTGCCTAAGTCTCCTTAATTCATACATAGTAAACAAAGCAAAATAATAATCTCTATCCAGCGAGTGTGATGTTATTGATAAGGATCAATTTGGAATCACCCAAAAGATAAATGCTTAGATTTCAACCTGAGCCTGGTTAAATAAACCACAATGAACTGTGGATTGATCAGTTGACTCACAACCTTCTCACGGAATCTAAAACATTCTACTAATCATTTGGCGATAGAACATTGTCCCAGAAGGCTTGCTAATCATTCCTAATGATTATTTAGACAATAATTTGAGTTGCAAAAGTTTCCATGGATTGACCAATTCTCATCCAAACCATACAGTTTGATAAGTAAACCTTTACACGGAGCAAAGTACACAAATGCCCTTGTTCATTCCAAACTAAGATTTATAATTCACCTTGAGAAGATACGGGCAAGTATTACTATACGATTCTAGAATAATAACAGGTCATGCTTTGATAATGTGAGCGAACTTAATTTGACAATGCTTTGTTCAGAATTGTAAACCTCCATTACAGTAATTAATCTTGTTCCTTGTCTCTAAAAGATCTTTTTCATGAACTGATGTTCAAAACATTGGTTCCGTAGTCAAAAAAGGTCTTAGCAAGGTTAAATACATTAGCAAAATTATTAAATCCTTGCTCCGTGTAAAGGTTTGCTTATCATACGGTATGGTTTGGATGAGAATTGGTCAACCCATGGAAACTTTTGCAACTCAAATTATTATTGTCTAAATAATCTTGAACACTTGTTTGTGTCATTGTACGTGTTATTTTTAAGTACCCATAAACCACACTTCTTACTTAATTCTCAGCTTCACTTAAAGGACCACTATAGGCACCCAGACCACTTCAGCTCTAAACATAGATTAAATAGGTTAATCCAGCCTCTAAAGCCTCTAGTGGCTGTCTCATTGACAGCCGCTAGAGGCGTTTGCGTGCATCTCACTGTGAAAATCACAGTGAGAAGACGCAAGCGTCCATAGGAAAGCATTATGAATGCTTTCCTCTAAGACTGGCTGAATGCGCGCGCAGCTCCTGCCGCGCATGCGCATTCAGCCGAAGAGGAGGAGAGGAGGCGGAGAGGAGGAGGAGAGCTCCCAGCCCGGTGCTGGAGAAAGAGTTAAGTTTAACCCCTTCCTCTCCCCAGAGCCCAGCGGGAGGGGGACCCTGAGGGTGAGGGCACCCTCAGGGCACTATAGTGCCAGGAAAATGAGTATGTTTTCCTGGCACTATAGTGGTCCTTTAAACCTAAAACTCCAAATGATAACTTCATGTTAGTAATCAAAACATAAAACATTGTCTATGTATCATTTTGACATTTTCTGTAACATTAGTGAAAATAATTTAAGTTTAAATACACAGTAAATGATTCACTCAATTCAAACTTTCATTCAAAGAAAATTAGTTTTGGGTTGAATCAGGCTAACCCATTCTTAAAAATGCTATTGGTCTAACAAGTACTACAATATAAAAATAGGTATAAGAAAATATATTATCAGAAAAAGGGCCGCTACATACAACTACAAGCGACTTTAATGAGTAGTAGACTCAGAATAAACAAAGTGGTATGTGCGAGCCTAATTAAGAGACAATGAAAATAAGATAAATAAAGTAAATATAAATCTTTAATGATGACTTATTAAAAACTCATAAAATATTGTCAGGCTGTTTCACATCCTTAGTAATGAATAAACCCAGACTGTAATATTCAAAAAAGAGTTACAGACGGTTATAAAAGATAGATATAAGATATGGCAACAAAGTACAACAATTATGAAAAACATTTTTTTTTAAACAATTGATATGATAAGTAGCAAATGTATCAAAGACAGAAAATAAACAGATAGACACTAAACAATAAAAATATTAATATATTTCCACAGTATTTGCCTATAGGTAGATGGACATAATATACAATAAAATAATAACCAGAAAAAACAGTAAATATATATAAAAAATAAAAATAAAATGTACCTGACCTCGGTGTGGGCCCCCACCAAAGGTAAAACTCTAGATGAATTAAAAAAAGGAATAACCAGAAGAACCTGCACGCCACTTAGATGGACAAGTGATGGAAGGTAGCAAATACCATGATGGCAAACAGATGCACTTGATCGGGAAAAAACCTACGCATTGATATTGCGGTCGGGATCTTCAAAAAAGACCGCTATATTAACTAGATGATAGGGAACCAAGGACGTAAGGTAATACCTGTAGACAAATGCTGCTCACAAATGGTGAAGCCTTCGTCAAATTACCGCGTTTGGGAACTTCACAAAAGGCCGCGGTAATAGGGTGTAAGGTGCCAGATGGTGGGTTCAAATGGAGATGAGGAAACAGCCGACGAGGGTGTGTGCATAGGTCTACGCATTTCGTCCCACCTATGGAACTTTTTCAAGACAACTTGATGCTATACACCCGGGATTTAAATACCCTATCTAATTGAAACCAGAAAGCAAATGGGAAAACCCGAACTGGATTAATACAATACAATAAAAAAATAACGGAAGTGAAACCTCACATATTAAAAAATATAAAGACAGCAAACATGAATAATGGCAATAGTAGACATGATAATGATTACATACCTACAATAATTCAAGTCCCTAAATTCTTAAAAAGATGACAGTTGTGAACACATTAGGACCAATCGGAGGAGGGTCAGAATATACTGAAAAAAATCTCCATTAGGTGCCAGATGAAATTAACAACATTTAAATAGATTCAATTGCCCAGTTAGATCAAAAATAAATAGAGTGAATGTTTACATACATCACTCTTAACCCCTTAAGGACACAGCTTCAGAAGCTGGACATACCCTTAAGGACACAAAGCAATTTTTGCATTTTTTGCTGTTTGTGTTCAAATGCAATTTTCATCTCTCTCATTTATTGTACCAACACATATTATATACCATTTTTTAGACAACAAAAAGGGCTTTAATTTGATGTGACATATACATATATAAAATCTCATTTATTACCAAAAAAATGCTAATTAATGTGAAAAAAAACAAAAAAATGCTTTTTTCCCCAAGTTTTGGCAATAATGTGTGCATAATATGTCCAGCTTAGGAAAAATAATTCAAACTCAGTTCATTTATGTGTCTTGATTTACAAAGTGCATAATATGTGTAGGATTTCAGTTTATTTTGAAAGTTACAGGTCACAAACTACAAGGTCTAAAATAAAATTTCAATGTGAAACAATTTTAGAAGTTGGTATGTTTGTCTTGGAAGTTTAATACCCATTACAGGAAACAAAATTGCCACACAAAAGTATATATTTATATAAAGTAGACATCACAGGCTATTTACCTAAAGGTTAGTTTGACACTTTTTGCGTAGCCATTTCACCGCCAATCTCTGCTAAATATTGGAGTAAAATTGTATTTTTTCTTTATTTTGGGATATACACATATTACAAGGTTTTTGTAATGTGTATTTCATAAACCTAGTGTGTGCTATCCCTGTACAGAATTCATATTGTGTTCAGCTACATCTG
The DNA here is from genome assembly GCA_933207985.1 of Pelobates cultripes. NCBI lineage: Eukaryota > Metazoa > Chordata > Amphibia > Anura > Pelobatidae > Pelobates > Pelobates cultripes. The sequence goes on from OW240923.1 coordinate 101,732,114, forward strand.
CTGAGTAAAACGATACCCCCATTGTATACCTTTGCCCCTATTCTGTGAAGCTACAAAGCCATATAAGAGACCATGCTATTTCAGTTTCTATAGTTGGAATTTTCATAGATGGTCATATGTCTGATTTTGTGGCATTGTAGCCATTTGACTGTTCAAATAACCCCACAAAGGCCTTCCATTTGAGAAAGCAGACACTCCAGGGTATGTTATTAGGCATATATTATACCTTAACTTGCCACCATTATTTCACCAATTTATTTCAAATTTTGTGGTGACAAAATGTAACATACATGTTGCATTTTCACTGGGTATTTCTTACATTTGATAAGTGCCACTGTCAAAAATTCCCCCTAGGTATGCTCAGTTACCTCTTCTGAGTAAAATAATAAGCCCAATGTAAGACCTAGACACTATTTTGTGAAGTTACAGTGCTGTGAAAGAGACGTGACAAGGTTTTTAAGTGTGAATTTTGTCACGGGTGGCGGTACGGACCGATGAGAAGTGGGAGTCTTCAGCGTGGTAATGGACTATCACGGCCTGGTTCAGGGTAACCACACGTCCTGTGGCGTTGAGCACCAGCGTTTGCGCGGCCACATACCAGAACTCTGATGCAGCTACAGCGGATCCTAGGAACTAGCAACTTGATATGCAGACCTCCCAGGAACTGGATGGGGGGCTCTGCAGCAGACATGTATCCAGTACAGAAACAAGGCAAGGCTAGGATAGTCACCAAACATGAAAGCAAGACAGAACTAATAGAACCCAGAACCAGAGCAGGACAGAAAGCAGTACCCAGAACATGTACACAAGACATGAGGAAAACAAGAACAGGGCAGGACAGGACAGGACTGTACATGAACTGGGATTACAAAATAAAACAAGACAAGATATAATAGGCAAAACAAGAGGAGACATAACTAAGCACTATATATGAAAAATATGGGGATTTAGTTACATTATATGATCATACATTGCATAAGCCTGCCACAACGCCAATGTACCCCATATCTGGCAGGTCCTACACTGCCAAATGTTTGCTAAAAGAACCATACTAAACCACAATATAACTTACCTGCAAGAAAGGGCAGAGACTTGAAACCACTACTGCAGGTCCAGACTGAAACAAAAGGAAAATTGAAAACAAACAGGTGTGGGAACATAAAACAAACATTTAAAGGAAACCTGGACACTGGGAATTCCAGGGATGGAAAAAAAGAATGAACCCAGAAACCCAGCATAAAGAAAACCAGGCATAGAATAGAAAACCAAAAAAACAAGAAAAACTAAACAAGAATTGTAAAAAGAGTACTGGATACCAGAAACCAAAGCCAGACATCTGCAGCTAGGAACAGGATGTGACAAATTTACATGGAGTTTTAATGGGTCTGGATTCTATTTTTAAATATGTTAGCAGGCTGCTTTTTCCAACTACCCCAAAAAGGCATACTATTTCTTAAAGAAGACGCCCGAGGGTATTTCAAAAAGCAAATTTTGAACCTTAGCGTGGGATAATTTTTCCGTTAGCTTGTATCAAATGTAGTGGTAATAAGCATTTTTTTCTGCCTTTTTTACAAACAGTGAGTTTGTACTGTATATTTTGCAAACCTTTTGTGTGCTACGGCTTTATAATACTTTATATGTTGCTCAGCTATGTCATCTGAGTACAGCAATACCCCCGTATGTACCTTTACCAGGTATATGACAATGTTGAAGGGGCACAATTGAGACACAGCCATTTAAGTTAGAATTTTTACGCTGTGTCCACAGGGTGTTTCAAAAGGCATATCTGAAACCTTAGCGTGGTATCATTTTTTCGCTAGCCTGTACCAAGTGAGGAGGTAATACGCATTTTCCCCCTTTTTTAAACATTTTAAAAAAATAAAAAATTTTACTTTTAAAAAGTTTTATTTAGCTTTTAACAACTTATTTTACTATTCTAAAACTTTGTTTAAACTTCAAAATGTTTTTTTCACTTTTAATTGTTTTTTTTTACTTTTAACCCCTAACTAGCCTAACCGTAAATCCCCCAATTTCCCCACTAACTTCTACCCACCATAACTAAATAAATAAGTATTTTAAAATATTTAAATTAATTAATTAAATACATTTAACCCCTGAGGATTAAAAAAAATAAAAGTTAACCCTCAGGGGTTAAAAAAAATAAAATCAGATCACAGTGAAATACTGTGATCTGTATTTTGATCATTGCAGGCAGTGATCAAAGGGCAGGGAAGGGGTTACATTTTATTTGAAAGAGGTAAGGGGGGGGTGGGATTTTGTAACTAACTGGTTTTTTTTTTACAGGGAGAGACAGATCAGCACCGATCTGTCTCTATGCAGTTCACAGCTCACACGGAGCTGCAGCGAAACAGATCGGGTTTCACTGCAGCACGTGTGATCGCTCTGACTCCCGGTCAGAGCGATCACATGGGCTGAATCAGTGAAACTGCCCATGGTAGTGTGCCTCCGATATGGAGACACACTACAGGAAGATTAACCTCATGATTGCCACGATTGTGGCAATCAGGGGTTAATCTTAATTTTGGACGGAAATTTTCCGTCCAGCATCATTAAGGGGAGTGCTGCAATGACGGAAAATTTCCGTCCAGTGTCCTTAAGGGGTTAATTATAAAATATGAATATAAACAACTCCTCTCAGAGGTAGTTGTTTTAAAACAAATAAAATTTAAAAAACTTAAATCATTAGAACCTGGTAGCTTTCAATTAAGAAAATAAAAAATAGAAGAAGTATAAAAAATGTATACCCTTATAAAGATAATGGACACAATAGGGGTAGTAATGCATTGTATAAGAAGGAGGAATCGAATCACATAATGAAATAAAAATCTAAAGAATTTTGATCAACAAAAGCTCTATTGAAATAACTCGAGTTCCTCATTCAACCCATTAGGAGTTAAGGAATCCAATTTAAAGATCTATAAGGATTCTGCTCTATTGAGATCTCTCTTTCTTGTGGCTGTATCCCTTGTAAAGGGAACATGATCGATCACCATCACTTTAATTAAAGTGGGATCACTATTATGAAACATATCAAAATGTCGTGCGACCGGGGATCTTTTATCCTTATTCCATATAGCTAATCTGTGCTCTCTAAATCTAGATTTTAAAGGTCTGATGGTTTGACCTACATAAGGCTGGCCACAAGGGCAAATCAAAAGATATATTACAAAAGAAGTAGTGCAGGTGATCCTATGTGTCACATAAAATGTCTCATCTCCCTTATATGGTTTAAACGTGGACACTTTATGGCAAATAAAGCCACATGTAAGGCATCTTTTGTGCCCACAACACATATTATTTACACCACCCTTAATCTCTGATGGCCCATCAGTATCCACCCTTAATTTGGAAGGGGCCAACATATTTTTCAAGTTAGGGGCTTTTCTAAAGGTAATTTTTGGTCCATCTGAGATACTAAAATATAACCATGGGTCCTTTTTGCGAATGGGCCAATATTTATAAAAAATGCATATGATTTCATCGAACCCCCTGTTAAATGTAATGGTAAAGATGGGGGTATTGCCCGCACCAACTTCTTTGGTTCTAATATTAAAGTTAGCCCTTCTTTTCTGTGGAAGGTTATATTTTTCTAAAAGATCAAGGATTAATTCATGGTCATTGGTGTGTTCTACCCATTCTATGTTTAATACCTGGAGCTATTGTGTTACCCCACTGTTAAAATTCACAGGGGGATCTATAAGGTCCTTTCTAGACATGGACCCTGCCCTTATATAAGCCCTTCTTATATGTTCCGCAGGAAATGCTTTTTCCATAAAGCGGCGGCACAATAGAAGGGACTCTCTTTCAAAATCCATCAAAGATGAGCAATTGCATCTCAATCTAATAAATTGACCAGAGGGTATATTATGAATCCATGTTGGATGATGACCACTCTCTGCATGTAAGTACCCGTTAACATCAACATTTTTCTGATAGCTCTTAGTACAGACCTTCCCTTTGGAACCAGTCAGGGTAAGATCAAGAAAATCAATAGTGGATATGTGTCTATTATAAGTAAAAGAGAGACCCCATTGATTGCTATTGAGATAAGAAATGAATCCTTCTATTTCATCCCACTCACCCTTTCAAATAATAAGAACATCATCGATAAACCTGCGTTAGAGGGCGAGTCGCCCCATCCAACAAGTACTACAACAGTGCAGAAAGAACTGGGACAGGTAAGTTTTAAATAGGAGGAACTTACCTCTTATTGGCTGGCATCATCTTAAAGCTGCATATGATGTCCGGGTGGTAACTGTATGAGCCCGATCCGCAGCATCATTGAAGTTTGGTCTGGCAAATGCGTTATTCTGACACAATCACGTATGAAAATTCACAGCTTGCAGCGTCTGGGATAATGCAGCATTTGAGAGAACGCTGAGGAAGTGAGGTAAGACCCTGGCAATCCTGACACAATAAAGAGAAACCCAATCAGCAATCTTCTTCTTTTAAAACTGCATGAGATATTTTTATTTTTTAAATCAATGAATACCTAATTCAGCAGAAGAGGAGCATATGTAGTGGTAGGTCAATCATCTTGGAAGTGTTAATATAGAAAGGAACTAGACTTACGCACTGCAGAAGGTGCAGTTCGGACAAATCATATTTTCCAAACTTTTCCAAAATTGGCATTTTATTTGAGATGCTTAACACTCGTTCCTGTGACAGTTCTGTTTCGCTGAATATCGTTCATCGAAAAACATTTGGACAAACTAAAAAGGTGTGAAAATTTCAAAAAAAAAGAAATATTAGAAACATTTGCTTCAGCCAAACCATTTTTTTCCAAATATGAAATTTAGTTCTGGAGCTCCAGTACTTGTTCAACTGATGGTTAGGCTCATCTGAATATCTTCCATGAAAAATATTCCCAAAAATGATTCTGATGAACCAACAAGGGCGTGAAAGTAGGCCAATCAGTGTTACTGCTGATAACTGCATTCTATAAATATTCTGTGTATATTTTGCAAAACCGTGATAGAATCATTTCCCCACCTTTTGGTTCACAGATCAAGTGGTAAAATATAACCAATAGAGAGAAAAACAAGAGGAGCAGTATTTTTTTTTTAATGTATTTAAATATATGTATTACATATCGAAATGTATATTTATTTTTTGAAAGCTTCTTTTTTTTGTCTATATTGGTCGCTTCCTACTTGATCAGTGAATAAAAAATTTAGAGGTTGTCTCCTAGTAATCAATCATCTTTTATTTCCCGTCAAGCACCTCTTTTGTTTTTGGTGCCACACAACGGTAATCTGAATATCAAATAAAATAAACATGTTTGACCATCGCACTAGTCATATGTAATGTTATAATGGCACTTTTGAGAGATGGAATTAAGCTGAATAGCTGATAAGCCCAAATCCAGAAAAATCAAATGAGTCTGAATCAGAATGCACAAGTTTAAAAGGAACACCTGCATTTTAACATGTATTTCTTATCATACTTAAATAACTTTTTGTCTCCTCCAAAGAAGAATAATATAAAGTATAATAAACATAATATAATAAAGTGTAGTATAGTGTATAATAAAGGATGGTTTAGGAAGGGTTCTATTTAATAGTAATAATTGTAATTATTATTATTATTATTATTTAAACTGTTTGCTCAATGCAAACTAAATGCTTTGCCAAGATCTTCTACAGTGTGTCATTGTTCAAGTCAAGACATTAGAGGCATACAGTCTTAAAGGAACATGTTAAGCACCATAACCACTCCATAATGCCCTAGTGGTTATGGTGCATGGGTTAGGAGTACCTGGGTGCACCCCCAATGGGGCTGAATGTCGATGTGGATCTAGTATGTTTTCTGGGCTAATAAATAGATAGGGGGCATCTATCTGGTTAGGAAAATATTTCCTTAGAATCTAGAGAGTAAAACTTTTAAAGGTAGAACTTTGAAGGTAAAAGTAGGTTAAAAGAAAAAAGATTTGGTGAAGCTCTGCAAGACATATATGTAAATAATATTTTTTCATATTCCTCTTTTTTTTGGATTCGAAAATAGACAATAATACAACAATTTAGTTAAAACATACAAATCAATATATTGTTTCCTTTTTTTTATCCTTTCTTTTATCTGCTATAATATGGACTGGAATGTCATGTAAATTCATCACATTACCTCTGGCGACCACCAGAGGGCAATAATCCAAACATTGATCGCAGAATTTAGTGGAACACACAGCCATTTTTAACAAACCGCAGAGGAACGCACGGAAGTGCTCCGAACCGGAAGTGAAGTCTGGAAAGAAAATGTCACCGCGAAAAGAAGATTGAATGAAATGAAAGCAGCTGGGACTCCTTTAAACTACTGATAGGAAGCCCAATTAGAAGAGGATTATGTACCAACGCCCACCACACCACCAATGGACTCCCAGCTTGAGTATACTTAAGGGTTTGAGGGGGAGGGGGAAATAGGCTCATTTGTACACTTGTTGATTTTATGGCAGTGTATGTGATTGCATGTTTTAACTGTAGCAATTTAATATTTGGTCCCTGAGGAAGTTTCCTAAGAGAGACGAAACGCGTAGGACCAGTAATAGCATTTTATTGTTTTATTTTTATACTTTAAAGCCAATAATTTCCCTTTTTTTTTTTTACTAACTATAGGGAGTGTGTGGACTTCCTAAATTTGGAATTGGCGTGGTAACCAAACAACAAGAGGAACCCCCCTGATCATAGGGGAGGCAACCTGAGGGCTTGAAAAAAACCATCAATTTGTGAGTGCAACCTTGAAACATGAAATGAATATCTAAATTGTAACTTTATTACACTATGCTGCATTTTATGTTTATATTTTAGTGATACAAGCTGGATCCCTGGTCGATTTATATTTTGTAATAGTTGTATATGGTCACCAAGTTGGGAGGTGACCTAAGGGAAGCAAGTATCTGAAAACTAAGTTTACATTGATATTTTCCATGGGTGAATAGGTGGAAGGATATTAGAGGCATACAGTCTTAAAGGAACATGTTAAGCACCATAACCACTCCATAATGCCCCAGTGGTTATGGTGCCTGGGTTAGTAGTACCTGTGTGCACCCCCATTGTAAGTAGATGCACCAGCGTCAAAACCATCTTCAGTACTTGCAACAGAGAGCTTGACACCCCTGCTTTGCAGATCTTGTTAGCTGCCCTGTGCTTAGCTCTTTGGTGCATGGCTAGCTCATTGGCTGAGAGCATCAGATGATCACTCTCAGCCAGTGAACTAATCTCTGCACCAGGAGCAGCAAAAAGACCTTCTTGCCACTGGATTAGAGGTAAGTGATTTCTTACCAAGGCCAATAAAAATATTAAGGGGAAAATAACTCTTCGCCTTATAAATAGATGTATTTTTTATAACGCTAGAGCGTTCCTTTAAATCATACTTGAACAATCCACCTGGCTCAGTTTCAAAGCTGGTTATAATGCAGTGCTAATTAAAACATAACCAGATATGCTTGTAATGCACATATTCATATGTTTCAAGCCCAACGTGAAATAAATCACAATGCAATCATATCACTTTTAGTGAAAAGTTGATCTACTTTACTGGGTAGTTTTCAAATTATTTGTAAAAACTTGATGCAATTTATCCTTCATTAGATAGACCATTACAAGTATTTGAGTGTATGCAACTTTCACCCTAATCATTTGAATGTTTAACTATTTTAAAATATCAGCAATTTGCTTCTCAAGCTAGCACAAGATTTTAAGAAAAATAAAATATCTTAGGAACAGAAACTGTCAATGTTTTAAAAAACAAAGATAAGTAAAAACGTGCATTTTTTTTTGTCTGCTTCGGGAGTTTCCTTGAATGACACTACAAATTTATCAGGCTATATTTTTTTTTAAATTAAATTAGCACTTTTTACCTCCTTCAAGGTATCCCATGAAGCATAAAATTGAGTTTCAAAGAACTAAAACGTCTTTTCCCATGTAAAAAAAAAAAAAACCGTCAGGAGGAAATTTTGAAGTTTTTATTCTTTGAAAAAAAAAAGTAAACAAAAAGTTAAACTGTGAAAATTCCATAGAAAAGAAATAAATGAGATCTTCCATCCTTACTTTAGGTAATAAAAAGGATTTAGCTACCATACATTCTACCAGTTTATAAGTACTTACTTCAGATAAAAGAAGGATTTAGTTAACATACTCTCCCTGTTTTCCCTACAAAAACTTTAAACTAGGAAAGAAAACAAAAAAAAACATTTTACAGACTATTGATTCTTTTAAAGGCTTTATTTTTAGAAGTCAAGAACACTTTAGCGCTTTCTGAATTTTATTTCCATATATTGTGATCATTTAAACCAGTTACTTTCTAAATAAGGGCCGCTTGCATTATACATACATTATACGTTCACGCATGCCATATATGCTTTGAAGACAACAAACGCGACATGTCTTCTAGCTTAACCTATTTCAAGCAAACTAGGACACAACAAAAGTATAAAGGAATAACTTAAAAAGCCCCGCAGTTCATATTGCAGTTTCTTTCTATCTTTATTTATGCAGAAACCATATAATGCTGGTTTTGCATAAATTATGCATCTCCGTAATTTATCATACCATTCTTCCCTCAATGCATTTAAATTTTCCTAGTCTACATTAGACCACATATTAATATACATAAATACAGAGGAAGCAATAAAGACAGAATACATTAACCTGTGTAGTCATCTGTTATTTTAATGGTTACATTCTCTGTACTTAATATATATCGGTGTTCTACAGTATATCACTCTTTACTCGCATTTTACAAAGCTATATAAAGTGTTGTACCTGCTGTGTCCTTTTACAAAAGGAATCACAAATCTTGTATGCCATACTTTTTATTCTATTGCATAGTTTTATTTATATATATATATAAAACTATGTAAACTATATATATATATATATATATATATTTTTTTTATATGTTACGCCATCAAGAGGTTCTTGAGACACCATAATAAACCACAAGATTAAAGGATGAGTCTTCTAAAACCCAACCCAAGATGACATTTTGTTCTCCATAATACGTGGTTCTTCATGATGCATCTTTTATATTACATGGTATATTTAAGTTAGGGTTGCTGTCATTTGTACATGTCATAGTAGAGTAGTGGTTAATGGTTATTGCTAAGATACTGTAGGGCCTAATATTTTGTGTTATTGTAGAGTAAGGATTAATGTTTAGTGATAGCCTTCATGTTGTGTAGGCAATCTTTGGCACTCCAGGTAGTGTGGACTACGGCCTTGATTTATTTTTCCAGCCACTGGCAAACCAGAAATCACTTATTGATGACATGGTTATGTTACCATGGACACCTGATGCAATAGGTGAAATCTCCACACAATGTGTTATCAGTCTCCTGAAAACCTGGAAAACTCATGACAGCAGGTGGTTAGTAGCACATTGTTAGGAGATCTGTCCTACTGGCAAGTCACTTTTCTTATCTCCCATATATAGTTGGTTTTGGGTTTTTATATTTTGATATGGAGAAATGCTCAGGTAGGGTCAAAATGTTGATCTCACATGTAATATTTCACAGATTTCAATAAAGAAACATTTGGATTGTAAGGACCCATGAGTGCTCCTATCTTTAATTTTATCATACATATGCTCTGTGTTTCTTGGTCTTGACATTCATGGTCAATGGAAATGGCTATTTGATGAACGTTAGAAAAGCTAAAATTCCTTATGCATTTACTTTTTTGGCACTTCCTTGTTGATCTTTCTTCTCCCCTTTGACCTGTCTTTACCCCTGCTTTGGTCTATATTAAAGGAACACGTAAAAAATAATACATGTATTTTCTCTTTTAGATTTAGCTCCACTGCTATACCCCAAGAAGATCTTCATTAGAGAAGCACTAGGACAAAGGGCAGAGCAATCACTGCCATCCACCAACAGCTCTTCCCGACTACCTGAGAGTCAGGAAGTTTGACCAAGGGAGTTTCAGTGCTGATTTCTCTTCAAATTTATTTTTTTTCTTTACTGGAAACCATTTATTTAGGATGGAAAATGTCACATTAAAAGAGACACAGCAACATAACAACTAAAAACAAACAAAAAATACGGACACAGATCTTTGTATCAGTTCTGATGTGGTTTCTTTCTTTCAGTAATAAGTGTCATAGAAACAGCATAAAGCAGGTAACCAATTAATAATGTAAATGTATTTTATTTGTCTTTATAAAATAAGACAAAGAGGGCATGCTTTAAATTCTTAAAGCACTACTGCAAGCTGAAGTGATGTCAATAATCTGGCCAGATCCTCTCCTGGCCAGGTTATTATTCCAGCTAGGTATGTGATGACTAGTAAAGCATATGTGCTGATGGCTTGGATCTTGTTTTTGCCATTGAACTGGGACTTCAGGATTTGTCTGACTCTCTGGAGGTACTTACCATTCTCCTTTATTCTTCATCATGGTTTCCATGGGTTTGTGGTATCCCTAGGAACTTGTAACTGTTCTCTATATCTCCTATTTAACCTTCTGGTATTTGAACTGCCTTTTTCTTGATTATCTTCTCTCTTTTTGCTATCAGCTGCCTACACTTATCAAGTCCAAATGACATTCCGTTGTCCTTCTTGTATATCCTCGTTAGGTGGATCAGTGTGAGTCAGTTTCCCACTCACTGTTGGCATACAGCTTGATGTCATCCATGTAGAGTAGGTTGCTGATGGTAGCTCCACTTTTGAACCTGTATGTGTACCCAACTTTCATGATGATCTGACTAAAGGCTTTGAGGCCTATGCAGAACAGAATTGGGGATAGCGCATCACCTTGGTATATGCCACATTTGATGTAACTTTTGTCATTGTCCTGGAATTGGCTTCTAGAGTTGTTTTAAACTTGCCCATTGTGTTTTTCATGAAGACTCTTAGTGACTTGCTGACCTTGTACAAATCCAAGAATTCCAGTATCCATGTGAGTCATTGTGGCATAGGAATTCTTGTTGTCAATACAGGCTGTGCACATATTGGTGTGTATGATATTAGAATCCCATGTGACTACTTGGTCTACCAGCAGTTGTTTTTTTGATCCTCTGGTGTTGTTTCCAATCCCCTTTTGAGTATTGCTAATGTACTGACTCATATGTCCATCAATCTTGGAAGTTATGATGCCTGACAGCGCTTTCAATGTGGTGGGAATGCAGGTGAATGGTTCATAGTTAGATGGTGTTTTACCCTTGTGAGGGTCCTTCATGACCAGTATTGTTCTGCCTTGTGTAGGCCAGTCAGGGTGAGACTCTGTTGCTAGTAGCTGGTTCATCTTGTGCAGCTGGGCATTCATGTAGCATTGTTAGTTTCTATATCCAGTGAGTGTGGGTTATGTCAGGTCCTGGGGCTGACCAACTCTACATGTGGGCTGCTTGTTGAATATCTCCCACTGTGATAGTGACTGATTACTGTTGTGAGATCATGCAGTTGTTTGCTTTTAAATCTACAATGTATAGATAGTCAAATAAGATAAAATATAAGGTACCATGACAGATTGCAGTAGTGCTTTAAAAATGTAATGCATGCCCCATTCGTCTTATTTTATAAAGACAAATTAAATAAATTTGAAGAAAAATCAGCACTTAAACTCCCTTGGTCAAACTTCCCGACTGTCAAGTAGTCAAGAAGAGCTGTTGGTGGATGGCAGTGATTGCTCTGCCCTTTGTCCTAGTGCTTCTCTAATGATGATATTCTTGGGCTATAGCAGTGGGCCTAAATCAAAAAGAGAAAATACATGTATTCTTTCTTAATGTGTTCCTTTAATTATAGACCATTAGTATTCCAAAGCGGGTGTAAAGAGGAGAAGAAAGATCCACAAGGAGGAGCCAAAAAAGTAAATGCATGAGACATTTTAGCTTTTCTAATGTTCATCAAATAGCCATTTCAATTGTCTTTTGAAGAGTAGATTTAATACGAAAAAAATATCTTCTGTTTGCATACTCGTTCCTTTCTCTCCATGTATGTTGTACTAACTGCAATTGCATTTTAATTGCTGTGAAATGCACTAGACCAAAGCTTTGGGCTCTTAAAGACTTTTGGCAGAAAGGATGATTTCTGTCACAAATGAAATATTGAAGACACTTCCTAAGCTTTGCAGCCATCTTGTTATCCCCCCAGGTGACATTCATAAAACACAGGCAGACACAATTAATGCTTAAAAGGCTCTTAACTGTCAGCATTTTTGAAGATAGTTGTTCCATCTGCTACCTTTAATTCAATTTGTCTTTAATTTCCTAATGCTGGGATGATCATCTACATCTCAGAAAATCTAATAAATGGGATGAATCTTGCATGTTCGGTTTGTCTTTTCCCCTTCCTTTTAAATTCACAAACCCATCAACAAAAGTCGTTGATAGGAAACACAATTACAATTTTATGTGCCCACAAAACTGTTAGCTTGCAGAGTGCGATTGTTAATTTACCATTTTATTCTGTTTGAATAGGGAAATTAGACTCTGTGATTGATTGAAAATTCCTTTTTCTTCTTTGAGGGAATTTTTACACAAATAACACACACATACTGTCTGTTTTTGACAAACAATGCCAAAATGTATGACCCTTATGAATGTTATAAATTATTTTCGTGTTTGTTTATTTTGTGGGAAAAGATGAAAAGAGACATTTTTTTTATATTTCTCAATCAACAGTTTCTCAATGATTTAGTTTTCTTTGAGGACAGAATTTTTTTTCCGTAAACAAATAATTATTTCAAAAAAATTAAAATTGGTACAGTGGTTTTTCAATAGGAAGCAAAGGTTATTTTTTTTAGCATGTTTTTGATATTGTGTCTTCCCAGTTGTGTACTATGTAACTATGTAATAGTGTACATTATGATTTACTGATAATCTAATCCTTACTGAAACAGTGATATCTAAGATAAGGTGCTCAGATGGACCAAAACCCATGAAAATAGACCTTGTGTAGATTGTTGACCTATGTTTTGGCATCAAGTGTTAGAGGGGCAGCAATTATGAGCAATGTATGACATAGATCTGATTAAACTACATTTACTATAAACAGGTAGCAGCGCATTGATGTAAAAGCCATTCAAGTACCAAGTGCAAACATTTGAAAGGAAAGAGGGCATATGATACATTGATTTTATTATTGATTTATGCTTTGAAATTAGTACTATTGAATTAATATCCTGATTTACATTATAATCGAGTCAATCTATAATTAAAACTTGAATTCACGAAAGAATAAATAATGTAGCCCTCTGAAACTCCACTGATTAATGTGTCAGCGTTTATACACGTACAATGAAAAAAAATTGAGATTTTTCTTACATTTCATCTTTACATAACACAAATGTGCGTAGATTTATTATGATGAAGTCAATAGCTATCACTGTTTTGCATTTTCCATTTAGCAAGCTAATTATTTTGTGGGTAAATAGTGCGGGGGATGAAATAATATATCTTGGAAGGAATTTCTATCCATAATGAAAAAAAATTAAAACAATAATCTGCAATTTAGACAATGACCTTTCAGTTAATGACCAACTGGATCTGCTAAGATCTCACAGCAGGTCATTAACAGTCATAAAATCAGCCATGGGTCGTTACCATCATTTAATGGATATATACAGTTGGTGGTGAACTATTATTAATTGTTGATCAATAATCTTGGCACCAAGGAAATTTATGGTGACTTGAAACCTCACTGTCCTAATTTTGCCCACTGAATGAAAGAAATTGTTGAAAAATGTTTGTTCAGCATGACATATTAGAGGGGCTCTCGTTTCACCTCTGGATAAGCCGCAGGAATATCTCCCGCTGCCCGAAATCATTACTGCCATTCCAATTACTCCTCAAGGCCAAAAGAAATTAATGCCATATAATTAACTCTGTCCTCATTCACACTTCAACTTCATTACTTCTTTTTTTTTTGTTTACAAAGCCCCAGCGTGATTTCCCTGCGGTTTAGCAAACGAGTCGCATTGTTTTGCAAGCAGTTACGGTTTCATCTCCTTCTATGGATCACTGCATTGAAAAGACAGATTTTCCGTTATTGACAATAAGTCAGTAAAAAGTAAGAACTGGACAAAGTTTTATAGTTTTATATTCCAGTGTTTTGTTTGTTTTTTTGTATAAAAACTATTTACTGGGTATGTATGCAATGATCCACATGCATACCTGTTACGGTCTCTCTAATTTATGGGTAAGTCATTCATTGTGACCCAAATAACTCTGTTCTATTTTCCCTACACCTTTTACGATTTGTATAAGTGCATCATAGAGGTAAATTCAACAAGCCTCTCATTAATGTGCAATGTGTATTAGTATATACAAAAGCTCAAATTCATAAGCAGTGCACTAGAACGTGTATGACTGTTATGAGCCAACTGAAGACTTGGATAAGGATAAGATGAAAGGCATGGTCAGGGCTATAGTTTGAGCTGACCCTGTATTGAACTTTCAGTCTGACATTTGAATGAGAATGAACCTAACAGCTGTTTTAAAACCCCAGCTTTCATGATGTGTTGTCATTCTTAAGGCATGCAAATCTTCATGGGAATTGTAGTTCTACAACATCTTGAGATCTAACTTTTGGGCACCTCTCACCTAGCTTATATATCAATTGTGCAATAATGACCTCAGCAATGTGTAATGTTTTAAGTTTATCACAGAGCTCCACCTCAATAAGTATACACATAAATGTCCAGTTGTGTGAGTGTATCACAGAGCTCAACAGCAATAAGCTCACAGTAACGTGCAGTAGTATGAGGGTATCACAGAGCTCCACCTCAATTAGTTCACAATAAGGTGCAGTAGTATGAGTGTATCACAGTAGTCCACGTCAATAAGTTTACAATAATGAGGCACATTATGAGAGCCCCACAGAGATAAGCTAACAGTAACGTGCAGTAACATGAGTGTATCACGGAGTTCCACAGAAGTAAGCTCACAGTAACGTGCAGTAGCATGAGTGTATCACAGAGCTCCACAGAAATAAGCTCATTGTAACGTGTAGTAGCATGAGCGTATCACAGAGCTCAACAGAAATAAGCTCATTGTAACGTGCAGTAGCATGAGTGTATCATAAAGCTCCACAGAAATAAGCTAACAGTAATGTGCAGTATCATGAGTGTATCACAGAGCTCCACAGCAATAAGCGCATAGTAACATGCAGTAGTATGAGTGTGTGACAAACTCCCCTCTCCAAGTGAGTTTGACACGAGCTCCTGGAGGAGCCTGCTTGCCAGCCTCCTGCCCACAGACTATGGAACCTGCAGGGAAATCTGTAAAAGACTACCAAACTTGACCGACCGTTAGCACGGATTTCATGGAACTGTTTTGGGCATAGGACCATGTGCACGGTCGGTCAAAATGATGACTTCCAGGAAATTCCTGAACCCCTGAACTTATCTGGGTGATTTTTGGATATGTTGTGGATGACCAGGGTTATCAGGGGATGTAACATTTGTGGGGATATCATGTGTTTTGGGATACTTTTTGGACTTTTTAGAAATGTATGTTTTTTCTGTGCATGGAGATAATTGGATTAAAATTAGTACAGTTACTGATCCAATTATCTCCCAGGCAGAGGGGAGGGATTGTGTGTCATGTGTGGGAGTGCCTTACATTGTAAATGTGTTATTATTGGTTTGTAAGTTTGTGTCCCTGTCCTCAACAAGGTCCATGTGGGCGTACTACTTGCTTGGGGACTTGCATAAAATGCCAAGTGTGGCACCATTAAAATCTATTCCAGCTTACACTGCAAAACTGTGTGTCTTCCTGTTATTGGAGGGAAAGAAGATTTACTCCTGTGTCTGCTGTTCCAGCTTGCAGGGAATTCAACGTGGAAAGTCTTTGTAAGGACTAGAGCTAATTCCCCATTCAGCTCCAGGAAGGAGCGGTTTCAGGGCCCCAGTCAAGCCACGACGACTGTTTGTCCCCTGTCCAGCTAGGAAGCTGTCCTTGGCGGAAGTACCCAGCCAGGGTACAGGGAGCTCAGCTACAGTGTATCACAGAGCTTCACAGAAATAGGCTCACAATAACGTGCAGTAGCAAGAGTGGTATCACAGAGCTCCACAGCAATAAGCTCACAGTAGCGTGCAGTAGTATGAATGTATCACAGATCTCCACCTCAATAAGTTCACAATAAGGGGCAGTAGAATGAGTGTATCACAGAGCTCCGCAACAGTATAACTCACAATAATGTGCGGCAGCATGAGCATTAGGTATGTGCATGGCCAAACAATTTGGTTCGGTTCGGCACTTTGGCAATTCGGGACTTCAGCACTTCGGTTCGGCACTTCCAAAATTCAGGACTTCGGCAATTCAGCACTTCGGGACTTCGGGACTTCGGCACCCTAACCCCACATGTCTAATGAGCATATCACAGAGACATTTTCCAAGTGTGTACTAGTGTTATTTAGATTTGGTTCACATTACAGCTCGAAGTGAAATGAGATTCCTACCTTTACTGTATGTTCCTACCACTATATCTAATCCCAAGTATGTACTTAAAAGAGAGGGAAGAAAATGAGTTTTCCAAAAACATTTGTTTTTGTTGGAAGAATCAAGTTGCGAATTTAGAAAGATCCTCTGATCTGTGGTGTACTGTGTACTTGTATTTTTCAATTTACAGTAAATTACTATATTTTAATATTACTGCTTATACCCCGGGGAGAGACATTTCAATGCATTTTTTTCTTGGTAAATCAGTTTGATTAGTGTTCGAGTAGTAAAATGTATGAATGACACACACCAAACCCTTTTCAGTAAAGAATTAGTTGAAGTGACTTAAAAACTAGTTGTGAAATTTTTTTTAAAAAAATGCTGGAATTTGAGTATTGTTTTTTCTATGCAAAACTCTATAGCACTGTTACATCATTCTAAACTTTCTAAGTTGGTTTTCAAGTAACTGCAACTCTCTGTTAGTAGATTTTACTCTCTTTGAACTCCAGTAACCT
This sequence comes from Pelobates cultripes, assembly GCA_933207985.1. Classification (NCBI taxonomy): domain Eukaryota; kingdom Metazoa; phylum Chordata; class Amphibia; order Anura; family Pelobatidae; genus Pelobates; species Pelobates cultripes. The sequence continues at coordinate 101,749,016 of OW240923.1, forward strand.
ATGGCATTGTAGTGAGTGTCTGTTGACACTTTCTGTGATATTCAAGGAAAACAAAGAGTGAGAAATATGCATTGTTCCCGTAGTAGGCTGAAATAGTTCATGGTTGACCAAAGAAAATATAAGAATGTCTAGAGCTATTTACTTTGAACTTACTTACCAGTGGTCTGAATGCCATAACCCCAGTTTTAACGCTTCAATGAAAAACAGTGCCATTTTGCTGTATGGCAATGGCAATATTTACAGTGCAGGGTAAATTACTTTAGTTGCTGTCCCACAGACAGCCACTAGAGGTGCCTATACAGAGATAGCAGAGTAAAACTGTACTATATCTATCAGATGGTCTCAGAGATAGCATCAGAGTTGTGCAGCATGACATTTTACTGTTCATGTGCACTAGCCTCCCAGTGCTTTCATATGGGAAAGGATTTGAGTGGCTGAGATCATCCGTATTGATCATCTCAGCCAAGGAAGTAGGACCTTTTTTACTCACTACAGATGGGGCCTGGGACCTAAATGGCCACTAGGGCCTTATAGTGTTAGGAATACACATTTGTATTCCTAAACTTATAGTGTTCCTTTAAATTCTACAAATGGTGTGAGGGTGAATGTGAATCAGATTAGCATACAGTTTTAATCTATGTTACTAATGACAAACCTATAGCATCTTTGAGGTGTTACTCAGTATCTGCCTACAGTTTGTATCAATCCTGGTATGTATATGGTGTTCTTGATGTGGCATGGCATAACCCATCAATGGGCCATACCTAGGGCTGCTATCTGGGCATAACACACTTTATTGATGCAGAAGTATGGAGCATACAAACATTGAAAACCTTACCTGTGTGGAAGGTGGTTATCCAGAAGCGAGGAGAGAAAACATGAGAAGGCACTTTTTGGTCAAATACTTTATATCTGCAGAAGATCTGATACTCTGTCTCTTTCATGTGTCTCTTATTGTGTTCGTGAAATTGTTACCTAAAATGGCTTCTTCTCTCTTTCATGATAGCAACTGCATTTTCTATGTGTCTTTCTGTCTGCCCAGCTGTTTATCTGCTTCATTCCTATTTCCATTGCAGAATACTTGCACGTAATTAGTCAATATATGAACTATAATAAAAATAACATGGATATGCTATTTTTAAATGTCTTTATAATTATAATAATAATTCCTTTCTATTAACTGCTGGGGATGTTTTATTTTTAAGCTACTGAAACAAGCATTTTTCACCTGTTTTTCTAGATGCCTGCAAAGGAAAATAATTGTTAGCATTATTTTATACTACTGGAAAGGAATATATGTCTTTAGTAATGGTGTAACTAAGTTTGCTGTCTCTCAGGTTTTGGACCATGGCTCTGGACTCCTCTGGAATCCAGCCGCAGGTACTAATATCTCCATGAAAAAAAAGCTATGATCTTGAATACAGATGTTTATTGTTTTATATCTATACAATAAATAAATATATATATATATATATATACATATATATTATACATATCTACACCAGTTGTGCCTGTAAATAATATATATTTGTTATGGTGTTTATTAAGCTTTATTAGTAAGGTGAGAGGAATAATGTATGAAGCCTCATAGCCTCATTGCCATCCTGCAAATGAGGAGTGTTAAGAAACACTAACTCTGAAGACTGTGTAACATCACTCACCACAGCTTAGAACAAGTAGCATGCTGTGAAACAGCTCAATTAAATAGGAATTATGTATGCAGGTGATATTTCACGCCTGCATGCATAATAAAGCATAACAACAAGCAAATTATTCTACTTTTATGTTGTTCCACCCCTAGCTGTCAGCAATGAAGCATGAAGTGGAGATAAGTGAATGTTAAACAGCTGTTAAAACTTTCGAAACTTGCAAGTCTGACAACTTGCAAGATGGCTGAATGGGATGCATGGAGGGTGTGGTCTAACTTGATAGCACGTCAGACATTTTATAATGGTAATCCATTATAGCTTCATATGCAGCATGGATTTGTTAAAAAGGCAGTAAAGTGTTGGAGATACGAAGGAATTATTGGAGAGGGTAGGGTCAATGGTACATGCCATTATCACAATTTGTATCAATGGTAAAGCTCATAGACATAAAATGGTTATGTCACTCTGGAATTTATGATAGTCGACTGTGTGCAGTGATCTTCTATGGAGGAAATGTCCTGGACTATCCTGGCAAAGCCACAAATATGGTTAAACATTAGATTAAACTGTAAAACTTGGAAGAAATTACTCTGGTATCTCAATAAGCAGGCTAGCAAAGTAAAAGCGTTGGATGGTGGAACAAGTCACAAGGAAAGTCTCTGAAGAATTGTGATGGTTGGCAGCTAAGAGGAGATTTATTCTCTACAATTAGGAATTGTGGGTGAACAAATAAAAACACACGGTGAAAAAATAAATGAATAAACACTGGTGCTACAATCACCTTAGTAGGCCACAATAACCACTACAATGGACATAAGTGAAAATATATGAAATGGTGAGAGCACTCAAATAAAATACAATAAAATTATACCCATTTGTTAAAAAATTTCTGAAAAAGAAACAGAAAAAAACAACATAGGGTAATAACGTCAAAATAAATTAAAGTGACGTAGTGGATGTATTGCACTCACATACACAGAGCCAATTAGGAGCTGGCTCAAGCTGATCGCCTTGAACAGAAATCTTCCTAAGGACTGGAACACAAGTTGTAGTGGGTATCTTCCCAAAGTTGCACAAATCAGGAAAAACAAATAAAAGATTGTACAATAACTTTAATAAACACTGGGCAACTACAAAAAATAATTAAAATAAAGGAAAGTCCCATATAAATATAAAATAAGTCCCAAAATTGTCCTCAGGATCCACCTCCATAGGTGGATCCTGAGGACAATTTATTATTTTGACGTTATTACCCTATGTTGTTTTTTTCTGTTTCTTTTTCAGAAATTTATTAACAAATGGGTATAATTTTATTGTATTTTATTTGAGTGCTCTCACCATTTCTTATATTTTCAGGAATTGTGGGAAATTGACAATGTAAGATTTTATTGACAAAAAAGATTTTAAGACAAAAAAAGTAGCTGATATGGAGAATTTATGAATTTCAGCTTCTTTGGTTCAAGCGTTTATTTTGTCTATTCCTTGCTAATGTGTGTAAACATTCTGAAAAAAGAATGTGTTGTGGACAATTCTGTGCATTTTATTTTCTAATCATTTAAATTTCAAATACCAGAATGTGAAATTACCCAGTGACAGAGGAAACATTTTGCAACAGGGACCCTAGTTGGACCTGATCAGGTGGACAGTTAGTTGTGTATCTTAGTTTCTACCCCAGAGAATCTATACATGCAAAGACCATCACGTATGCCCTATTCACAGTTTGTTTAGTATTCACTAGGACTGCCCATAAATATTAGCAAAGAAATGTAAACTTCATGAAATATAGTTTACATTGTCTAATGGACGAAAGTGTGTTAAGCCCCCTCCCACCTGGTAAAATATAAGCAAACCTTACTATGTTAAATTGTTTATATGCTGTAAAAATGGTACACGCTATTTCGCTTACACAGCACCATCAAATGTGAGCTATAAACATTCAGAAAACTTTTGGGGGATATAATAATTGTTTGAATATAAAACTACTCAATACCACTTTATTTAATTTTCTAAAAGTTTCTCTATTTGAGCTATTTCATAGTAAACAAACATTAAAAATCCATTAAAAACAATTTTGCTTGTAGCAGAAATTTAACAAGACAAATACCTTAAGTACTTTTTATTTTTATTGAAGGATTTTAGCATTAATCAATTTATCATTTTAATGTACTATCATAGTAACTTTTTTTGAAAACCTTACATTATCTTATTTAGGTAATTCTTTGTTCAATTTGTTTTTTATTGTATAAATGTATTTTAAATAAATAGAGAATGATGAAACAAAAAAAGAGCACATGGTTTACCTCTGTCAATATACTTCATTCCAGATGTACGGTGACAAAGTACATGGTGTACTTTCCAACATAAATGCTCTTTAGAGATGATAGGGCTTATTAATGATACATATATATAAATTAATATGGTTTCATTCTTTGTTAATTAAGGGAACACAACTCATTTTCAAGAATATTTTAATAAAAATAAAAATGTTAATATGTCTATTATTAAAATAGAGTATGGCTTATTAATATTATTATTATTATTATTAGTAGTAGTAGTAGTAGTAGTAGTATTTATAATGTAGCAGTATAGTCCACAGCATCACATAGAGACAAAATTACAAATAATTTGGGAAAAGAATATTTAGCATAGAGAAACAAGAGGTTAACTACTCACATAAGTAGGGCGAGAGATTGCTAGATGTACTAACTAGTGATGTCGCGTACATTAAATTTTCGGATCGCGAACGGCGAACGTGAATTTCGGCAAATGTTCGCAAACCCGCGAACCGGGCGAACCGCCATAGACTTCAATAGGCAGGTGAATTTTAAAACGCACAGGGGTTTCAAGGGGACTAACACCTGGACTGTGGCATGCAAACTCCGATCCCCCCCTTTTTAGTATATAGGGCCCCCACCCGCCGCTCAGGGGTGGGGGCCTGGCGGGAGGACCTTAGGTCCCCCCTCTTTTTAGTATTTAGGGCCCCCACCCTCCGCTCAGGGGTGGGGGCCAGGGGGGGCCTTAGGTCCCCCCCATTGTGATTTATTTGCCCCACCCACCGCTCAGGGGTGAGGGCAAGGGGGGAGGACCTTAGGTCCCTCCCCATTGTGATTTATTTGCCCCCACCCACCGCTCAGTGGTGGGGGCCGGGGGGGAGGACATTAGGTGTCCTCCCCCCTTTTTAGTATTTAGGGCCCCCACCCGCCGCTCAGGGGTGTGGGCCAGGGGGGAGGACCTTAGCCCCCCCCCTTTTTAGTATTTAGGGCCTCCACCCACCACTCAGGGGTGGGGGCCGGGGGCGACAGAAGTTCCCCCCTATTGTTTTTTTTAGGGCCCCCACCCACCGCTCAGGGGTGGGGGCCGGGAGGAGGACAGTAGGTCCCCCCCCATATCATTGAGTAAACTTTGACAACCCCCACCCCTGAGCGGCGGGTGGGGGGTTGTCAAAGTTTACTCAATGATATGGAATAGGGGGTGGACCGAACATCGCATATGTTCGCCCGCCATGGCGAACGCGAACATGCGATGTTCGCCGGGAACTATTCGCCTGCGAACTGTTCGGGACATCTCTAGTACTAACAATATCTTGTAGTTACACTGTGTTGATATATTATATGACAAACAGTAGATGAAGAGATGAAGGTGAAACAAGGTTGTTGCAGGAAGTTAGAACAAGTTGTATGAAATCAGAAAATAGTGCAGCACTGAAGGGATAAGAGCTGATGTTTCCTGACTGTGCATGTTTTAAAGACAAAGTCTGGTCGGTAAGGGAGGACTTTCCAAGAGAAGTACGATGGAGAAGAAGATCATGCATAAAGCAGAGGGGCTAGATGGTGTTTTACAAAAATCTTATAGCTTCAGAGTTGTAAAATATCACCACAAACACTGTACTTTATCCTAAAAGTCTCACAACTACACTACAACTAAATAGCAACCAGAATGGAAAAAAAAAGGAATATACTAAAGATATTTAATTTGCTGCCTAGAAAGGTTGTGATAACAATACCAATAAGTGGCATTAAAAATGAACTTGATGGGGGCGGAACCTTACCTCTGCAGTAAGCAGTCACACTAGCCTGCAACGCCGGGCTTTTCACGAAGAACAAAGCTTTTTGTATACATAATTCACCCCATAACCTAGACTGGGGGACCACCCTAGTAGTCCTAAATCACATGGGATTAATATTGAAGGAAACGAGGTGGGACAAACCTACCTATGGGCTGATAATAGGGTATAGGTGGAAGCAAGTGCATGGTGCCCCCAGGCCCAAGATGGCAATGCTATCAGGCAGCTTCCCTGACCACTCTGAGGAGCTTTCGGAGGATGCGGAAGAGGACTTCATACCTACTCTGGCTCCAGTTCTGAAGGCCCCGTCGGGTCCGGATACCTCCCCGGTGATGGCCATGGTCCTAAAAAAGCCCTCATGGCAGAACTGAAGAAAAATATTTTAGCAGATGTTACCGCGATCCACAGTGATCTGTGGGGCCTAACGGGCTGCATAGGAACCCTAAAAAGAACCACTCAATCCAGCACGCAGCAAATAGCCACACTCCAGTGCAAGATGCAGGAACTGAGGCAGCAAACCCTGTCATATGATCTCCGCTTTGCGGCTCAAGAAGACACATGGCGGAGAAACAACCTCAAAATCAGGGGAGTCTCGGACGAGGTCCCAGAGGCTGAACCCATGAGATGCGTGTTAACAGCCTTACAAACCCCCAGACAAGCCAAGGCCATAGCCCTGGATGGAATCTTTCGGGCCCCTAAACAAGCCAAGTCACCAGCGGAGGTCTCCAGAGACCTAATAATCACCTTCCAAAATGGGAGAAACAAAGCAACAGTCCTCATAGCTTTGAGGGAGAACTCACCCTTTCAATTTGAGAGTATGTGACTGACGTTCTATGCTGATCTCTCAAGCAGCACCTTGGTCTGGCAAAGATCAATGAAACCATTTTGACAGCATGGAGCTGACCATTCACCTCAACTACCCCCCCACCTCTCCCTTTGGCCCATCAACTTCCCATCATAGCTGTACCCTTTCTGCAACAATAAGACCTACTCTCCTTGCCTATAGACCACTTTATTTACCTGGCACCGCAATAAACGACCTGCCACTCACCACTCAGATGTGGAGGTCCATTTAAGAAGGACTTAGGCTGCCTGATTCACCCTCTCACAGGCACAGGACACAGGGGCTATCCCCCATTCCCACTACTGACCCAAAGCCAGGCAACACTTTATTTTAAATTGTCTTATCTTATCACGTTTCAATTGCCTACCAGACAGTTGCTTAACTAAAACTTGATGCACTATTGGCACACCCACTAATTTAGCTACGTGTCTCTACATTATATAACACATATGCTAACAACATGTCTAAACTGACCCACGAAGGTACGAATTATAGGCACAACAATGCAATACTCTTGTCAATTTCTACGCTTTTCCCAGAGAAAAATACTGTGCAGACATCTCAAAGTCATGCTATTGTCTTAACAAGTCGTTTTCTCTGTGCTTGGCCATGCTTTTGTTGCTGGGCAGGCTCAATTGTTCTATTAGGCACAACAAAAAATGAAGAATTGAAAAAAAAAATTTGCACAATGGAAAATAAAGAATTAACACATTTTATTAAAATTTTTTTCCAAGGATGAATAAATAAAACTAGAAGACTATCAACTATGTTACTACTTAAAATATGTTCATCCCAGAATAAACTAAATTACAATTCTGAAATAAAGAAGAAATGTTCTATAGCAGAAGCGGAGATTTGATTTCTTAAATGTGGAGCTTTTGCCTAATTTTTTAACTATAGAGGAAAAAGGGATGAGTGGAACATCACATAATAATTCCAACCTAATTTATAATGTTACTATTTTATTGCTAGTATATTAAGCATACAAACCCACGCAACATTCTACTACTGAAGGTGGAACCGATTAAGTATTTTGATTACGAGTATCAGAGAATAATGTTATTGAACACATTTTCAACCTATTTACATGTGGAATGTAGATGAAAGTGAGGGAGTTGGCACCTGATGATATATGATCCACAGGAAGCTTTTTGACCTCCTAGCCTACACATTGCTTGTTCTAAATTGCAATTAGCTTTTGAAAGCAATGTGCTTATGAGATTGTGATATTAGTAAGGAATTATATTATCTTCTGGCTGATGTCAAATTCATTTGGAGGCCTGTTATTGTTAAGTGCTTTTGTATCCAAGGTTATCGGCAAAAGTTCTTAAATTAAATATAATGTACATCTTGCAAAACACAAAACACACATCACTGTGCCAGAAGCAAGGTCTGACAAATGTCATCACACCTTGCATAATCAGGACACAATTATTCAGAATAAACAAAAGCCATTTGAAGACATAAATGTTTCCGTTGTCTAGTGCATTGTGTGTTATAATACAGAGTAACTACTGTATGTCAGCTGATCTATGGATTGCAGCCCACAGAGATGAACTAGCTATATCCGCTGTATCAGACAACAAATAATTTTTTTGCTAACGTGAATGAAAGAAGAAAAGGTTAAAGGTCCAAAGAGATTGTGTCGTTATTGCTTTTCTGGTCTATTGTATTGTACATTTGCACATCAGAAAACTATTGAAAGCCTTGATTCACATGACAATGGTGATAATGATTGCAGTAGAAATTCACTTTATTTGGTATACCTGTCAAGGTAGGATTACATACCTTAGTGCATCACTAAGAGGTATATTATTAGGATGTTGTTATTATTTGACAAATGTAAATCATACCTTTACTGATCAGAAAAATGTATTGTATTAGCTTTCTACGTGGTAATAGCTTTATTTTGCAATCAGGTGAACAATGGGGTATCTCAAGGGCAAATTTATCCCAAACATATAAAATTTTGATATACATAGCAGTCCCTGACCTAAAGTGGTGCAAAGGGTAAATCAAAGCACCTAGATTCTTCACTGACTTGCTCAGTCTTGTACTACTTAATGCAACAAGATAGTTTTGTTATATGTCACCATTATTAAAGGGACACTCCAGGCACCCAGACCAATTCTGCCCATTGGAGTCATCTGGGTGCTAACTCCCACTACCCTTAACCCTTCAAGTGTACTTATTGCAGTTTTCATAAACTGTAATATTTACCTTGAAGGGTTAAGTCCTCCTCTAGTGGCTGTCTACTAGACAGCCAGTAGAGGACACTTCCGTGTTCATAGAACACGCTATGTGAGGACCTCCAGCGATGCTGAAATCCCCATAGGAAAGCATTGAAAGCATTATTTCCCATGGGGAGGTCTAATGCACGTGCGCAGCATTGCCACGCGTGTGCATTAGGTCTCCCCCGCTGCCAACCGTGCATGCTCAATAGGTCTCCCCCGCCGGATGACTTTGGCAGGGGGAGGAGCGTGGGCGGACCCTGACCCAGCGCCTAGGGACATCGGCGCTGGATACAGGTAAGTCACTGAAGGGGTTTTAACCCCTTCAGCAACTTGGGATGGGTGGTGGGAGGGAGAGGTTTGTTTTCCTGGCACTGGAGTGTCCCTTTAACTAATTGGAACATAATAAATTATTACCAGGGTAGTAGGTTTTACAAATACAAATGGACTCTGTCACTGATAGAAGAAGTAATGATTAATGCCAATATTTTATATAATATTATTTGCTAATTTTATTTGCTTTATTATATGTATTTTTGTTAACAAAAAAAAAAGATCAGAAGTACTCTACTGAAGGACCATATGTCATCATTTAACAGAGTGATTTGTATTTGTAACTTTCTTCCCAAAGGTTCATTCCTCTGTGTTCTTGTTTGCCTGTAATGACACTGCTTGCCTACACTAACTAAACTCAATCCATCCTGGATTTGTTGTCCTTTTGTGGTTGCTATAGACCTTAAACACATTCACTTTATAGATTCCATGACCTCTACCAGTTTAATGTGTAGGTAAATATCTGGTGTTAATTACCCAATTCATTTTTTTCAACCTCTCTTGAGAACTTATTACATGCCTTCTAGCCTCTGTTATCTTTCCTTTCCTTTTTGTCTTCAGGTAAGATATGCCCTATATTTATATAGTCACACTTTTATATCATATACCTTATTTAAAGAGAACACAAAGTTACTTGGAAACTCTTGGTTGTATATGTATACAACAGAACTCTTGATTGAAAAATGCAATCCACATCTTATTAACTGTGGAAAGTCATGTAAACATGTTGAAGACATGGACAGCTTCGGAATAGCTATTGAAATATACATTGCTTTGGAAATTGCCAGAAAATATGTCCAAGTAAGATTTACTAACCTTAAGCTTGCTTCTATCAACTCCAAGATAGGGTACATGGGAGCAGGTGTGTTATGCATCTATGGATATATTTTATATTATAATGTAAAATATTTATATTTTACATTAGATATAGTTTAATAGCACAAGATATAAATAACACTCAGTTGAAAAAATCAGAAGGTGTGATGTTTACGCTATATGGTAACTTGAAATCAAGTTAGTTCGTAAAATAGTTTATTGGAAAAAAAAAGAAATACATTTGCATAAGCGTTATTTAAGGGGCACATAGACACAAAAAAAAATGTTAGTCTATTAAATATTTAACAAAATATTTTACACCATTTGACCTGATACACAGTGTACATCATTTTGAGTATTAGCTTCCCTGCGTGTTATGTATTAGCTATTTTCATTTTCTCATTTTTATTATCTAGTATCATCACATCTGGGCATCAAACGCTATAATTGTCTTGGATTTTCCATATTTTCTACCATATTTAAAATAAATATTAATTACCCAATGTAATATTAATCTCCCCGTTTTCAATTTCTTCCATGTCTTTATTAATAATCATCCAGATTTCAACTAATTTGCAAAATAAATCACTAATTTCTTATAATCAGAAAAAATATAAATAAATTGCGGAGTTTGAGTTACCTGCAAATCAGGATAAAACCGATTGTTATTTAGCTGAAGGACCATTTAAATTCTAAAATTATTCTCTTTCTTTTGAAAATAAAACATTGGTTTTGATTCCATACCACTTAATTAAATATAGCATTTCTGTAACATGCATGAGGAATATGAATATTTAAGTCACGGACAATTTGAATTTTTGGAGGTTGTTCGTATATATTAAAGCAGGATTGAAGTAACCGCGAGAAGCAGAGGGAATTTGTAGGTCATACTGGTCTAAGAAAAACATTTCAGTAGCAGATAATAAGTTGAAGGAGATTGCAAGTACTAAATGATTCAATTTTAACAAACTACTCAAGCTGGGATCAAGGTCATGATGACCGCATCAGTCTCTATATAAAGGTTTACTCACTGAATATGAATATGCAAATTTAGCATTTAGGGTCAGGCTGAATCTCATGCTTTAACATACTGATATGTTTCAAATGCAAATATTACCTTTGAGAATTGTGCTTCATAATAGCTCAATGTTAACCACTCTTCAGATGTTGAATATACGTAGCACCATGTGCGGAATTTGTTAGCCATTATGTATGTATGAGGATGTACTTCATATTTTTCTTGTGGATCCTAGTCTCCAAAAACCTGCCCGTGCCTGAAAAAAAATAGATTTTACGTAGTATACATTTATATCCAGATATACTTTATTAAAGTGGCACTGTCATGGCTCTATCCGTTTAGTTTTTTAACCCCACTCCCAACTCCACTACATTTTATTGTTCCCATAGTCACCCCCAAATACCCCTTAACTCTTTTTTTCTTGCATGGATCTATGTCTTAGGTGCCGCCATCTTAGTGTGAGCTGATAAAGGCCCTGTGGGACACATCATCTGCCCACACTAGATAGCCCTGTGAAATTCCCATGCACACCCATTTGAACACTTGGGCATTTGCTGTTGTCCGAAATTAGGACAGGAATGTTGGATGTTTGTTAATTCATTAGAAAGATGAATGAATGAATGAATAGAAATTAGAAAGAAGGAACAAAAAAATGAATTTCAACTATTACATGGAGGGAGCTAGCGGTTCGTGGCTCCTTCCTTGTAAGATGTAAAATAGAAGCGGCTGGGAGCTGTGCATCACGCCACTTCCTAAACCCCCTCCATGTCCCCAATCATTCTATAGGGGTTAATATGACCCCCATATTAGCATAAGGGAGATTAAAATCCTTCCTACCCCTACTCACTATGCTGCGACTAGGAACATGTCTACTAAACAGTGAGCATTCGGTGTCAAAAAAAAAAGCTGAAAGACCAATTACTTAGTATTAGTAATTGTGGGGAGAGATTAAAAGCTTGGCATGAGAGTGCTGCTTTAAATACACAAATAAGCAGGACTCGTCTGTGGGTGTTTTCCAGTATTGTTTATGTCTGTTTACAATAGACAGAAGATCCATACCAATTCTAGTGGGACACTTCCTAATTAAGGATCCTGTCTTGCCATCCGGATTCGGTTCCCCGGTGTCCCACATCTGGTGACAGCAGGGTACATTTCCTGGGCAGCTTAGTGTGAGCGCATCATTACATATTTACTTTTTAAAAGTTGTAATTCTATGTCTTAGGTGCCGCCATCTTAGTGTGAGCTGATAAAGGCCCTGTGGGACACATCATCTGCCCACACTAGATAGCCCTGTGAAATTCCCATGCACACCCATTTGAACACTTGGGCATTTGCTGTTGTCCGAAATTAGGACAGGAATGTTGGATGTTTGTTAATTCATTAGAAAGATGAATGAATGAATGAATGAATAGAAATTAGAAAGAAGGAACAAAAAAATGAATTTCAACTATTACATGGAGGGAGCTAGCGGTTCGTGGCTCCTTCCTTGTAAGATGTAAAATAGAAGCGGCTGGGAGCTGTGCATCACGCCACTTCCTAAACCCCCTCCATGTCCCCAATCATTCTATAGGGGTTAATATGACCCCCATATTAGCATAAGGGAGATTAAAATCCTTCCTACCCCTACTCACTATGCTGCGACTAGGAACATGTCTACTAAACAGTGAGCATTCGGTGTCAAAAAAAAAAGCTGAAAGACCAATTACTTAGTATTAGTAATTGTGGGGAGAGATTAAAAGCTTGGCATGAGAGTGCTGCTTTAAATACACAAATAAGCAGGACTCATCTGTGGGTGTTTTCCAGTATTGTTTATGTCTGTTTACAATAGACAGAAGATCCATACCAATTCTAGTGGGACACTTCCTAATTAAGGATCCTGTCTTGCCATCCGGATTCGGTTCCCCGGTGTCCCACATCTGGTGACAGCAGGGTACATTTCCTGGGCAGCTTAGTGTGAGCGCATCATTACATATTTACTTTTTAAAAGTTGTAAAAAGACTCAATTCCACCCAGTTCAACCTTTAAAATCTATTCATTTATGCTCTTGATCCCCCCAAAAAGCCAAAAACATTGAAAAATGTACAATTTGGCCACAAAAAGGGAAAAATAATCTTTCTTGACTTCATAATGGCAGTTAGACTTCTCCTTGGATCAACAGCCTGTTCACACACATTCTAATTATATCCTTTAATATTCAGGTTTTAAATAAACAAACAAACAAAAAAAAAAAACAACCAGGCCTATTATCTACAAAATGCAATAAGACAACCTCTTTAGTTAGAGAATTCCACAACCATTTAGTTCTTACTGCAAATAAACCTTTTCTCTACTGTAAGCGAAAAACGTATTTCTTCCAATCTCTATGGCTGACCTCTTGTCTGTTGTATATTGCTAGTGAACAGGTTAACACATATTGGTTTGTACTGACGCTGTATAGTGCCATCATGTACCATCTGGGATGCGTTTTTTTAACTAAAGCAAATACACTTTTTTAGCCTTTCTTTATGACTAATGTTTTCCATTCCCCTTATATATTTTTGCAGCTTGCTTCTACATTTTATCTAGTTCTGCAATATCCTTCTTTAAAACTGGTGGCCAAAATTGCAGTGCATATTCAAGATGGGGTCTTATCATTAATTTATAAAGAGGAAAACTTTTTTTTAATATATTTAAAATATTTTGATCACGTACCAATCAATACCACTTTTTATACATGACAACACCTTACTAACCTTTGCAACGGCGGATTGTTGCCTAGTTTGGGATGGAAAAAATGTTCCTAAGTCCTTTTCATTTAATGTTGTACCCAATTCAATCCTATTTAATGTATAACTGGCTTGTGGGTTCCTTATTCCAAATGCAGGAATTTGAATGTATCTGTATTGGATTACTTCTGCCACATGCCTGCTCAATCTCCCAAAATAGGTTAAAAAAAAAATCAAACTTGAAAAATGATCTAGCCAATCAAGCCTTAAATTTGAAATGCACTTTGAATTCTGGCATTACTCAATAACCATGTTAGTGTGCAATTAATATATTTATATTCTCTGGGTCCCTTGTTTTTTTTCTGTCTGCGTCTTTTGTGTCTGCAGGATAGCTATGATTTTATTTTCTGTTTTCATCAGACAAATGCTTGTGAAAGCACCTGGCTTTTTCCCTGAGGATTGCACTCAGAGAACACAGTCTCTACTGCCCCCTAGTGACATGCACTCCAACTCTACCCATCACCAGTTTAATCAAGTGTCAGGCAGTCCTGCATGCCAAGATGTAGCTCAATAGAGGAAGAAGAAAAGAGCTGTACAGAGCAAATAGGACCACTGCATGTGCATCTAATTGATGTGTTGTGAGAGAGGAAGACAGTGTGGCTTGTTAGAAGTGTGTGTGTGTGTGTGTGTGTGCCTGTGTGTGTGTGTGTGTGTGTGTGTGTGTGTATATATATATATCTATATATATATATATATAGATATATATATATATATATATATATATCTATATATATATATATATATAGATATAGATACTAACACACACACAACCCTTTCTCCAAAGTCAATAGCCATATGTGGAGGCGACGGCTTCATTAAGATTGAGGCACAATCATTGTGGTCAGCAAAGCATAAGAATGTTATTAAAGCAACAACATTATGTTTTAATTAAGCGACACAGGTGATATAGCTTGGCAGGAAATTGGAATTGGAAGCTAATACGCAAAGTGTGGTATACTTTTCATTGGGTCAGTTGGTACTTGTGTACGATGTGTTATTAAGTTTCATTCCGGTGGACTAACTCCATCATATTACAGGGTCTAATAACTAAACAGCAAAATGTGACAGGGTGACACATGACAAATGATTTCCAATATTGATGCTAAAATAGTTAGAGATGGAAGCAATTTCTCTACTGCCTAGAATTTATTTTTATTCATGAGAATTGGCACTTAGATTTTCCAGAAGCTCATATTTCAATTAAAAAGGAAAACCAAAAATAAAAACGGTCTATTTAAATTTTCTCTATAGTACCCTGCTAGAATTTCTTGTTTTCTTGCATTTTCTTTAATTTGTAAATACCATACCTCCCAACATTTCAAATGGAAAATGAAGGACACGTTAATTATAAGAGTGTGGATCGGGGTGTGCCCAGGGGCGGGCAGTTCTGAGAAATGTTAAGTGACTTACTAATAACAATTTATGCAACTAAAATGTTATTTAGACCAAGAAACATGTGTCTTATTTACACAGTCTACATTCTAAACACATTTATTGTAGTTTAAAGACACATTACTAGAAGTAATATTGCTGTGGAGCTATGGTATACATTCAGACACACCAACAAAATTGAGCTTTTTAAAAAGAGGTACAGAAAACAGAGGTTCAGGGGGATTTGGATCCAATATAGGGACTGTCCCTCCTAAATAGGGACACTTGGGAAGTATGATATAACACTTAGTTTTGACGGCATGCCAAAATGTGCAGGTGTCATTATCCAACCTATTCTTCAAACTAGACTTGTTAATGTGAATTATATAAATCCAAATAAAGTTTCCATATCTTAATGTGCAATGTATGGTGGGATTACAGACAATGTTAAATGATTTACTCACCCATTATTCTACTATGCTCCTAGTATAAAGATGCTGCCAGATAGCTGGACAGGTCTTATGGGACCTATTTTCCTGGTACAGTACCCCACAATGCAGGGCTGTAGGCACCTAGCACAGCCAAACATGCTTACTTGCACCCAAATTTATACATGCCACTTTACTAATACACATATTGTGTGCAGAGAGTATGCAAATGTGTATGTGTGTGTTTGTACATTTGTATGTGAATGCCACACTAACATTAACCCATATCAGTAGAGCGTTCACTATAATATACTGTGCAAATGATGACTAACTATGTCATTTTGAATCTTTGCGGAATACACTTCTCATTAAAGCTCAGCAAGCTTTAAGGGCAAATGTAGTTTATAGACATATGGGGTGGTATGTTTAACTTTCACTGAATTCGGGAGATACTATACAGCATCTCATCAACGATATTTAAATAAACACAAAATTACGACGCAGGATGTTTTGACACACACACACACGCACACACGCACACCTTTCTTCAATATATAAATGTAAAGTAACTAATTTAAGAAAAAATATATGAAATGCCACTTTGCACCAGCTATCATGCTAGCTGATCATGTTTAACTAATCTGGCTGCATTAGAGGGGTTTTGCGAGGTAACGCATACAGTGCACATGCAATGCAAGTAAAATGGATTTCAAGGTCATACAGGTTTTTGCCAATTAACACTTCGAGTTATAACCATGTGGACTGAGGCACACCATTCTCCTGCTCTTCAGCAGTCAAAAAAAAAAAAAGACTGTGAGATGTCCAGAGGGGCTGCGATGACCTTGTCTATCATTGAAGATGTAAATGTGTTTAAGGTTTTTGCAAGGAAAATGACAGACTAGTTCCCCAAGTGTGGTTGAAGCCAGTGGATCAAAAAAGAGGGTTTTTCTTTCTTGTTTCATAGAGAAAAGACATACTCAGGAGATGCAGCACATCAACAAACACACACAGAAACTGGAATGCTCGTGATAAACTAAACGTCTGTAGCTATCTTCTAATACACATGACAGAAAGAACAGCAGTTTGGTTAAAAAATGTGTACTGGACAGATGTTCGGTAATCTTATTCCTTCATTAAAAAAAATAGACTCGCATTGAAGTAGTTAATAAAACTAATAAGCCATTGGACAGATGTTCTGAGGGGATTTACTATAAAACTTGTACATTCCTGACAGGAATACGCTTCCACAATTATAGAGTTAACTGTAATGTAAGACTTAACTTTACTCCTGTAATTTTGGCAAAAAATCTGCTGTCTGTGAATTTTAACCCCTTTATGCCAAGTAGTTTGGTAAATATCATTAGATCAGTGGTTCTCAAACCAGTCCTCATGGATCACCAACAGTCCAGGATTTATGTATTTCTCTGTTTTATTCCAATGGAGATACTAACAAAACCTGGACTGTTGGTGGGTTTTGAGGACTGGTTTGAGAACCACTGCATTAGATCAAGATTGTGCTTACATGTCATCTAACATATCATTAAATGGTTTGGGCAAATTTCTTAATGATGAGAGGCATTAGGGGGAGATCTAGCAAGATGTTGAGATATGAAAAATGGTGCACTAAGTCTGCCTCTAGTGGCTGTGTAACAGACATCCACTGGAGGCGCTTCCTGGATGTTAACAGACCTTTGGTCCAGTAAGTGATGCTGGACATCCTCACGCTCTGCATGAGGACATCCAGCGTCAGCCATTTCCCCATAGGAAAGAATTCATTCAATGCTTTCCTATGGGGAGGCCTAATGTGCGGGAGGCACTTGCCGCACATGCACATTAGCACCTTACTCATCAAGGGACTTCAGAGGAGGCAGAGGTGCAACCCTGGTAATCCATTAAGTAAAGGGTTTTTAACGCTTCATACAGTGCAATAGGGGGGAAGTGGGGAGTGGGAAGGGGGAGGCAGAGGGAGCTATGGTGTCAGGAATACAACTTTCTATTCCTGACACTATAGTATAGTATCCCTTTAATATTTAATTCTATTTTGTTTTTCCCTGAGTGCTGAGAGCTTGAGACAGGAAATTAGCTAATTGCTATTTTTATAATATAATTTAATCTATTCATGTGTCCTTGCTATCTTTTCAGTAAGTATAATGTATAATGTATGTACAATATATATATATATACATGTAATTATGTTTTGATTTCAACAGGACTCTGTCATGCCATTCAAGGCAGGGCTCAATATTTTTTTTTGCATCTCCACTTGTTTCCCTGAAACAAAATGTGTATTTGAATTTTGGTAGTTTCAGATCTTTACAAGTGTTGTCTTGCTAACTGAAATGCCTAGCATGACAGAGACAGGCTGGAACAACTATTTTTTGCTAGGCTAGAATTCATTCGGTACAATCTGCAATTTGTCTGAATTTGGGCCAGTTGGGTAATTGGTCAAATTCCCGAACTCCGAGACGAAATATACCTGAAACACAAACCAACCAAAAAGAGCAATGGCCGAGCATGGTTCTGAATTCCGCCCGTGGCACAAATAAAATTTATGATGATTGTTAGAAAAAAAAACAAAGTGTATGTGAACTCTGAGAATGGACAAAAACTTAGATAAGCTCAGAAGCTTGCCCTTTGGTAAATCCCCGCTCAGGTCTCAAAATGGTTTCGGAAAGAACATATTCGGAAGCATGCCAGACTGATCCCATCTGTTAAAGGCAGTCCAGAACTGAAATGCCAGCAAGTTCCCTCTGCGCGAGAGGTACAACAACCCCAGACAATCCTTTCGTCCTTCTTTGTGCCTTGTCAGTGAGGTGTAGTTGATACGCCTCTAGGCACAGCAAGCACAAGGTCCACGTCTGGATTACCCTTTTAACTTGGGGTGAGCCAAGTTAATATATTGGAACAAAAACAAAGAATATAAGAAAACAAAATTATTGATGGCTTGGAGACAGTCATTCCATTTTGGTTTTATTCACGGATGAAGTGAGAAGTGAGCAAAAAAATTTAAAATAGGAGGAACAGTAAAATAAGTTATATTTACATATTTATATAAAATATAGTTCATATATCATATGTACTATATTTATATAAAGTATATGTTATACTTACATTCAGAAGTCTTTATTTTTGCCCATGTCATTTGTTTCGTTATTTGACCATATAGCAATTTGCAGTTATCGAATTTGGGCAAATTGATGATCACCTTAAAAGTCTAAGTACACAAATCTGCATGACATCCCTTTACATGTCTGCATAGGCTTATGTTCTAACTGCCATCATTTATCAGTCAGAACATTTCGTGATGGGAAATGTAATGAAAGGAATCTTGTTACGAAAAATATTTTCAACATCCGTCACACTCAGATAAGAATTGCAATTTTATTCCCACATTGTCTACCCGAGATCACAATCAAATGTATCATTCGCAATTCTATGTTCATGTGCAGTGCATTATCAGTGCCGACGCAGCTGAATACAAAACTCAAACTATACATATGTTAACAAATTTGCAAGCGACTAAGTAATTGTGGTAATTATAATGATACATCACTGTAATTTATTAAAAATACCTACGAGCAAAATTAGTGTGCTTCTGAACAGAACTGTGTGAAATAGTAAATTAAATATTTTAAAAGGATGTTTTAAATGACATTGTCATGAGTAATGTGACAGAGACATATTTCACCCGAAAAATTTTATATTTTATATTTACCTGAACGGGAACTTTTTTGGTATAAAACAGATTATAGATATATCAATGAAACATAAAGACACTGATCTCAAAAGAATTAGCGAGGACTTTGTAGCAATGCTAAACTTCCCATGATGCTTTACAAGTCTTAAGGATTGGGCATTTTAGTTCTGCACCAACTGGAGATCTACTCCCTTGCCATCCCAGCTTTAGACTGTTTGACAGTAATTTTGTTTCTGATTTTTCGATCACTACTTACAAGGCACCTTTGGAAGGATAGTAGTGGTTAAGCCATTTGATTTAGCTATATTTCCAAAATATATCACTATAAAAGAAGGAAGACACGGGGAACTGGATAATGTGAACTCCATGCAATATGTTATATATTCATCTAAGATACATAAAAAACCTCTATCTTGAGCAACAATGGGGGGGGGGGGAGGTCAGATATCCCTGACTTAAATAGCCTTTTATTGTTCAAGGGTGGCCCATTGTTGGCAGGGCCAAAACTAATTTAATTATCTAAAAGGTTCCTTGTTAGTGGTATACTCATACATTCGTAAATTACTGGTGTACCTTAATATATAGATAAACCTCCTGAGAGTCTGTTCTCCCATTTAGCTAATTAAAAATTTGTAGCTGCTCGGGTTAACAGGAGGCTAAGCACTCTATATTTCTGTAACACGACAGTCACCATTTTTAGTTTAAGAGACTGGATTCACTTTAAGTATGTATACATAATAGATATATAGTTTGTTTTGCACTTGTTTATTAAGTAATACCTCAATTATTCTTTAGTTTATTGATGATGGTAGCAGCAGTGAATACTGTAGGTAATTAAGATAATTTAATAATAATTTACTCACTATATCCCTGTTGTGAAATGCATTCTGAAACAGGCATTTATTTGTTTATAATTCAACTGAGTTCAATAATTATATTATTATAATAGAATAATTATATTACATTTTCACACAACCTTTTTTTTTATATTTTGATTCTCTATAGAATTTCTTTAAAAACATCAATTGAATTAAGGATTATAATGAAAAGATTTCTTAATACATATTCTACTATTTTTTAAAACTTAAAAGGTAAGTGCATTTTCTTATATCATTATGTATGTTTTGTTCATGTTCAGGGGTTACTGAAAATGTTATTGATTTTAAACAAATACAGCGAGGAATCTGTTAAAAAAAGATTTAGAGATTTTATTTCTACATTTTTTTTTTTTATAAAAAATTCGCAAGTACATTGTAGATTAGCAAAATGGGCAGAAACGCAGTTACATTAGTTGAATATAAAACTTTGTAACATGCATAGTATGTATATGTTTATAATTATTTTATATCACCATTATGAGGTTTAATAACATTAACCCTTCATGTGACAGAAGGTTGAAACACAGTGATTATTTGTATACTGTCTACCCAGGCAGAGTGTGAAATATATGCAAAGTTTTTATTGACAGAAAATGCTTACACTGACAAACTATATAATAGGTTCCATCTGTTTGGTACCAGCAGAACCTATTATAATCCCATGGAGTTTTCCCAGAGATTACAGGGCAGTTTTACACCCCATTGGCTTGGCTTGGGAATCATCACCTGCTGATTGTACAACAGTTCAGTAAGAAGTTTTCATAAGTTTACAGAACAAGCTGTTATAAAGGGTTTTAAAGAGCTGCAACTGATTTATAATACACTATAAAAAAAGTTACCTTAGCACTATCTAAAATATTTATGTCCATTTAATAGAGGTTTCTAGTACCACTGCAATGGACATTAGAGTGTTAGCTCACTTGCCAATTCAACTGAACAATTCAGCTTGCTGCTTTCAACCTAAAGGCGAAATATCTGATGAGACAGAAGTGGGTATTTTTATGAATCCCTACAAACGAATTAACCTTTTATATGGAACACATTGGGGAGAGTGGAAGCACTGTAACTTGACTGTGTAATAGAAAGGTACAGAAAGCTTTGCAAATTAGTCCTGGGTTATAATTAGCATGTAGACTTACATAGGAGTACCCACTTCTGTCTAATTAGAGATTTTCCTTTTAAACAGAAAGTAGCAAGGTGAATTGTTAGCGTATGATTCACCTGAGTGGTTGTAGCTCGACTCACACGTTAAAGGTGCGTAATGCAGTTATATTAAAACGTATGTTACTTAAATATGAATAGAGATTTAACATGTGCAGGTAACTTTTTGGAATTTATTTTGTTCGTACATCGAGGCTGAATATTAGAGCCGTCGGTGCTGTTCAAGACCAGTGGGAGTTTGAATGTAGGCATGATTTAATTGTTTTTATTTTCGTTTAAATTAAGTTGCAATCCCCACCCCATATGTGCCCTATTAAGAGTTAATTCATTTGTAGGGATTCATAAAAGTGTCCTTTCATGTCTCATTAGAGATTTTCCCAAGGTAAATTTTTAACATAGGTTTCACGTTGTGGTTTGTCTTGAACTTGGCAGATGAGCTTACACTAATATTGTAGTGGTACTAAAGAAAAATTATATATTTATTTTTTTTAACTTGCACAGAGATTTGGTTAAGCACACAATAAATGCTTTTTTTTTGTTTGTTTTTTGTTTATACATTGGGACTGGATACAGTCTCAGTGAATTCAAAGAGATTTTCAAGATTAAGGCCAAAGAGCTGAAATAGAAGCATAGCTGTCTTAGAGAATGTGTCCAATTTGGCTATTTTCATATCAAATTTGATATTCACTTTAAATTCAGTTTGAATTCTCACTTTATTGAATAACCCTGTATAACCACGGCTGTCACTTAATAATAGTAGGATTTTAAGTCCCACAATGGAAAATCATATAACACACAAACCGAATGCATTTGTTAAAATAATATAATTCATTTAATTTTATATAGTAAATGTGTTTAAAGTTTGGAAGGGATAATATCTTATTTAGAAACCTCAGTGTTATTAGTGTTAAATAAATGATAGTAATAATAAACAGTTTTTCCATATATGTCCCTTGGATAGTTGCATTCATAATTCTGTGTAGCTCCAGCTAAACAATTTATTGATTCAAATCAACAGCTGACATTTCGAAAGGTGAGCCAGTTTTTTCACAAATAGGTATTTGGTTACATGTGGGACTGTTGAATTTATTTATTGTCTTTTACCAATATGTGGCCACTATTCTTTTCCTCATTTTATATTCAGATGTGTCAAACAAAAAGGAGCTTATATAACATATCCATACCATAAAAAAGGGACTTTTTTTTTGATGTTTTGGTAGAACGCATTTAATCATTTATTAGAGCTGTGATGGGTAACCATCCAATTTTGTAGAATTAGAATAAAATTATGCAACGTAAACATATGCAAGGTCATTATCGAAGGGTCTCACATCTAAAAAAATCTACAATCTATAATAGTAAATGAGGGATATCTGCAGAAATTGTATACAGCCACAGAGTTTAACCTTCAAGTGTATTTTGTGTTTGTTTTTTTTGTCTTCTTTTCCCGCATCACATAATGTGTCATAATGTAGATAAATGTTGGTATAGAAAAAAGGAGCTACAATACTACAGTTTGACGAATATTTGAAATGATTGCTTACAATGCTACTTAGCCTCTATTACCTTCCCTTTTTTTTTTTCTTTCCTTCGTTTATCATATGTACCGTCTCCTGTCTACCCATTGGGTCCTGCGTGACCATCTAATGTTTATCTAAACCTATGAGTTTTATTTTGTCTCCTTTCTCAAAATTTCTTCTAATTAAAAAAAAATATTTTAAAAAAATGTGCCATAATTTAGAATAGAATAGTGTTCTGCAACAAAAATCACAAACCTCATTGCTTACCTGTAATATAATGCAATAATAATGAATAATTACATAAGCAGCAAGCACAATAATTTACAGATATAGTCTCTTAGGGGTGGACTTTAAGGTAGCCCCCAAAGGCAAATCAATTCTACAAAAATCTGAAAATGTTTCACTCCCCCAAGAGATATGAATATTCAAATTTAATAAAGTGAAAATTTGTTTGATAGCTGCTTTTCATTATTTTTCTTGATGGAGTGCAGTATTTTGGTATTTTTGTTGAATAAAATAATGAGCTAAAATTAGGAATATTATAAATTTCCTGTAGTTAAACTTTTAATGAAAGCATACATATTATTTAATTTTCATATGAAACATTTGATCTGTATGAATTACACACATTTTACCATTTTGTTTTGCTCCGTTAACTTGAATTTTACCATTGTTTCTTTTTTTTCTTTTTTTATGTTCCCCCTTGTGAGTTCAGTTCTAATAAGCAGATTTTCCTGCGCTCAGCTTAGACTAACAAATGCTGACATGCAGAGTTTGTGGGAATTCCCAATTCACATTCAAGTATCAGCTCTCACGCAGTTAAGTCCTTAGTTATATTTACTCAATGATTCTGATGCGTTGTTATGTCTTGTCGCAGTGTGTTCTTTCATTTTCTAATTCAGTGTCTCCATGTAGAACACACAACACTATCCTTGCCCTATACTTGCCCGTTTAAAAATAATGTGTTTTTTTCTCTTCTTCTTATGCAATCACTCTTATCTGATTTGCACTTGTCGTTTATGTTATTTCTTATAACTGTATAACATGCATGTCTCGGGGGTTGGTTATTCTTCATACATAGACTTCTCAAAGAGTTGCAGACAGATTTGTCCCTTTCTTCAAATTTTGGGGCATTTTTTGATTTTTTTTCAACTCTGGTAGTTTTTCAACAGTTTTATTTTGTGATTCCTAATAATCATTTTTGAATGCTCGCCATTTTCTCAGTGGCACAATGGGTTTATCAATCTTTCTATCACTTTTTTCCACCAGAAAATTGTTCTGTTTAACTTGTTCTTTTTCCATCGCTCTAATTTGGCAGTCTATTCTTAGTTCATGTATTACTGCCAGAAAACTCAGAAATTAGGTAGAAAAAAAGCAAACACTTTTTTAAACTATTTAAAAAAAAAACAACTTAAGCAGATTTTAAAAAAAACAAAAAAAAAACAGATTAAATCCCAAAATTAAATTACACGTTTCAGAACACTATGTAAAATTGTCCACAGAAATAAAAGGGAATCATGACGGAATATTTCCGTCATGTGTCCTTAAGGGGTTAATGTATATTTTATATTTATATTACATATTATGGTGTATATTACATTCTATGATAGGGTTAGTGCTTGGGTTAGGACTAAGGTAAGGTTTTTTTTCAACATAATATTTGTTAAATAATGGTGAAGTCATCTGAAGTGATTATTATTATTATTGTTATTATTATAATAATTATTATTATTATTTATAAAACGCCAACAAGTTCTGTAGGGCTGTACAATGGGTGGAATAACAGACACATATTAACAAGACAAGATTGACGCACAGGAACAGAGTGACTGAGGGCCCTGCTTAATGAGCTTACATGCTAGAGGGAGTGGGGTATAGTGATACAAAAGGTAAGGGTAGGATAGAAAATTAGGTTGCTAGGATAGTATTCATTGGGGGCTTAGTGTTTGGTTTTGATGACAGTTGCAGGAGCGGAATCCGAGGGAAAGCTGATCACAGTTTAATTGATATGCTTTCCTAAAGAAGTAAGTTTTCAAAGATTTTTTGAAGGAGTGGAGATTGGGTGAGAGCCAAACTGAGAGGAGAAAGGCGTTCCAAAGGAATAGTTCAGCCCTATAGAAGTCTTTAAGGTGAGTCTCAGAGGTAGGCTTATGAACAGAGGTTAGACGTAGGTCTTCGGCAGAGCATAGGGGCCTAGATGGGACATATTTATGTATTAGTGAGGATAACTAGGTCGGAGTAGCAATGTGTAGAGATTTGTAAGGAAGTAGCTGTATCTTCAATTGAGCTCTATAAATTGAGCTCTATATCTTACGGGAAGCCAATGGAGGGACTGACAAAAGGGAGGAGGCATGGGAAGATGAGCTCCGCCGCCACATTCATTATAGACTGTTACGGGGCAAGTTAGAAATATGTGAGACCACTGAGAAGCGGATTACAGTAGTCAAGGCGAAAGAGGGCAGCAGCATGGACAAGCACCTTTGCCGTATCAGGTCTTAAATAGGGTCCGATGCGCGTAATGTTTTTGAGATGGAAGCGGCAGGATTTGGCGATTGATTGGACATGAGGGGTGAAGTGTTGAGGAGGAGGAGATAAAATTGCATTAGTCCATATCATTATCAGGGGATGTGTTGAATTAATAACGGCTGCTTCACAGGTGCAGCTGCTACGTTGAAGGGTAATATCCTCTAACCTAAACTAACTTAAGGGTTGGGGAAATGTATGCCCCAACTGAGATTACAGTATTTAATGCAGTATTTAAATGCACTCTTTTATTTCATCACACTTCACTATTTAGTTAATAAAACACTAACATAGAACTGTCAGTTTGCTTTTAAATTTATAACACAACAAATTTAGATCTATAGCCAAAAGAGCTTTGTATAGGGTTGCTGTTAAGTAGTTTTTCCTCACTAATCGTAACAAATAAATTCAGGTTTACAATGACAATGGTTAATTCATTAGACTTGAAGATTTGTTTCACTATGCACTGTGATTCATCTGAATTTGGGCTGATTGTTTGAATTCCCGAACTCTGTTCAGAACTGTAGCGAATCACAAACCCCAAACATGCGCAGTGGACAAGCATGAGAAAAGGGATTTAGGGGTGATTATTTCTGATGACTTAAAGGTAGGCAGACAATGTAATTGAGCAGCAGGAAATGCTAGCAGTATGCCTGGTTGTATAGGGAGAGGTATTAGCAGTAGAAATAGGGAAATGTTCATGCCATTGTACAGAACACTGGTGAGACCTCACTTGGAGTATTGTACACAGTGCTGGAGACCGTATCTTCAGAAGGATATTGATACCTTAGAGAGAGTTCAGAGAAGGGCTACTAAACTGGTTCATGGATTGCGGGATAAAACTTACCAGGAAAGGTTAAGGATCTTAACATGTATAGTTTGGAGGAAAGACGAGACAGGGGGGATATGATAGAAATATTTAAATACATAAAGGGAATCAACACAGTAAAGGAAGAGACTATATTTAAAAGAAGAAAAACTACCACAACAAGAGGACATAGTCTTAAATTAGAGGGACAGAGGTTTAAAAATAATATCTGGAAGTATTATTGTACTGAGTGGCTAGTGGATGCATGGAATAGCCTTCCAGCTGAAGTGGTAGAGGTTAACACAGTAAAGGAGTTTAAGAATGCGTGGGATAGGCATAAGGCTATCCTAACTATAAGATAAGGCCAGGGACCAGTGATGTCCCGAACGGCGAACATATGCGGTAAACTTTGACCCTGTACCTCACAGTCAGCAGACACATTCCAGCCAATCAGCAGCAGACCCTCCCTCCCAGACCCTCCCCCCTCCTGGACAGCATCCATTTTAAATTCATTGTGAAGCTGCATTCTTAGTGTGCTGTCCAGGAGGTGGGAGGGTCTGGGAGGGAGGGTCTGCTGCTGATTGGCTGGAATGTATCTGCTGACTGTGAGGTACAGGGTCAAAGTTTACCGCATATGTTCGCCATCCGTGGCGAACCGTTCGGCGAACCGTTTGGGACATCACTACCAGGGACTAATAAAAGTATTTAGAAAATTGGGCAGACTAGATGGGCCGAATGGTTTTTATCTGCCCTCACATTCTATGTTTCTATGTTTCTATGTTACATTTTATTTGTGATTCTGGACTAACCTTAATAATCCCTTTCATTAAAATCTACATCATTAACAATATTTTTCTTAGATGTTCAGAAAATTAAGAGGTCTGGAGAGTCTCTTGAGTAAACCTACATTTTATTTAGAAAGGTCAAGTAGTCATCACAAATGATAAAAGAAAAGTACAAAAAGCTATACTATAATTAAAAAATATATAATTTTACTATCACCTTTAATTAACTTTGAGATGTTGCAACTGGAAACCTATCCACTGAACTATTTCACTGGCTACTGATTACAAAACATGCTTTTGATTAACAAAGGAATAGTAGTATTTTTTTTATCATCCATTGTTTTATTTTTATTTTTTGTCTGTAAACAAAATAAGGCAATCTGAAAAAAATAGCATAAAACCAGATCTATTATAATAATATTTCCTCATTATATTAAGCAGGTTTCAGGCGAGTGATTGAGCGGTGGTACACGGGTACTCCAGTATCGGTAATGGACTCGGTAATATTTTACTATTTCAGCTGCAGCCTTTGGGCCTTTGGAATGTTATTTAGTAATTACTTAGAGTATTGATGTTTTTTTAGAGAAGACATATCAGCCAAAGTATGTATCTACATGGTTTCATTAAGTATGTTTAGCTGTAGGCAAAAACTGAAATTATTGTATGTTGTTTTCATCTTTTTTTCAGAATACTTTTCAATTTTCGATGATTCCTGGAAAAAACAAGAAATGAAATTACTGAGGTCACAACAGAATAACCACAGTAACTCATGAAATAGAAAATTTATACCATACCCTGTGGTTCTATTCATGACACAAGAATATCTCTTAATTCAGGCTAGGTTATGAATTGTTATTAAAAAATATTGATGTTTGCTTCTGAATAGTGTACCTGAATGTTAATAAATGTCTACAAATTGAAAGGAAGATCGGAGGATGGAAGCATCTCGTTACAGGATAAGGGTGAACACAGCAATGTAGATTTCTACATTTTTATTTTATTTTAATATTCAGAACTCACTACCAAATATTTGTTAGACACAGGTCATAAGTAATGATTAAAGTTTTTTTTTTTTTTAGTTTTTGATATGCAGACATGCTTGCATTGAAAATATATCTTGGATAGGAATTAGAACCTTTTGTGATAATACTAAAAAATGTCCTTTTAAACTTTAAAATAGCCATCTTCAACCTAAAAAGAATTGTTGTTTAAAATGATATAATTCAAAATATATTATTCAGTGATCCAGTAGTACTATTGAACTAGATAACTATATTTCTGTAAAAAAAAGTTTTCTACAAAGCTTAGCTTTATGCATTACCAGACTGCCAGTGTTATTAGTACATCCCATAAGATTTTTTTATAATATCTTTGTAAGATATGATCTTGCACAATGCTGTGTCTATGGCTTCATTATTATAAAGATGCCTTTGTAATATGTCTTACAGATTGCTGTAACTATTTGTCCTTCTTATAAGTATATCTCATATACAATGCCTTGCTTTCTCTTATATTATTTCAAGAATTCTTCATACAAAAGGCCAGAGTTACACTTTCTTTACTATAAGAATGATAGAAGCATTCTTCCACTATTATTGTATATCATATATAGTATTTTTTCGAATTTTATATCACATATTATATATATTGAACTTTTATATCACATATAGTATGTGCTTGACTTTTATACTATATACCATACATAAGACATAGTCAAACAGCAGCTCTGTAGCCGCATGTGGCTCTTTAGACAGTCCAATGAGACTCACAAAACTTTTCAGGGCCAGCGCTACCATAAGATGGGACATGCGGCCACCTTAGGGCGCACCGGCCTGGGGGGGCTCAGATTCTGGCTAACCGGCAGCAGGAGAGAGGACAGCACCACGGGGTGCTGGGGGAATGCACATAGGGGGCTGGGGGAATGAGAGGAATGTGACACATGGGTGACTGGGGAAATGAGACACATGGGGGCTGGGAGTATGAGACACATGGGGTGCCTGGGGAATGAGATACATGGGAGGGCTGGGGGAATGCGGTATGTGGTGGGAAGAGAATGAAACACATGAATGGTGGTGCTGGAGGTAATGAGACATATGGAGGGGCTGGGGGAATTAGACACATGGGGGAGGGAATGAAACATGTATGGAGGGACTAGGAGAATGAGACATATGAGGGGCTGGGGCGATATCGTGGAGGAGAATGAAACATAAGAATGGAGGTGCTGAAGGGTAATAAGACATATGGGGTGCCTGGGGAATTAAATACATGGGGGGGTTGGATGAATGATATACATGGTGGGAAGAGAATGAAACACATGAATGATGGTGCTGGAGGTAATGAGAAATATGAAGTGGCTGGGGGAATGAGACACATGGGGTACCGGGGGAATGAGACACATGGGGTACCTGGGAAATTAGATACATGGGGAGGCTGGGGAATAAGAAACATGGGGAAGGAAATGAAACATGAATGAAAGGGCTGGGGGAATGTGACACATGAGGAGAGCTAGGGGTATAAGACATGTGGGACAATATTTGGAACAAGACAATATTTGGTGCTGTTAAATACTCTAATAAATGTAATATTTTTATATTTTAATGTGAGGCTCTTACAGACAAATAGTTTGGCCTCCCCTGCTATATACAGTATTTGTTGGACTTTCATATCACTTATAGCAGATGTCGTGGTTATAGACAACAAATTAGGCAGCAATATGCAATGTCAATCTGCAGTTGCTAAGGCCAGCAAGGTTTTGTCATGTATAAATAGGGGCATAAATTATCGGGATGAAAATATAATAGCCTCTTTATAAATGTCTGGTAAAACCACACCTTGAATATGCTGTGCAATTTTGGGCACATGTTCTAAAGATGGATATCATGGCACTAGAAAAAGTGCAGCGACGAGCTACAAAATTTATTAAAGTAATGGAGCATTTTAATTACAAAGAAAGGTTAAAAATGTTAAATCTCTTTAGTCTGGAAAAACAGCGCGTCAGAGGGGATATGATAACATTATACAAATATATTCGAGGCCAGTACAAACCATTATCTTGAAATCTATTCATAAACAGGGCTATACGTAGGACACAAGGTCATGCATTTAGGCTGGAAAAAAGGAGATTTCATCTAAGGCAAAGAAAAGTTGTTGTTTTTTACAGTAAGAGCAAAAAGGATATGGAATTCCCTGTCTGAAGAGGTTGTATTATCAGAGTCCATACAGATGTTTAAACTGCAACTTGATAAACACTTGCAAAAACATAATATACAGGGATATAATTTCTAATTAGTGGCGTAATAGCTGCTTGATCCAAGGAGATATCTGACTGCCCTTTTGGGGTCAAGAAGGAATTTTTTCCTAGTTTGTTGCAAAATCGGAAGCGTTTCAGACTGGGTTTTTTTGCCTTCTTTTGGATAAACAGCAAAAACATATGTGAGAAAGGCTGAACTCGATGGACACAAGTTTCTTTTCAGCTATGTAACTGTGTAACTATGTGACTACCTCTCCCCTGATGCTTTGTCAGCATTATTTTAAAGCATTATGAGAGTTGTAGTCCACAACAGCTGGAGTACCAAAGGATTTATTATTTTATTACTTTAAGAACATATTTATATATCAGACATCCCTACAGGGAATCTATGTAAGATGTAATGATTTATAATGTAGGTTTAAAAATATAATTTGCACTTAGTTTGCAATATTTCACAAGCTGTTGGATCACTTTTAAAGACGTGACTTTCTTTGGTGATTTCAATGATCATATTTACCAAAATCCTTTACCTTAGATTTCACATATTGAGGATATGTATTAAGTTGAAAGAACAGGTCGTTTTCTACATCACATAATACGGAAATGGCCATGGCAATCAATTAAATAGCTCTTAACAGTTAGCATTTTGCCACAGTAAAGCATCTGTTTGGACTTGATAAAGGCCATTCTGACGTTGTTCTTGGTCATGTTCTTGCCAGGAAAGGTATATAGTATCAGTTTGTGGTATCTTATCAAGGGTGGTTTGGAACAAACATTACTTATGGGTACCATATGCCTGTATGTCTATAAAGCAATTAATAAGCTTCATAATGACCAAGATGAAATGATCTACTATAAAGGTAGCTGGTCATAGCCCAGCGTCTATAATGAAAAACAGAAATACAAATTCAATAAAACCTTTTTAATTAAGATTGTATATGTAAAATATGACCCTGTCATTCCTTAATTAATAATCTGTGCATGTCCACAGCTGCCACACATTTACTAAGGGATAAAAGTGTATTACGATCTCGTGAATACTTGCTCTAACTAGTGCTTTCTAGAAAAAAACACTTACTTTAATCCTTCTTACTGAATAGAACAATATTTATCTTCATTACAGTCATCATCATCATGACAATCATAAAGTCATCATCACCAAATTAAGCGTTCAGGAAGGGTGTATTTACCAATTGCTACTTTTCAAGCACATGCTGTGGTTTCAGTTGTATTTTTAACCAACTTTATAATTCATATAATATTGACCTTGGAAAGATGAAAACTTAAGTTGAAGCATTAACTGGTGGAGCATTAACTGTTGGTCTATTTTTCAAATAATAATTACTTGACATTTTATGACTTATAAAATATATTTAAATGTTTTACAATATTGTTTTCTGTAATTGTGTGTGCGCACACGCGCACACACATACACATGTATATATATATATATACACCCTTTTCAGAATACATTTCTAATTTTACAACCATTTCAGGTAACTAAAATGTACATGTATGTTTTTACACTTGTACAATACGCATTGTTAAACAGAGCTCAAGGTGACTTCGTTTTCAGTCCGACTCAACATTTGTTACTAAAATACCTTGACATCCCCCTTCCTGTGTTTCCTAATGATTAATCTTTTCATGTTCTTTTTGTAAATCAAATTGAATAAAAATAAGGTAAAAATGGATAAAAAAAATAATGAAAATCGATTGCTCTTTCTTCTCACCAGGTTGACAATCATCACACAATCCTTGAGTTACCCCAGGGCATTGTTTATTGTCTGCTTATTGTGATCCAATGTGTTTTAATGCATTTTCTATGCTGCATCTTGAGGAATGGACCACTTATTTCAAGGATTTATTTGCTTTTCATTTTTATCTCTGTAAACCAAAATGCTTTTTGTCGATAAGTATAATCCTTGTGCCTTTTTTTCCCCTGCAGGAATAATGTAGACAATTCAATGAGGATATCTGCGTTATAGATTTGTAATTGGTGCAGTGAGAAAACTGACAAAATAGAATCTTCTGTTTTTATCTTGGAAAATTGTATAGTATTATAATATTTAGAATTAAAATTGTGCTTTTAGCTTTATACCAGGAGTATTATATGCCTGATAATTCGCTGGTGGATGTAGTGATAGTGGAATTGTAGATATTAGCTTGACGGAAATGAAATATTAGGAGAATGTAATAAGGTATAGCAACAAGCAAACCTCTTGTGTTTTGGTGCAGGTGGCATTTCAATATCCAAAGATTTTTGTATTCCACTATTATGAATTGCTGAAATTATACAGTTTTAGTACTGCAGGATTTATTCACTAAACTAGGATTGCAGACAATTGACAAAGGAGTTATAACTTGGGGGTGGCAAGATATTCCAGCTGGTAAATAGTGGTAATTTTTTACTAAAAAAAATCCAGAGAAGTAGAGAAAAAACAAACAAGCAAACAATACAGGCCAGAACTAGAAGGAAAGCATTAACAACTTGATTACACAGATTAAGAATACATTAATTCACATCCAAGAATACAGAATATGCATGAAGGCCTATATACAACATACACATACATGTACATACATACACATATAAACATATAGTTCTTATCCTATCTAGTGATGTACCGAACGGTTCGCCGGCGAACATAGCATGTTCGCGTTCGCCACGGCGGGCGAACATATGCGCGGTTCGACCCGCCCCCTATTCGTCATCATTGAGTAAACTTTGACCCTGTACCTCACAGTCAGCAGACACATTCCAGCCAATTAGCAGCACACCCTCCCTAGCAGACCCTCCCACCTCCTGGAAGGCATCCATTTTAGATTCATTCTCAAGCTGCATGCTTAGTAAGAGGAGGGAAAGTGTAGCTGCTGTTCATAAGATAGGGAAAAGCATAGCTAGGTTAGGGATAAGGGTATGCTTTTTTTTTATTTTTTTTTTCTATGTAATGTAATTGCACTTAGTTGTCTGCCACTGCTGCCAGCTTCTGTGTCAGGCTCACAGTGCATACTGTGCCCATTTCCCCAGTCAGTGCCACCAATTACATCTGGTGTCACAATAGCTTGGATTTAAAAACAAAAAACTTTTTTCACTGTTATAGATTGAATAGCAGTCAGTTGTCTACCACTGCTGCCAGCTTCTGTGTCAGGCTCACAGTGGATACTGTGCCCATTTGCCCAGTCAGTGCCACCACTCATATCTGGTGTCACAATAGCTTGCATTTAAAAGCAAAAAACTTTTTTCACTGTTATAGATTGAATAGCAGTCAGTGTCCTTAAAGCGGGTGTGTTACGCTAACAGTGGATACGGTGACCAGTGCCACCACTTGTATCTGGTGTCACAATAGCTTGGATTTAAAAACAAAAAACTTTTTTCACTGTTATAGATAAAATAGCAGTCAGTGTCCTTAAAGCGGGTGTGTTACGCTAACAGTGGATACGGTGACCAGTGCCACCACTTAGATCTGGTGACACAAAGCTTGTATTTAAAAACAAAAAACACTTTTTCACTGTTATAGATTGAATAGCAGT
>OW240923.1:101783070-101802539 GCA_933207985.1 Pelobates cultripes
TTGTTGTTTGTGTATCAAACTCGTGATCTGTGCTTTTTCAGATACAGTTGAGGGACTCTCCAATGATACCTCAACCTTTTCCGACGATGCTACGTCAACGTCGTTCAGCAGCACCAGTACAATGTCGTCCACACCAAGCCAACCACAGAGTATGCCCAATTCACCCCGGCACACTGGTAAGACATGATGATCAGACTTAAAGTTGTAATTGTGCATTTTCCTAACTTTTAATTCACATCAAACTGTGAACTCACTCAAAACTTCTCTGTGTAGTTCATGTTTCCATAATCATAATTGTACATTGTCTGTGTATACTGCTATTTAAATTGCATTGTGTTTTGAGCTTCTCTTGTATGTATATTGTGTTTATTGAGTTTATTTTAATTTGTGTTTATACTGTTCTTATGTGTTACATCTGTTCTTTATTTACATTATGTTAGCTAATATATATCCACTTAGTTTTTGTACCAATTGCTAAAAAAAAAAAAACACTGTCCTGGTCTTTTGTATATTCCAGGTGATAGGAGATGGTTGCAGCTGGATCTGCGCACAGTCATGGAGGATATGTGGCAGCAGAGGAAAGGCAGCAGGAAAGGATGGAGAACCTTTCTGAGCGGCGGTTTCAGGCACTGTGTCAGGATGCCCAGGAAGCTATGCGCCAGGAGGCAGAAATCGCCCAGCAGCAGATGAAGCAGTTGGCTACCTTGGTGTCCTTGGGCAGCTTGTTCAAGTGCTGGGAGGCAGTCATGATCCCAGACCACCGCCCAGGCAGTAGTGTCTTTCAGCCAACACAGGACCTGTACACTTTTTATTTTGTAAAAATTTTTGTTTGTTTTTTGTAAAAACGGTTTATTTGTAAAGATATATTT
Source organism: Pelobates cultripes (assembly GCA_933207985.1). Classification (NCBI taxonomy): domain Eukaryota; kingdom Metazoa; phylum Chordata; class Amphibia; order Anura; family Pelobatidae; genus Pelobates; species Pelobates cultripes. The sequence goes on from OW240923.1 coordinate 101,783,940, forward strand.
ATTTAATTTTTACTTGTAAGTATATTTAGAAAGATTACTTTTTGTGGAATAAAAAAACAGGAGATACTTTGTGTGTGTCTGATTAAATGTAAAACTTTAATAAAACTGTAATAAAACTTTAATAAAATCATGGTAAGAAATTAAATGTTGAGGTGCCGCATCAGAGCCTGACGTATTTCACTGCACTCTTCTTCGCTATTCCTGTGCTATTACCCGTACTGGCTTTTCTGCACACGTATTCCAATCCTGGTGGAAGTTTTCTCCATGACTTTCACAAAGATTGTGAAGAGCACAGCAAGTAAGCACCATGGATTTGACAACTTCAATGTCACTGTCATTCCTCTTCATAAGACACCGCCACCAACCCTTAAGTCTTCCGAATGCATTTTCAACTATGACCCATGCCCTGGATGTTTCCTTGTTGTAGGTTTGTTGTTCTGGTATCAGGCGGCCATTGCCAGGAAATGGTTTCAGGAGCCAATTTTGTAAAGGGTAGGCAGAGTCCCCGAGCACATAATAGCCAACATTCACCCCCCCCCCAATGTTCTTAGTGCAAACAGAGTACAGGCCTCCCTGGCCAACCCAATCCCAAAATGTGGACAATCGTAGAACTCGAGCATCATGCAAACTCCCAGACTTTACTACATTCACACTCCAGAATAGTCCTTTTCCATCTACTACTCCCTGGAGGATGATGGAATGCCAGCCTTTTCTGTTGAAGTAGTCATTGTGGTATTTTTGTGGTGCTATTATTGGTATGTGTGACCCATCAATAGCACCAAAACACTGTGGAAGGCCCCACCTGTTCTCAAAGTAGTCAGCCATGTCTTTAAGCTTTACCCGGTCCAGAAAATGAATAATTTCAGGTGCTAGCAAGGTGCAGACAGCCTTACAGAAGTCCTGCACACACCGGCACACTGATGATTTACTGACACCAAAAAGATGACCTATACTTCTGTATTCACTGTTGGTAGCCAGCTTCCACAGTACAATGGCAACTCTTTTCCTCACAGACACACTGGCTCTGATGTTGGTGCTTTGCTTCTCCATCGCTGGACGTAGCCTTGCACAAAGGTATTAACATGTTTCCTCTGACATTCTGAAATTGTGCACCCACTGTGTGTGTGTGAATCCCGGGACGGTCACATCTCACCACTCGTTGGCGCAGCGGAGAGTCCAAATGACTGGTCGGCGGTGCTGCTTTGACAAAAGGAGAAAAACAACAAAACACAGGTGGTACAGATAACTTAATATACCATATCACAAATAATACAACATAATATACTTTACACAGACAGATAGTATCATGTGTAAAAGCAAGCAAAATTAATAAGGAGTATTTATGTATAAGGTGTAATACTTGAAATGTGCAACATGTATGTTTTTAAATACATCATGTATATCCTTCCCATCTTATATTAGATTTTTTTTCATATTCTGTATTATTTTTATTTTTTAATATGAGTAGAACTACATGACAAATGACATAAAAGTTGCTTACCCTATAGCGCTGCCGTCTTTGTCTTTGCCGCACAAAGGTGTACTTCTCCTCCCAGTTCAAGACCAAAGCCAGAAATGTTCTTCTCTTTTCTGCTGTGTTTCTCTTCGCCGTTCTCAACCTTCTCTCATACAGTGCGGCATGTATTTTAATTACAAAGAACCAAAAGCCTAGTAGAGCAAAGACGAGCTGCTGGATGACCTCCATTGTTGTTATTTGTAGCGTCACGTTTGTTGTTGTTGCCCTAGTGTGACGCCACGCTAGGTTTTTGGTGTAAACCCCGCAAGCCCCCAGACGTTCCAACTTGCAGTGGAAACAGTCACCTGAATAGGCCATTCTAACCCTTCCAAACTGTACCGACCCGAACCATATCGCTCAGTGGAAACGAGGCATTAGTTACATAGTTACATAGTTACATAGCTGAAAAGAGACTTGCGTCCATCAAGTTAAGCCTTCCTCACATTGGTTTCTTGCAGTTGATCCAAAACAAGGCAAAAAAAAACAGTTTGAAGCACTTCCAATTTTGCAACAAACTAGGAAAAAAATATTTCTTGACCCCAGAATGGAAGTCAGATTTATCCTTTGATCAAGCAGCTATTACCCTACATTGAAATATTATATCCTTGAATATTCTGTTTTTGCAAGTATGCATCTAGTTGCTGTTTGAACATCTGTATGGACTCTGATAAAACCACTTCTTCAGGCAGAGAATTCCACATCCTTATTGTTTTTTTGCCTTAAACAAAATCTTCTTTCTTCCAGTCTGACCTCGCATGACCTCGTGTCCTATGTAAAGTCCAGTTTGTGAGTAGATTTCTACACAATGGTTTGTATTGGCCCTGAATATATTTGTATAATGTTATCATATCCCCTCTCAGGTGATGTTATTCTAAACTAAAGAGGTTTAAATTTGTTAACCTTTCTTCATAGCTGATATATTCCATTCCTTTTATTAATTTTGTAGCCCGCCTTTGCACTTTTTCTAGTGCCATAATATCCTTCATTAGAACAGGTGCCCAAAATTGCACAGCATATTCAATATGTGGTCTCACCAGTGATTTATAAAGGGGCAAAATGATATTCTCATCCCGAGAATGTATGCCCTTTTTCATGCACAACAATACCTTACTGGCCTTAGCCACTGCTGATTGACATTGCACATTGTTGCAAAGTTTGTTGTCTTTAACAATTCCCAAGTCCTTTTCCTGTGTTGTTATCCCTAATTCGCTTCCATTAAGGGTATACGTTGCTTGTGCATTCGTTACGCCAAAGTGCATGACTTAGCATTTTTCAACATTCAATTTTATCTGCCATTTGAGTGCACAGTCCCCAAATCTATCTAAATCCCTCTGCAGCAAAGTAATATCTTGCTCACATTGTATTACTTTACAGAGTTTTGTGTCATCTGCAAACACTGAAACATGACTTTCTATGCTGTTTTCAAGATCATTTATAAATATGTTAAATAGAAGGTGTCCCAAAACATGTCTCCTAGGTACACCACTTGCAACCTCTGTCCAGCTTGAAAATTTACCATTAATGACAACTCTTTGTACTCTATTTTTAAGCCGATGTTTTACCCAAAAACAAGCATTTAATGATCCTTACCAATGAAAAAACTTTGAAACCCCAACAAAAAAATGTGTGCCATACAGTAGCGCAGTGCAAACCTTTCAATGAGCAGAGTGTAATGTTCTCTTTTGCTGTCAAATTCTTTTTATATCTGGTTTAATTGTTGACAATTGTATTCGCATGTCTGCAGTTGCGTCAAGTCGATTTCGACACTTTGTTTTTGTTGCAGAGTAAAGCAAGAATCCAGTTTCACATAAGTATGTGCTGGCGAATGGCAACAGAACTTTGATTGTCTGCTTGGACAATTCTGGGTATTCTTTGCGTAAATCCCCTCAAAAAGCAATAAGAGAAACTTCTGAAAATTTTCAGAAGTCATTTTTGTTTTCATTCAAGAATAGAAAATACCAATTAATAGATTTGATTTAATGGCGAAGATTATCTACAATTTCATTGCAAATTTCATCTTCAAGTTCAATTTCTGATTCTTCAAGAAAATCCTTAAGTGTTGGCAAAGAGTTCAAATTATTTTCCTCAACAGATGAGGTCCAAAACTGCAGTTTACGAAACAGTGAAAATATTTTATCTCATGCATTAAAAATATTAGTGTTTTTTTTTCCTTGGAGTGACTGTAATGGTTGACTTTTTATAAAATTAATAATCTGGACCAATTCGTCTAGCACAATTTTAAGTGAAATTTAAATATTTTTAGCTACCAGTGCATGTCTGTGAAGAACACTGAGAACTGGTGCTGTTTTTTGTTACATTTCTTATTCATGTCACAGCACCTGCCACTTTCCCAACCATTGCTTTGGTACCATCGCTGCATACGTCTACACATTTGTCCCAATTTATACTGTGTGTGTTCATGAACTTCTGGATACATTTAAAGATGTTCTCACCAGTGGTATGCGTTTTCAAAGTTTCACACAGAAGCAAGTCTTCTTTAATCTGTTTGTCAAAATGATATCTAACAAAAACACAATAACAGAGCTTTAACTATCAACTTCAGTCTCTATCACTCTTCTACCACGAGTGATAGAAAATGGCTGATGTTAGGGCTGGCTGCTGGGCTGGCTGGCTGATGGGTGGGCGGGCTGGCTGGCTGAAGGCTAGGTGGGCTCTCTCATGGACGAGCTAAGTCTAAGTGGATGGCTGATGGCAGGGTGGGCGGCAGGGCGGGCACTAGGGTGGGCTCTAACAGCAAGGCTTGCTGACGGCAAGGCGAGCTGATGGCAGAGCGGGCTTAAGATGTCGCTCGTGTGATCTCTTATGAAATCATTGTTGCGCAATCTCTGCTGTTTTTGACCTTCTGGGAACAGCAGGTAGCGGTGGCCATTGTGGATGTGGCAAAATGCTGCGGAACACCAATTGGGAAACGATGGACTAGAGAAAGGGAGGTTCTCCTGAAAGCTTGTCATTCCCAAATTCTGTTAGTCCAATAAAATATGTTTGTTATTTTACCTCCCTTAATGCAACATAACCTAGAAAGTGCTAAGTTCACCTGTTAATGCTATTTAAATATAATATACATGCACTGTATATCTACTGAACTTATTGTACCTCACTCCAGTATAATGTAAACTGTATGTAAAAGTACACCTTTTAGAAGACATGTGCATTCAGTCTAAAACAAGTTGTGACTGGCCATTGTTGGTGCCACTAATGCCAATTTACGCATAGAACTCTTTTCTGGGCTGGCTAATGATGCTGCTGCAAATAGAGTTACACATCCAGCAGTAAAAGAGTTAAACTCATGCAGAGTTTTAAAGTGAAGTGTTGGACATAAAGACTCCAACCACCATGACGATGTCAAGTCACTGAAATGGTATTGGTGCTCAGAGTAACCCTTTAACTGTGTGCTGTGCAAGTGTTTGAGTACTGTACAGTGCACTGTGTGATGTGTGCAAGGAAGTGTTTAGTATTAAAGTCAAACAGAATAACATAACAGTAATAATAAATCCACCCAGGAGCATCCCACTTTTCATATACAAGAAGGCTTTCTTATTACCCTCCCAAGGCAAAAGCACCAGTTCCAAAATAAATTCTGTTGGCACTTCCACTGGGACAGCAGGTCCTTCCTGGTCAAATCAAGGAATTGGTGAAACCATGTTAGTGGACTTGTTATTCCCAATGTTACCTTCTAGTCCTTCAAGACCCCCAAGAAGCAACTAAAAGAGAGCAGAGTCTAGATTTTCAGTAGCAGCAGATACAATCTTTACTGAAGAGGTAGAAAAGAGTATCAAATGGTATCATTAATGTGTGGGCTTAGTGGTGGTGATGATGAATCTGGTAATGACAACACTATTTCTCCCACCACTGCTGACATAGTGAGCCAAAGGAATTACAAGATGACATTTAAGAGAGGGCAGGCAGCAGTCCACAATTTTTTCCAGGCAGTGTGCATTTTCATACTGCATCTTCTCTACCATATGTAATTTGATATATCTCAGATTTTGAATTTTCTCATCCAGTGGACACAACCAGTGCTACAGATAGCTCACCCAATGTCATTGTTATCACCACCACACTTTCCATTAGTAATAGTCAACCAAGTGCTAATGCAGAGGAAAGTGTTGCGAAAATACCACTGCCACTAATGATAAACCACCTCTAAATTCAGCAGGCACAAGACAATGGGTTGAGGGTAATGTATTGTGCCGAGGTAAAGTTAGGGATCACTTTGAATTCCTTCGAGAAAGATGACATGCAAAGTTCAAAATGTACAGCAAGGAAGTAAATAGGGGGAGAGTGGTGAGTCATTTCACTAGTGCCAGTCTGAACTTGCAGCTGAAAATATATCACAAGTCTGCATTACTGAGCATTGAAACAGAAAAGCAAGTACCAGATCAGGCAGCAGGTCCACTGGTTGTGTATCTGATTCTGCACAGTTTTCCAGAGCAGATGGGATGTTGAGGATAGTGAAAGTAATTGACAGTGGCAGGTTGGGCAGGGACAGTCAGACTCCTCATCATCCCAGGGAAGTATCCACTCTTGAACATTTTGTTGTATTTTATTCCAGGGACAAGTCAAAACAGGAGTCTGACAGAATCGCCTGCTGGATTGCCCCATCACCGTCTAATTGAAGCGAGTACCCATCATATTGATGCAGTCAAGAAATAAGTTCAGTATGGGTGTCATCAGCAAGATCATGAATACGGCACAAAACTGTGTTGTTGGAAAGTGGCACAGCTTAAATTTTTTCACTCAACTTCTCACTTAAAATACATGACAATATTTATTTTGCACATGGTTTTATTAGTGATTCCCCAATTGTGTGTGCTTCTCCTGCAAGTGCTATGCGGTAACTCACTCTGTAAGAAGCCTCTGTGGCTTTTTCATTAGCATTTTGACATTTTTGCTCCTAAATTGTTTACTCTTCTGATACGCCTTTAGATTTCGCTTAAAAAAGTCAGTCTTTATCTTTGTACTCTGCATGGTTTTGCTCAAAATTATGACGTCATTTAGCCGGTGCTAATGAACTGTTTGGCAATATTTTATTGCAAAGTACACTTTGTGCTGCAGGATAATCTTCATTTCTGACACTTGTGGATCCAAATGATAAGTAGCTATCATCATATTTTATTTTCTTTGTTTGAGAAGAAGATTGGCTAGCAATCTAAGTTGTATCTTCTTTCTCAGTTTCTATAAGTGCCAAACAGGTAGAAGTAGTAATATTTTTTCTCTGAAGAGTTCCCTGCTTTAACCAGCTTTTCAAATTCATGGATGTTTATTGGTAAAAAAAAAAAAAAAAAAACACTTTGAAAAATAAAGATCTTCAAACATGACTGAAAGGGATGCTGATTTTTATAACACTCTTAGAAAGAACTGAACGTAAGCAGGATTTTTGAGTTAGACTTTGATGAAAAAGATTTGAAAACTTTGAAAAATACAGTTAACAGTTTTTTGCCCCTCACAGAGTCATTCAATGCCCCTGACAGAGTCTTTTAATGCCATTGACAGAGCCTTTTAATATTCCTTAAAGAGCCTTTTAATGTCCCTAGCAAAAAATTTCAATGAACCTGACAGAGCCTTTTAATGTCCCTTACAGAGCATTTAATATCCCTAGCAGAGAATTTCAATGCCCCTGACAGAGTCTTTCAATGCTCTTGACAGAGCATTTTAATGTCCCTTACAGAGCCTTTTAATGTCCCTAGCAGAGAATTTTAATGCCCTTGACAGAGCCTTTTAATGTCCCTTACAGAGCCTTTTAATGTCCCTAGCAGAGAATGTCAATGCCCCTCAAAGAGTCTTTCAATGCCCCTGGTGGAGCCTTTTAATGTCCTTTACAGACACTTTTATTGTCCCTAGCAGAGAATTTCAATGCCCCTGAAAGAGCCTTTTAATGTCCCTAGCAGAGAATTTTACTGCCCCTGACAGAGCCTTTTAATGTCCCTTACAGAGCCTTTTAATGTCCCTAGCAGAGAATGTCAATGCCCCTGACAGAGCCTTTTAATGTCCCTAGCAGAGAATTTCAATGCCCCTGACAGAGCCTTTTAATGTCATTGACATAGCCTTTGAATGTCCCTAGCAGAGCATTTCAATGCCCCTGACAGAGCCTCTTAATGTCGCTTACAGAGCCTTTTAATGTCCCTAGCAGATAATTTCAATGCCCCTGACAGAGTCTTCAATGCCACTGACAGAGCCATTTAATATCCCTTACAGAGCCTTTTAATGTCCCTAGCAGAGAATGTCAATGCCCCTGACAGAGTCTTTCAATGCCCTTGACAGAGTCTTTCAATGTCCTGAGAGAGCCTTTCAATGTCCCTAACAGAGAATTTCAATGTCCCTACCTAACAGAGATTTCTATGTCCCTACCTAATAGGGCTTTCTATTTAAGACAATAACAGAGCTTTAACTATCAACTTCAGTCTCTATCACTCTTCTACCACGAGTGATAGAAAATGGCTGATGTTAGGGCTGGCTGCTGGGCTGGCTGGCTGATGGGTGGGCGGGCTGGCTGGCTGAAGGCTAGGTGGGCTCTCTCATGGACGAGCTAAGTCTAAGTGGATGGCTGATGGCAGGGTGGGCGGCAGGGCGGGCACTAGGGTGGGCTCTAACAGCAAGGCTTGCTGACGGCAAGGCGAGCTGATGGCAGAGCGGGCTTAAGATGTCGCTCGTGTGATCTCTTATGAAATCATTGTTGCGCAATCTCTGCTGTTTTTGACCTTCTGGGAACAGCAGGTAGCGGTGGCCATTGTGGATGTGGCAAAATGCTGCGGAACACCAATTGGGAAACGATGGACTAGAGAAAGGGAGGTTCTCCTGAAAGCTTGTCATTCCCAAATTCTGTTAGTCCAATAAAATATGTTTGTTATTTTACCTCCCTTAATGCAACATAACCTAGAAAGTGCTAAGTTCACCTGTTAATGCTATTTAAATATAATATACATGCACTGTATATCTACTGAACTTATTGTACCTCACTCCAGTATAATGTAAACTGTATGTAAAAGTACACCTTTTAGAAGACATGTGCATTCAGTCTAAAACAAGTTGTGACTGGCCATTGTTGGTGCCACTAATGCCAATTTACGCATAGAACTCTTTTCTGGGCTGGCTAATGATGCTGCTGCAAATAGAGTTACACATCCAGCAGTAAAAGAGTTAAACTCATGCAGAGTTTTAAAGTGAAGTGTTGGACATAAAGACTCCAACCACCATGACGATGTCAAGTCACTGAAATGGTATTGGTGCTCAGAGTAACCCTTTAACTGTGTGCTGTGCAAGTGTTTGAGTACTGTACAGTGCACTGTGTGATGTGTGCAAGGAAGTGTTTAGTATTAAAGTCAAACAGAATAACATAACAGTAATAATAAATCCACCCAGGAGCATCCCACTTTTCATATACAAGAAGGCTTTCTTATTACCCTCCCAAGGCAAAAGCACCAGTTCCAAAATAAATTCTGTTGGCACTTCCACTGGGACAGCAGGTCCTTCCTGGTCAAATCAAGGAATTGGTGAAACCATGTTAGTGGACTTGTTATTCCCAATGTTACCTTCTAGTCCTTCAAGACCCCCAAGAAGCAACTAAAAGAGAGCAGAGTCTAGATTTTCAGTAGCAGCAGATACAATCTTTACTGAAGAGGTAGAAAAGAGTATCAAATGGTATCATTAATGTGTGGGCTTAGTGGTGGTGATGATGAATCTGGTAATGACAACACTATTTCTCCCACCACTGCTGACATAGTGAGCCAAAGGAATTACAAGATGACATTTAAGAGAGGGCAGGCAGCAGTCCACAATTTTTTCCAGGCAGTGTGCATTTTCATACTGCATCTTCTCTACCATATGTAATTTGATATATCTCAGATTTTGAATTTTCTCATCCAGTGGACACAACCAGTGCTACAGATAGCTCACCCAATGTCATTGTTATCACCACCACACTTTCCATTAGTAATAGTCAACCAAGTGCTAATGCAGAGGAAAGTGTTGCGAAAATACCACTGCCACTAATGATAAACCACCTCTAAATTCAGCAGGCACAAGACAATGGGTTGAGGGTAATGTATTGTGCCGAGGTAAAGTTAGGGATCACTTTGAATTCCTTCGAGAAAGATGACATGCAAAGTTCAAAATGTACAGCAAGGAAGTAAATAGGGGGAGAGTGGTGAGTCATTTCACTAGTGCCAGTCTGAACTTGCAGCTGAAAATATATCACAAGTCTGCATTACTGAGCATTGAAACAGAAAAGCAAGTACCAGATCAGGCAGCAGGTCCACTGGTTGTGTATCTGATTCTGCACAGTTTTCCAGAGCAGATGGGATGTTGAGGATAGTGAAAGTAATTGACAGTGGCAGGTTGGGCAGGGACAGTCAGACTCCTCATCATCCCAGGGAAGTATCCACTCTTGAACATTTTGTTGTATTTTATTCCAGGGACAAGTCAAAACAGGAGTCTGACAGAATCGCCTGCTGGATTGCCCCATCACCGCAGGAAGAACTTCTTTGTCTATGATAGATGGGGGGCTCTGCAGTATGTCATTCCCTCAAGTACCACGTTCAGTGGGAACATAGACCCATTATACTTTATACTTTACTACAAACTTCATTGTAGTGGTTTAGCTGTCTGGTTAAGATTTATGGTGTGACTATACCTGCTACCTTCACAGATACAATTTGCTTTCAAATTAAAATTTAAATTTAAAAAAAATATTCCTACTGTAGCTACTCCTCCTTTTTCATTACAGGAACACAAAAACGTATATTCTCGACCCTATAGTGTTAAACTAACTATTTGCCACTTACTTGCCCCCTTAATATAGTAATAGTTCACCCATGCTCTGTCCCCTTAGCTGACATCATCAGAATTCATGATCTCAGCCAATCACAATGCTTTCCCATAACAAAGCATTGGATTGGCTGAGATTGTTGATTCTGATTATCTCAGCCAAGGAGGAAGGCCGGGGGGTGGAACCATACACCACCCTGGCCAATCGGCATCTCCTCAAAGAGTTGCATTGAATCAAGGCATCTCTACGGAGAAAGTTCAGCACCTCCGTGCAGAGCGTGGAGATGTGGAACGTCAATGCTGCACGCTGTGCAGCACTAACCCAGCAAGCACCTCTTGTGACCATCTGAGGAATGACCACTAGAGATGTTCCTAGGCTGTAATGTAAACACTGCCTTTTATACGAAAAGGCAGTGTTTACATGAAAAAGCCTGCAGGGACATGCTATAGACACCAGAACAACTACATTAAACTGTAGGTGTTCTGGTGACCATAATGTCACTTTATACAAGATTGCAAAAGTAAAAACAAGAATTACTAAAACTAACTATGAAACAAAATTCTCTTTTAAATCTATGCAGTATCTCACAAAAGTAAGTACACCCCTCACATTTTTGTAAATATTTTATTATATCTTTTCATGTGACAACACTGAAGAAATTACACTCTGCTACAATGTAAAATAGTAAGTGTACAGTCTGTAAAACAGTGCAAATTTGCTGTCCCCTCAAAATAACTCAACACACAGCCATTAATGTCTAAACCACTGACACCAAAAGTGAAGTTCCACTCCTCAATGATGACATCACAGAGCTGGTGGATGTTAGAGACCGTGCACTCCCCCACCTTCTGTTTGAAGATGTCCCACAGATGTTCAATAGGGTTTAGGTCTGGAGATATGCTTGGCCAGTCCATTACCTTTACCTTAAGCTTTTTTAGCAAGGCAGTGGTCGTCTTGGAGGTGTGTTTGGGGTCATTATCATGTTGCAATACTGCCCTGTGGCCCAGTCTCCGAAGGGAGGGGATCATGCTCTGCTTTAATCTTGGGCCCAATTAGCCAATTTACACAGTAATACAGGCTGTACACTTACTACTTTACATTATAGCAGAGTCTCCTTTCTTCAGTGTTGTCACAGGAAAAGATATAATAAAACATTTACAAAAATGTGAAGGGTGTACTCACTTTTTTGAGCTATTGTATGTAACGGCACCCCCAGGCATAAAAGGGTTAAACCACTGTTTAGAAGATCTTCCCCTTCCAGAGACACAGGCAGCTACTGCAGACACCAATCCACCGAACTGGAGAAGCATATGAATGCTGTAAACAGCCAAATAGGAAAAACCACATGAATAGGTGTACACTCCTAGCAGTCAAACTGGAACAGCATACAATAAATCCCCCCAAGAACGAGACAAGGCTCCGTTTTGACAGTCAAGCAGGAACAGGCAGAGCTGTGGGTTTATTGTTCTTATATACACATTAGTACCACCCACAGGTTTTGTAAAACAACCAATAAACATGTACAATATACTCAGACAATCCCACACAAAATCCTCCCATCTGCCTGTGATAAAATTACCTTACACAATGGGTTAATGTAATTATCACAGGCAGAGAAATACAGTTTTTCCACATTCTTCATAACTTTAAAAGTATACATCACATTCACATAAAACTTACATTTCTCAGAATCAGCATACTCCAAATACAAGCATATGTCAAAATCATACAACTTGGTCCAGTGGGTCAAAAGTTAGATCGACATCCTTTGTGACCAAATGAAGCATGGCTTTGCTGCCCAAAACCAGTTCCACAGAGTCTTCTATCCTGGAGATAATCGGGAAATAATCCAATTATCTCCAAGGACAGAGGCAAAACTCCATTGAACACATGGTAGCAAAAGACAATAAAATACATAAAAATATATAACTGTGGAGCTATTGCATAAAACAGGTACATTCAGATAGCTTAGATCTGAGTGCACATTATTACTGAATGGCGCTCAGATCACATACATACAGTTCAATTGCCATGGAGCCGAAGTCTTTCACATAGTCTTTCATTATACGAATGGGCTCCATGGCATAGCTATCTGGGGTATCACTGTTCAAATAGGGCAAGTACCGAATGACCCTGCTTTCGTGTCTTTACAGGGGAAAATCAATTGTTTCAACATCCTCCAATGCACAGTGGCGAGATTGGTCTCATCACATCTCTCCCCTTTTCCAAACAGACTAACAGGGTATCTGACCTCCTGCCAGTCAGTGCCCTGGTTAGTCCAGCAGCCCACCCGCAAAAAACACAATCAGCAGTACAGCCCACCCACAATAAGTGGTTACTACACCTGGGTAGAGGAGAAACTTGTCCATGTCCAGGTGCCTCACCACGGCTGTGCGGGGTACTGGTAGGCTGCCTTGGTGGGTTGCTGAGTGGGCAGAGACCAGCGGTACTCTGCCCTGGTGCCCATGCTACCACGGAAGTAGCCTGGTTGGAGCCTGGTTGTTGGAGATGGAGACCAACTGTCTCCCTTTTGGATACACAGCTCTGCTGCTGAAGGGGGAGACCGACTGTCTCCCCTTTGGCTAAACAGCCCTGTTGCTGGGGGACAGGACTCACCGTCTCTGCCCCCGGTAGCTCAGCCTGCCGCTGAGGAATGGAGACTGGTCTCCCAATTGCCTGTACATTGCTCTGCCGCTGGGGAATGGAGACCGGGCTCCCAATTCCCTGCAATTCACTCTGCCGCTGGGGGACAGGACCAGCTGTCACTGTTCAAATAGGGCAAGTACCGAATGATCCGGCTTTCATGTCTTTGCAGGGGAAAATCAATCGTTTTTAACATGGGGAAACGATCGTCTGGGGTTGCTGTATCTCTCGTGCAGAGAGAACTTGCTGGCATTTCGGGTCTGGACTGCCCGTATGGGTGGGACCAGTCTGATATGCTTCAGATATGTTCTCTCTGTAATGGCACAAGTTGAGCTAAAACCAGCATGAGTTCTGAGTGGGGACCCACCGAAGGGCAGGCTATTTTAGCTGCTGTCTGTTCTCAGAATACTCTTGCGACCCATTGTTTGCTCTCCATTAGTCTAAAGGGTAATCCAGACGTGGACCCCTTGCTCACGGTGCCTAGAGAGATATCAGCTATGCCTCACTGACGATGCCTAACAAGGCTGAAACGATCGTCTGGGGTTGCTGTATCTCTCGTGCAGAGAGAACTTGCTGGCATTTCGGGTCTGGACTGCCCGTATGGGTGGGACCAGTCTGATATGCTTCAGATATGTTCTCTCTGTAATGGCACAAGTTGAGCTAAAACCAGCATGAGTTCTGAGCGGGGACCCACCGAAGGGCAGGCTATTTTAGCTGCTGTCCGTTCTCAGAATACTCTTGCGACCCATTGTTTGCTCTCCATTAGTCTAAAGGGTAATCCAGACGTGGACCCCTTGCTCACGGTGCCTAGAGAGATATCAGCTATGCCTCACTGACGATGCCTAACAAGGCTGAAACGATCGTCTGGGGTTGCTGTATCTCTCGTGCAGAGAGAACTTGCTGGCATTTCGGATCTGGACTGCCCGTATGGGTGGGACCAGTCTGATATGCTTCAGATATGTTCTCTCTGTAATGGCACAAGTTGAGCTAAAACCAGCATGAGTTCTGAGCGGGGACCCACCGAAGGGCAGGCTATTTTAGCTGCTGTCCGTTCTCAGAATACTCTTGCGACCCATTGTTTGCTCTCCATTAGTCTAAAGGGTAATCCAGACGTGGACCCCTTGCTCACCATGCCTAGAGAGATATCAGCTATGCCTCACTGACGATGCCTAACAAGGCTGAAACGATCGTCTGGGGTTGCTGTATCTCTCGTGCAGAGAGAACTTGTTGGCATTTCGGGTCTGGACTGCCCGTATGGGTGGGACCAGTCTGATATGCTTCAGAACCAGCATGAGTTCTGAGCGGGGACCCACCGAAGGGCAGGCTATTTTAGCTGCTGTCCGTTCTCAGAATACTCTTGCGACCCATTGTTTGCTCTCCATAGTCTAAAAGTAGCAGGTGGGCAACCAGGCTCCTCCAATGCACAGTGGTGAGATTGGTCTCGTCACATTGTATATATATATTTTTTAAAACAGTTATAATGGTATATTTTAACAACTCTCATTTGGCATTACAAAAATGTCTGACATTAACTAGACATTCAACTAAGCATTATTGGAGCCATTTTTTCCTTTCCGGTACACTAATAGGTGCTTTTTTGCATTATTTTCGTTGGCTCAAATCTTTTTCACAAAATGATTCCATGAACGAAGATGTCACATGAACAAATTGTGGTTCGCACACATCAAATTTTTTTAGTTTTGGATAAATTGATACAGACGTACTAGATTTTTGTTTTCCATAAACATTATTACAAATACCTCCTAAAACTGTGATATAACCTAAAAGTGCTAAGCATGTTCATGTTTCATGAATTAAATATACATCCACCATATACCTACTGTGCTTATATCCCACTACTTTAATGTATCCAGTGACATGCTAAAGCACCCTATATACATCCATGTACGGATTGAAAACTGATTTGGCAAGAGCTCTTTTTCCTATACTATGAATTTGAACTTTTGCATTATTATGTTAACTAAAGATGAGGATATGATGTAGGATTTATTTAACATGCTTGGGATATCATTATGTGGACTATTGGTCTGATGACTGCCAAAAAGCAGTAACATTACTGTCTATGGCAACGTAGATTAGAAGAACATAGTATAAAGGTGATGCTACAGCAATGTATAAAGGTTAAATTGCCTAATGAAATTCAAAAGTGCCTGTCTGATTAAAATTGAGTCTTCTATCTTCATAATGGCAAATTGGAAGTGTTAATAAAATTGCATTGTGGCATCAGATGTGAAAGAATAAACAGGACTTAGAACTGAAATGCAGGAGCTGGAAAACCCCTTTTTATCTCACAGAGTGTAATTCATCATTACATTATTGTCTTCCCTGATTTTTTAAGCCCTAATAAAAAAAAAAATGAAAAAGTAGAAAAAAGCAAAAATTTGATGAAAAGTCACTTCCTCAAAATAACAATTTTATTTGATATTTCATGAATTAAAACATAAAGTTGCCCAATGTTCTTTGGATTTGGGGAATTAAATATATTTTTGGCACATCTTCAAAAAAAATTTAAATAAGTTTAATGGAGCAGTTTTATTAAAACATCTATCTCGTTTATACCACCAACAAAACACACTGTGAAAAGAAGCTCATAGAATGACCATGTGCAGCATTATGAATTTTGTCTTTAAGAAGTTTTTTTTTTACTTTTTTTTTAAAAAAAAATCTGTATTGTATTTTTAAATTGCTACATTAACACTTAAAATATACAACTAAATAAATGAATAAAACAAAAAAATCATCTAAAATACAACTTTTTTTCCCTTTTTTTCCCTGTATTAGTAGATGATAGTTTACTCACTCTGTAAGTGTGACTGCTGTGTGTGCAAGGTATATGTAATGTATATAATGTGTTGTTTGTCGAGTATTCTGCTCTATGAATGATGACTAATTTGTTATATAAAGAGAGAAATATGTATAAAATTAACATAAAAAAAAAAATAGAATATGAATTTTGTGGTTCTGTTCTTTTTATGGATACATATTTTAGTGAAAGAATACAAGTGTTTGTATTATGATATGTTTGTTATTTATATATGCAAATTTGAATTAAAAAAAAATACTATGGCCCAAATTGTGTATCCTAAGAAGCACCTATACATTTACAATAGAAACATGTGTCAAAGCTAAAATGTTCACAAATAATATAATTCTGCTCTTTAAAGATAGCTAACTATGCTAATTTTCTAACTCTCTGTAACTGTTTATATCTGGAAAATGTTTGTCTTGGTGGTAAAAAAAAAAATGCACAAAAACTACTTGTCAAAAATGTCGAGACTTCTATAAAGCTTATTGGACATGTCCACTTTTGTTTTTCTTCATTTTACAGAAAAGTGGAGCTTTAAATAGAAAGTTGCATTTTTTTTAAAGTTCTGCCTTGTTACACCCCTTGGCTGTCAATCGGAAAATAAGTCCTGTTACTTCCTGGTTTGGCTAGCTTAGTGGAGTTAAACTCAAGAGGGAGATAATTGCCCAGAACACCTGAATTGCAAAGACTTCTGATTGAGCTGCATTGGGAAGCCTGTGATGGGACAGCCACATACATTTTAGGCAGGGTTAGAAGAGGAGGGTTTGCAAAGACTGCAGACAAGAAGTCTGCAACTTTTGCAAGCCATTTTAGATAACCCTTAAATGCATGCATTTTTTTTTTTTAGCTTATGTGCTTTATGGGTCTGGAGTATCCCTTTAAGTAGTCAGGAAATATCATGTTGCAGCTTTGTAATTTTTGTGGAATATTCACATGTATATAATGATGACACAATATCATTGATAACAAATCCATTCTTATCTGTTTCATATATGGAGTAATATGTAGGAATGACCATGGGACCGTGTCTTCAGCTTGAAGGTTAGTAAGAATACTGAAATAAAATGAAAAATCCTTCTAATTCAAAAAAAAGAAAGATCCATAATGATTGACAGCATCACAGTATACCCTCTCATCCTTCTACTATAATATTTATAGAAGCCATGATCCTCCTGAGTCTATATTGACCTGAAGCAAGCAGCGAGTCTTACTACAGAGAAAAATAATTCACTTCCAAACTGCAGCACAGAGCCGCACTACTTATCTTCTCAATAATGTTAATGTGCCTGTCATGATACAAATGTATTAGGCTCCTGAGTCCATTGGCACAACTGCCATTTCCCTAAATCTAGAATGAAAGCCGAAGGGCCACAGAATCCTACTTGCTGATTATTTTCTGTTCTAAGATACCTAGATGAAATTACATTCAAATCACTGCAAATGGATGACTAATACAGAGGTATAACAAGCGAATGTGCAGAACTGGTCCATATGTGAACATCTCATTACGCATGTGAGAAGTCGTTAAAGGGACACTATAGTCACCAAAACAAATTTAGCTTAATGAAGCAGTTTTGGTGTATAGATCATGCCCCTGCAGCCTCGATGCTCAATTCTCTGCAATTTAAGAGTTAAATCCCTTTGTTTATAAACCCTAGTCACACCTCCCTGCATGTGACTTGCACAGCCTTCCTAAACACTTCTTGTAAAGAGTCATCTAAAGTTTATCCTTTCTTTATTGCAAGTTCTGTTTAATTTAGATTTTTTTATCCCCTGCTATGTTAATAGCTTGCTAGACCCTGCAAGAGCCTCCTGTATGTGATTAAAGTTTAATTTACAGAGCAAGAGGTGAAATTGTTTAAGGTAAATTACATCTGATTGAAAGTGAAACCATTATTTTTTCATACAGGCTCTGTCAATCAAAGCCAGGGGAGGTGTGGCAAGGGCTGCATAAACAGAAACAAAGTGATTTAAAGCGGCACTGTCATGCCGAATCCCGTTTTTTTTTTAACCCCCCTCCCGCCTCCACTACATCCAATTGACCCACTAGTCACCCCCAAATGCCCCTAAGCCCCCCACATTACCTATTTTTAAATCCTTATTTTCTGCCCCGATCTTGATTCAGGGCGCAGCCATCTTTGTGTGGGTAGATGAAGTCCCTCAGGGACACGTCATCAGCCCACACTAGGCAGACTGTGAGATTCCCGCACATGCCCAGTGAAACACCTGGACATGCGAACGGGAATTTCATCTATTCATTCATTCATCAGACAGACGAATGAGTGAATAGAAAGATCAGCCGAACAAACAAACACAATGTATCAGTGTATGTTTGTTCGTGCAGTTTATTACAAGGAGGGAGCTACCGGCATGCAGCTCCCTCCTTGTAATATGTAACTATAGAAGCGGCAGGGAGCAGTGCTCCCCACCACTTCATAAGCCCCCCCAGTACCCCCTCTCACTCTATGGGGGTCAATATGACCCCCATAATAGCACAAGGGAGATTAAAATCTCCCAAATGCCCCTACTCGCTATACCGCGAGTAGGGGCATGTCTACTAAACAGTGAGCAGCCTATGGCTGCTCACTGTTGAAAAAAAAGACATAAATTACAATAAGGGGGGGCGGACCTATTGTCCTCCCCCCCTCCCCCACCCTGAGCGGCGGGTGGGGGCCATGAAGATAATGAGGGGGGGGGGACCTACTGTCCTCCCCCCCGGCCCCCACCCCTGAGCGGTGGGTGGGGGCCCTAATAAAACAATAAGGGGGGGGACCTACTGTCCTCCCCCCCTGGCCCCCACCCCTGAGCGGTGGGTGGGGCCCTAATAAA
>OW240923.1:101802639-102172489 GCA_933207985.1 Pelobates cultripes
CGTGGGAATTAGGGAGTTATCTACTAAACGGCTGCAAGATGCAGCCACAGCAATGAATAGGAACAGAGTTTCATTCATTAGAATGAAATTCTGATCCGAATAAAGTGCCGAATTGCGTTCTAAAAGAAACGAACAGACTGTTGTCATTCAGTTAGAACGCAATTCGGCAGTTTAGTGTAAAGTGACAGGAAGCATTGTGGGAACACATAGGAAAGGTAAGGATCATGGGAAAATTGCTCTGACCAGCGGAAATGAAGCACACTTTGCTCCTCCGCTGGTCAGAGCTGGTCAAGCGGAGGAACCCTCCATAAGGCAAAGAGTCCCTACTTTGTCTTATGATTTTAAAGAAAACTAAAGAAGACAGGAAGAAAAGAAGAACAGATCCTGAGAGAGGGGGAGAAGAGGAAGAGATTGAGGAAAGGTAAGTTCGGCATGACAGTGCCGCTTTAACTCCTAAATGGCAGTGAATTGAGCAGTAAAACTTGAGAGGCATGATCTATACACTAAAACTGCTTCATTAAGCTAAAGTTGTTTAGGTGACTATAGAGTTCCTTTAAAGAAAAGAATCAAGGTAATAAAATGTACAAAAACAAACATTATTGTATAGGAACAATGCACTCATCATAACCAGCAATGTGTTGACGTAGTAGAAGCAGGGAGCAGCATTCTGAGTACTCCAGAAAGTCAAATAAAACAGAGAATAGGAGAACTATGTTTACTTTTTGAATTTGCTAAGGTTCTCCCTAAGTTAATAGGTTACTCCAGATGTGGACCACGTGCTCACTGATGACACCCAAAGAAGGCCAAAACAATCGTCCGGGGGTTTCTGTATCTCTTGAGCAAAGATGACTTGCTGGCATTTCTATTCTGGACTGTCCTTATGGGTGAAATCAGTTTGATATGCAATCTTTGTAATAGTACAAGTGAGCAAAATATGTTTGCAACCTGATTGAGGAATGAAGGGCAAGCTGTTGTTTCTCTAAGCTTTTGTCATTCTTAGAGTTCTCATATTCTCTGTTTTTTGATAAAGTTAAATAATTCTAGAATGGTTTTTCACTATTTAAAAGTCAATACATGGCGTTTCAGGCTGAACCCACATTTTAGAATAAGCTGCCACATTCCTCTGTTAAACATATCCTATTAGGTACCCGCTGGTTTCCATCTTTCATTACAAATCATCTTTTGTCTTCTTTTCTTTTTTTTCTTCTCAGAACATCAATATAATCTCTCCTTCAATTTCCTGTTATACTAGCTTTTATTATCGTTTTGCTTGCCATAGGTATTATCTCTATATACATGCCAAATACAACTATATGGTTGAGACGTTTTGGCTTTTAAACCTTTTGTACATGTATATATATTTCATGGACACAAATGAAAATTTCCATGAGTAATAAATGTGTGTTTTCAGTTCCTAACTATTACTTACATTGAAATTTCTTTACTAATGACACCTTGAAGCTATATAATGTGTCTGATCTATAGATCACATCCTTGTTTAAAATAGAAACCTTTTAATTCATTACTTGCTGCTCAGTGGTTGTACCCTAGAATTGCTCATCAGTATGTTTCATAAACTATTTCTACTCAAACTCCTTTTCTAGGTTCTCTACATACAGTTAAATTTTCAACATCACGTTTAATTAGAAAATCCGGATTGCACTTCTGGAACAGTGAGATTATCTCTACTCAAGCACAGAGCGACTGTCACTCATGCAGTACAATTCCACCTGGAGAAGAATGTGACTTCTGTTTGGAAAAATGGATATGGCATTTTTTCAAAATTCCAAGAGGATTTTAAAAATAAAACTTGAGTCACTTAGAGAAACTGAAGTCAGTATCTTTATGAACCTGCTTAAAGGAAAATTTTCAAAACATTTTTCATAATGATTACCAATGCATCTCGCAGAATTGCCTTCTAGTACAGGGATAGGCGACCTTTGGAACTCCAGATGTTGTGGACTACAACTACCTTGATGCTTAGCCACGTTTATGGCTCTAAGAGCATTATCAGAGAAGTAGTCCTCAACATCTGGAGTGCCGAAAGTTGCTCTAGTACATTGTACATGTTCTAATACATTGAACGGTATTTCGGAAATACGCACATTGTATCGATTCTCTTGAAATCTTTGTTGATCCACCCACAGCAACACTTGTTTAAAATGACAATCATTTTACTCTTACTCCACTTACGTTGGTACGCTATATTTGATCAATAATCAGTTGTATTTATTACTCACTTATTTCGATAATGTTCACTGTCTTAATGTCTTACCTAGGAGCATTATATTTTATAGATCTGCTGATACTTTATTTTCTTGTCATGCATCCTAATCATGCATTTTAGTACCTAAGTATCCTTTTTATTAACAAATTTGTTGTTGATGCCTTGTACCATAAAGATATCTGGGGAAAAAACAGAAGCCATTTACATTTAAGTACTCTTTAACTCGTATTTTCCATTCATGTCCATCAAGGAATTTTCATTATCCTTAATTTTATTCTTACAATTTCTATACCCAAAAAATGAGTCAATTTTTGTGTGGTGCCTACACTCTGCCGAAAACATGCACCAATCCTCTGGTTGTATCTGCCACATGGGAGTATATATGTGTGTTCCCACAATTTATTTCAAAAAGCATACTTTAGATAAAATTTTATGAATCTGGAATATAAATGAAAACTGGATGGGGAAGTGTATTGTATATCTATCTATCTATCTATCTATCTATTTTTTTCTAAGCTTAACCCTGTGGTTTAACTATATTGTTTTGTTTCCTTCTTGACAGGATAAAATTGATCTGTTCTAGTAGTGTCAGACACATGTTATACTTAGATGAATCAAGACATTAATTTTCTTACTACACTAAGATTCCCAGTTACCTTATAAAACATTAATCTATTGGAAAGGATATGAGATGACCCTTCAGAAGGAACATGTCATAAATATTTTGATAAAGTATTTGTTACACAATAGAACAGATGTCTCTCCCATACAGACTGCCATTGGATGAGCTTTTGCTGACAGGACCATATGAAGCAACTGCAATTTCGTTTTTTGTTTTTTTTCTACTGCACAATCGCATGCATTGCTCGATTAATCAATCACAGCTGGCTGGCGGTTTGACAGCTGGAGATTGCAGGCTTTCTTGATTTGAAAGCTTTGCTCTATTTCTGACTCATAGATCCAACATTAGAGGAAATAGGGCACAAAAGCACAAACCAGGTAGTGTGAACCATTTCAGATCAGAACCAGATGATGTGTAAGAAAGCTGTCAGTGCATCACACAAATTACATTCTTCTTGTATCTCAGATGTATCCTCCACCAGATCATGATTTCATGTGCCGTCTCCCTAGACATGAAAACAAACCGTGTCCACGAATGTTCTCTTTTTAACGCTATCTATCTATGATGTAGATTTTTTGTCCTAGAACTATAAGGTATTTGCCAATCCAAAGTTGATCGGAACATGACTCTCAAACACCCACATTGGAGTCCAGGAATTTTGAGTGTTCCTAAACTAAATAATCTTTATTTTCTTTCTATGATAAAAAATTTTTAAACATATCATAGCTGGATTCTGGACTAATGTGGGTAATGTACAAGAATGCTTTTCTATATAGATTACTTTACAAATATACCTAATTTTTAATATACAGGGAAGAAAATGGATTGATAAAAGTTATATAATATCCAAAACCATGCTGGGATTGTTATAGAACAAAATGGAATGTTTGGTGAAATCACATTAAATCGAGAGGACATAAATACATCAGTGGATTAAAAATCCGATATACAATAGCTCAGTGTCCAAGATCTTTTGGACACTTTAATAGAGATCTGAGCTATTGTATATTGGATTCTTAATCCACTCAACATCTGAGGGTATGTTATATTTATATCCTCTAGAGTTAATGTGATTTCACAGAGCATTCTGTTTTGTTCTATAGTCATCCCAGCACAGTTTGGGATATTATATATTTCCATGTTACCTTGTTTATTGGTGACTGCTTTTATTACATAGCACACCTCTTTAACATGTTTGCCTTGATAAAAGTTCTACAGTGAAATTGCGTAAAGTAAGAATTGTTGGAATTTCAAAGTACATTTCAAATATAAGGTTAGCATAGCTAACTTGAAAGATTTTCCGAACTTGGCTAATTTGAACTTTAATTTAAAATTTACAATAAATTTACTTTGAATTCCTGACAATTTAATGTCCATCAGGGTTAGTGAATAACCCCGACAGACATACAATTTTGGTCACTTGGTCTGAAATATTGGTCTAGAAGCAAATATTGGCACAGAAGCAGAACAACACATAGGTGAATGAAAATGGTCAAATACCTGTATGTAGATGTTCATAAAGAAGTCGATGGGAGTTTTTGGGAATTTAGCTTATTAAAAATGCTTCTAGAATATGAAACAATGTCTGCATGTGGACATAATACACCTGGAAAAGTAAGTACAGTTACACTCAGCATCTGCATGTTAAAGGGCATTGTAGGTTATTGCAGCCTGCAAAGAAATCCTCTATTATTCTCTAATATTTCCCACTTTACAGACTGCTACACTCCAAAAATTAATATGCACCTACAAAAACAAAGTATGGAAGGAGTGGTGTAGTTTACAAACCCTTGCAACAAATGTAGAACAACAAAATAGCCCTAGAAAATAAAGTAGGTTCTCTGCAAGATGAAAAACATCACTAAATAAAAGGTAACTGTGGCTTTTTGGTCTAAATTGAATTTTGCATTGCTCGGTAGTGCAAAACTAAAATTAGTATTTATATACAGGCTATTCAGAGGGAAGGGATTAAAAATAGTAATGCAATCTCTATATTGAAAAATTATGTTCAGCTGGTGAGTACGGCTAAATTTACTATAGCTGAGTTAGACAAAAAACACATTTTTTTTGTAAATGCTGTTTTAAACTGTTGTATTTAAGA
Source organism: Pelobates cultripes (assembly GCA_933207985.1). Classification (NCBI taxonomy): domain Eukaryota; kingdom Metazoa; phylum Chordata; class Amphibia; order Anura; family Pelobatidae; genus Pelobates; species Pelobates cultripes. Next base: position 101,807,590 of record OW240923.1, read on the forward strand.
AAAATATCACTTTAATTGATCAAAATACATTACAATTGTGTAACTATGAAATGTATAATGTACTAAAATGCTATTCTTACAGAATTGTATTCTAACTAGCTTAAAGCATAATTGTCATCTGAAATCTCAATTACATAAATCAGCAATTAATCTCAGGCAGAGTCTGAGCAAGTATGCCTGGGTATGTTTCAGATTAGTGGGAGTTGCATGACAGCTGCTGACAATTATATCAGTTGCAATAGCTGCTCTCTGGTACTGTAAATTTATTTTTTAGTCTTCCAAAATGCATATTTGTTAAATTAAGGAATAGATAAACATAAAAACTCCTGGCAAGTTGCATTCCTCATTAACCACTTTAATATCCTAACACTAACCATTAACACCTAGGTTAAATTAATACTGCAACTAACTCTAACCTATACGTATCATGCAATATAACATATATATGTATTGCACTTTATTTTGTCACACTTAAAAAGTCACTATAGTCACCAAAACAACTTTAGCTTAACCCCTTAAGGATGGAGGGGGTGCTTGGGGACCCAGCTCTAAATGCCGTCAGGCGGCATAGTATGTCCCCGCTGTCTAGGGGACTTACCTGCTCGCTGGCAATCCTCCGATGGTGATCGTGATCGGGGGACTTGCCTGGCATCCCAGGCAGTCACCCTGCATCTGGTCCGGTCCTCCTGGGCCACGTGATCGTGAGGTGCTTGTGAGGACCTCACAATCACATGGATGAAATAGCCGTCCATAGCAGTGCCAGCAGGGGGAGTGCCTGGAATGACAGGTAGTCCCCCTGCTGCCTGAAAAAAGTTAAATAAAAGCAAAACAGTGTAAAATAAAATACTTAGACCATATTATGTATATGATCTAAGTATATATATGTATACACATACAAAACAAAAATAGAAATAGTAATGCACTCCTCCTTCCTTGATGTACTTGCCCGGTGCTTATCAGCAAACAGATACAGCCAAAAGTACAAGATAGCACTCCAGGGACTTCCAAGTTGAATGAATAAAACTTAGCTTTTAATAGCTCAAAATAAAAATCAACGTTTCAGTCTGTATCACAGACTTTCATCAGGATCTTGATGAAAGTCTGTGATACAGATTGAAACGTTGATTTTTATTTTGAGCTAATAAAAGCTAAGTTTTATTCATTCAACTTGGAAGTCCCTGGAGTGCTATCTTGTACTTTTGGCTGTATGTATACACATACATACACTGTCTAAGTGTATTTTAATATTAATATATATAATTATATATATATATATGTATATATATATATATATATATATATATATATATAAACATATAAAATAAATAAATATGATAAAATGGAAAAATAAAAAATAAATAATATTTAAAAATGTATATATGTGTAATTTTGTTTTAACTGTATTTTGATATCAATATACACTAAAATATTATATATATATATCTATATATATACATAAATATGTATGTCTATATCACTATACATATACCTGTATATAAATAAAAATAATTTTTAAAAATATACATATATTTAAATCAAACAGAGAAATAAGGGTACACCTTAACAGGCTTCTTCAAGTAGATAGTAATAGCCCCTTTTATTACTATCTACTTGAAGAAGCCTGTTAAGGCGAAACGCGTTTAGATATTGTTCTTAATTTTAATAATAAAGACATTTTATTGGCATAAAAAACTTTATTGCCATTTTCTTTCTTTTTACCTGATTTTACATATATTGCATATTTTACAAGAAGTGCAAAGAATCCATAGGTGGGGATCATACCACCCAAGCGCTTACACCGAGCAGTTTGAGCCTGCTCTATATTACGTGAGTAGTATACTTTATATTCCCTTATCTTGAATTATATACAGTGAGCACTATATATTTAATTTTCTTCTTCTGGGTAGCACATCATCAACTTGGATGTTGAATTTACGCCAAATATTCAGCTATCAAACCCTACTCCACATAGCTTGAAGTGGGGATCATTCTACTTTACGTGCGCAATATCAGAGCTGATTTTGGCTCTGAAAAGTGTGAGTAAGATTAATTTTATTTTTACTATATAATTAATTTACCGATTTACTGTGCCATTGGAGTTTTGTTTTATTTTTTTCTTCATATGCCGAACTCCTAACATCTGATTGTGAAGACTTGATCCCATCAAACATCCTAAGAATATTTCTTTATACATGGGACCTACCATTATGGACTGTGATAAATTTCCTTGGGACTATTGCCTACTATTCATTTTATCTTATATTCTTAATATTTGATTATTTTATCTTATATTTATATTTTATTATAATTTTAGTATATACTGTCTTTTATATATTTTAGGCGCATCCTTATTTCTTTGTTTGTTTTATGTTGTTTGTTACCATTAGGGGATTATTGGGCACTCCCCTTTGAGGAGTGCAGCCTTTTTTACTTTTATATTCTTTTGTGGCAATTTAGCGCTGATTTCCTTCTTTTTTTCTAGTTCTTCTTACATATATATAAATAACAGAAAATCCTTGCACTCAGGCTATGATGTCCTATACTTGCCGGATGCTGAGCCTGGGACTTTGGTTATCCAAAAAACGAAAGGAATGGCAGCACTCACGGTCTTCAATAAAATGTCTTCTTTATTTGCAAGATTAAAAAGTGAGATCAAGTAGGATCAACGTTTCAGTCCTTTTCAGGACTTTCATTGGGATCAAGTCCTGAAAAGGACTGGAACGTTGATCCTATTTGATGTCACTTTTTAATCTTGCAAATAAAAAAGACATTTTATTGAAGATTGTGAGTGCTGCCATTCCTTTCGTTTTTTTTTTTTTATATATATATATATATATATATATATATACATATATATATATATATATTTATTTATTTATTTACTTTTTTTAAACTCTACGTATGTATTTATGTAATATTTTTACATAATTAAGTCATATTATTAATTACAATTTACGGGACCTGCCTGATAACCCAGACAGAAAGTCCAGAGAATTTAATTTGCTAGCACTATATTTAACCCTGTAACTTTCCAAGACACCATAAAACCTGTACATGGGGAGTACTGTTTTACTCAGGAGACTTCGCTAAACACAAATATTAGTGTTTCAAAACAGTAAAATGTATTACAACGATGATATCATCAGTAAAAATGCAGTTTTCTGCATTTTCCACACACAAACTGCACTTACACTGACAATATAATTGTTGTGATACATTTTAAGGTTTTGAAACACTAATATTTGTAACAAGTGATAAAACATGCCAATTTTTTATTATTCAATAATTTTCCACTTGGATAAGAAAAAAGCAATACGAAGGGGGTGCAAGAAATTCCAGGTACTCACCCAGATATTGATATATAGATGGTGGAACTGCACTCAACCCTTCGCTTTGGAATCTCAGGGTGCTGCTGGATCAGTCCCAGTACCAAAGAGACCATGTATGAAGTATAATTGTAGAAAATAATCCATGTTTCATCACTTGTTAATTATTTTATGCACCTATATATTGTTTGTAAAGATATGTGTTCAGTAGCTTGACAAAGGCCCTAAGGGGTCGAAAACTTGTGTGGTTCTTGGGTCCAATAAAAATTGCCTATCGTTTGGAACAATTTGGAGTGCCTAGATTATTTTCTACAATTACTCCCATGATGGCATACCATTTACAAGAGTAGACAACCCAAGGTATTGCAAATAGGGTATGTCCAGTTTTTTTTAGTAGCCTCTTAAACACTGGCCAAAATTGGTGTTCAAATTAGTTTTTTTGCGTTTTTCACACACAAACACATATTAATGCTAAATTTGGCCAGTGTTTGTGAATAAGTGGCTTCTAAAAAAGACTGGATATACCTCATTTGCAATACCTTTGGTTGTTTACTATTGCACATGGTATGCCATAATGGGGGTAATTCTCATTCCTGGGCTACCATACAGTCTCAAAGGCAATGCTATATTTGGCCCGGTAACTTCCCAAAACACCATAAAACCTGTACATAGGTGGTACTGTTTTGTGAAACATCGCTGAATACAAATATGTGTATTTTATTAGAGTAAAAGCAAACAGTATTATGACATTTACAGTTAAAATGTCATTACAGGCAGCCAACCCTGCTTGCAATGCAGGAGGCAGCTACCCCCGGCCATGTGATTGTGGGGTCCTCGCAAGGACCTCACTCTCACATGGCCGGGGGGGCTTCCAGGGGGTCGGACGTGCCGCGGGGGGCTCCCTGGGATTGCCAGCGTGGGATCGCCGGAGACCGGGTAAGTAAAGAAAGACCGGAGGGCGTACTATTACGCCCGGCGGCGTTAGAGCCGCCTAAAATAGGGCATAATAGTACGCCCTCCGGTCTTAAGGGGTTAATTAAGCAGTTTTGATGTAAAGAGCATGCTCTTGCAGTCTCACTGTTCAATTCCCTGCCATGTAGGAGTTAAATCACTTTTGTTTCTGTTCATTTAGCCCCAGCCACACCTCTCCTGGCTGTAACACAACCTGCAAGAAAAAAATTATTAACTTTCAATCAGATGTAACTTACTTTAAATGACCACTATTGGAACCCAGACCACTTCAGCTCAATGACGTGGTCTGGGTGCCAGGTCCATCTAGTGTTAACCCTGCAGCTGTAAACATAGCAGTTTCAGAGAAGCGCTTTTGCGCTTCTCACTGTGAAAATCACAGTGAGAAGATGCTGGACGTCCATAGGAAAGCATTAAAAGCATAGGAAAGAGTTCCCCAACACTGAGGGAGCCTGGCGCTGGAGAAAGGTAAGTGTTTAACCCCTTCAGCCCAGCGGGAGGGGAACCATGAGGGTGGGGGTTTGTTTTCCTGGCACTATAGTGGTCCTTTAAATCTCCTGCTCTGTAAACTGAACTTTATTTACATACAAGAGGCTCTTGTAAGGACTAAAAGGCTATTAACAGAGCAGAAGATATTAAATTATAAATTGATCCAAATTTTCAATACAGGAAGTGTAAACATTAAACGACTATACAGGAAGTGTTTAGGAAGGCTGTGTAAGTCACATGCAGGGAGATGTGACTATGGCTGTATAAACAAAGTGATTTAACTCCTTAATGGCAGTGAATTGAACAATGAGACTGCAGGGGCATGATCTTTATACCAAAACTGCTTCGTTATGCTAAAGTTGTTTTGGTGACTATAGTGTCCCTTTAACTGAATCGTTATCATTACATCATCTTACAATGTTAATATATTGTTTATCTCATAAAGAAGAACATTTAAGCTGATCCTTCCGGTAATGAAATATGCAATCCTAAAGTTTGAAATTGGTTCCATATAAATTTACCAAGCAAGCTTTTTTAATCGTGAACATATTTTCAGTTATTGTTTTAACAAAGCAATACCATTTATGTGGGGAATAGCAATGTTTTTATTCTTTTATTAAAGGTTGACCTTTTCACAACATTTGTTTTTCTTCTATTTTGAAAAAGTATAGCCAAAGTAATTAATTTAAACATAGAAAAAAAAATGAAACTACAAAAAATTGGATTGCCATTTTCAATTTCAAGGGAATTTTGTTTGAACCATTTGAAGTAAAATACAATATTTTAAAATGTATGTAGCGCAACATAAAACTAAACTTGACAAACATATTGTCATCTCACCTCTCCAGCTACTTATATTGAGTTTTTAAACACTTATTTTTGGTTTCTGAATAGTAATGCATTTATACAAAATGTATCATTAAAAAATAGATCATTCAGTAAAGGATCACGCTATAGCAAGAGTCTGTAACGGATCGCCTGGCACCCCGACTGGGTACCTCCGTTAAAGGATGCTCCTAGCGCTTCCTGAGGACTCCAAACACTGCAGCAGACACCACAACCACCGAACCGGAGAAGCATTTGAATCCTCTCAAGCATATGAATGCTGTAGACAGTTGAATAGGAACCATATGAATAGGTTTACTCTCCTAGAAGTCAAACTGGAACAGCATACAATAAATCCTTCCCCCAATAATGAGACGATACTTCACTTTGAGGGTTAAAACAGGAACTCCCTGTACTGTCACATACAGTCTCTTTTATTCCCAATCCCCAAATATAGTACAGCCCACAGGGCGTTACAAAACAACCAATCACATCACAGTTACATCCCACATATTCCCTCCCCTTATCCTGAGAGGAAACTCAATTATACATACAGTTAAAACATACTTTCTACCCAACTTTCATAACTCCAAAACCATACATCACATTCACATAAAATTACATATTCACAATCAATCCATTCAGGTGAACAACATATTCAAAAATGGCACAAATCAGACAAGGGGTTCAAAAGTTAGTAAAAAGTCCTTTGTGACTAAATGAAGCATGGCTTTCTGGCCCAAACCAGTTTCAGAGTCTTCTATCCTGGAGATAAGTAATTCAATTATCTCCCAGGACAGACACAAGACTCCATTAAGCACATGGTTGCAAAAAGACACAAAACACTTTAAAATACATAAAGTCACATTTTACACATAACACACAGACATTTCAAATATCCCCAGATAGCTCAGGTCTGAGCACACATTATTAAGTGAATGGCGCTCGGACCACACAAATACAGTTTAATCGCCATGGAGCCAAAGTCTTTACTGTCAGTTTCATACGAATGGGCTCCATGGGATTCCTATCTGGGGTATAACACATTCACATAAAGTCTGGTCCATAGTCCAAAGGCAAGAGGCGGGCAAGCAGCCCCCTCCAAGGACACGTGGCGAGGCCGGTTTCGCCACAGAGTCAGGGCCGGATTAATATAGGGGCTGCTGGAGATGAAGCTTCAGTCCGAAGCCTATCGTTTTTTACGACTGTTCATGTTTCCTTGCTTTGTGTAGAGGGAATTAAGTATGAAAACTTGAGAGATGTAGAGGAACAAAACGTATGTGGACCTGCTGAACATGAATTAGGTAAGGTGAAGCTTACATTGCATGCTGTGCAAATGTTCTTGCTGATTCTGTCTCTCTAACACTGGGGAATGTCCCCTTTCTTCTACACTCCATATATCCAGATTTTCTCTGTCCCAGACTGCATACCAGGAACTTCTGCCTTCTAATAAGAAGGAAAGGAGAGACGTGGACAAGTGGGTGCTAGGGGACAATCCCCAGAAAGTGCAGATCAAGGGCATCATTAGAAGCATTCCTACTCTAGATGTTGTGCACTATATCTACTCTGAAGCTTTGCCAGCATGATGGCTGCAAGAGCATTATGGTAGATGTAGTCCACAAAATATGGAGCACCAAAGGTTACCTACCACTGATCTAGAATAAAACGATAAAACACTAGTATCCTGCCACCTGAAAAACATGATATCCATGGCTCTAGTCCCTAAAGCCACCCACTAACAATGCCAATGTCCAGGGTTATGAATAAATATGTTTATTTATTATGCTGACGTGTGGTTTAATTTATTGTCCCCCTTCCCTGTAAAATAACTGACCTCTAATCCAGTAGTGAGAGGGTCTCATTGCCACCGCTCTACTCCTGCCTTCAGGTGATCATCACCACTGATGATTTTCACGCCAAATCAATGCTTTTCATAAAGAATCACTAGGTATAAGAGATGTCTATGTGACAACTGTTGAGTTGGTCTAGCAATACTTCCCAAAGAGAAGCATTAAATCCTACTTGAGCCCAACTTCAAGGGCAATTTAACAATATAAACATTATAAATAATTTTATATTTAATAATAATCAGATCTTGAAGCAATAAAACTAACATTCCTTGACTAAAAGAGAGAACAGGTAGAAAATCTCAGAGAACGTAGGTCCGTAATGAACATCTTTACATCCAAGAAACATGCTATATTGCTGTTGCTGTAAAAAACTTAGTAAATCCTAAGAAAATAAAAACATATTAGAAGATCCATTGAATATAACTGAGTGTTTATTCTCAGCTGAAGAATTGCATCTGAAAGAATGTAGGATTGCAGCATAATTAACTATTTTCAGGTATCATTGAAGTATCAAGATACTTAAATTGAATTCTCATTTCTGATCAGGGACCGTTGATATAAGCTGTGAGAAACGATCAGTCCTATCTATCTGAGTCATATATTTTAAAGAAAATAATGAGCCTACAATTTGTCCTCTCGGTTTTATCTTTCCCAATCTATCGACAATAAAAAAATAAAAAAAATACCTGCATTATTTATGACAGATTATCTAATTCATGAAACAGAAAATAAAACCACATTAAATAAAATCTATATGTGTGCCAACTATTACTTTTATTTATGATACGGCAAATGTAGCTTTCCAGATGTTTAAGTCAACCCGGAAAATCTGACAAAAAATGTGTTCTGGATCATAAATAAAAGGCAGTTGTTGTTTCATCTACATTTTGCATTTACAGCTCAGTGGCTGTGTTTAGTACGTAAATGGAAGCTGACAACAGGTACAGAATATGAAATGGGAAATTATACTGCAGTTGTTTTGCAGTAATAAAAACATTCCAAAAGTTAAGAAGTGATTTAAAACTTCCTAGGAGAATGCAGTTAAGATTTCTTTTTTTTTGGTGACAGTAGGAAGATTTTAATAAAACTCTTCAGAAGTGGAAATTGAGGCAATGGGGACATATCCCCCCGTCACCCCCCAAGCCACTAGCATATATGAGTTAGAGGCTGCAGCCATAAGCACCGTTCTTCTATTAACTAAAGGCAATGGTAGGTGTGTGGGTTTGTGCTTCTGGCCCGCAATCTCACTGTTCGCCCAGATTGTACTACTAGGATATTTCTTGGGAAATGTCTGTATCTGGGGCTAGCTGGGCTGCCAGACTCTGCAAGATATGTATGGCCTGGGAGTGTTTGCGAATGGCTATTTTGTGAAATAAGATTGTTCTCATATGCATTTTGTCATCACGTAAGCATGCACAAATTTGTATGAAAGGGACACTTTGGTCACCATAACAACATCATATATAATTAAATAAAATGAAGCCACTGGGTACACTCCTACCTTAAGGAGATAAACCAAGGCTGGTCTACAGGACCCCCAGACGGCATCTGGCTTCTGAATCTCAGTTTCAGGAATAGCTTGATTTAAATAAAGTTGTTATGGTGCTCGGAGTGTCCCATTAATGATCCCTCATGCTAGCAGTTATGTACGATGTGACCTTATCATCCTAGCAGCCTCCATCTGTCAAATGTATAGATCCTATGTGCACCATGAGTAGGGATAATCTACACAAAGATCTTATGAGTTTTATGCTCAGAAAGAAGACTGTTTGTTTGTACCTGTTCCCTCTAGGAGAGGTTGATAATCCTCCCCTGCAACTTCTTCTGAGGTGTACATAGCTTAACAGGAGATCCACACAGGACTCACCAGTTTCATCTAAGAAACAAAAGGACTTATAAATATCCAGGAAGGATCCATGTTTCCTTCTCCTATAAAGGCCATGTAATCAGTGACGGCTTAGGGTGCAGGCATCAGCAACTTAACCCATCAGCAACTGACTGAATACAACCCACAAGAGTGATGCTAAAAATTTTCTGTTCCACCAAAACCCAAAGGTACTCTAGTGAGATCTGCTGACTCCCTTTAATGTTTGATCACTGCTTGGTCAGAATAAACACATGAATATATATAGCATTCTACAGAAATCTAAAATATTAGAAAAGTGTAGGGCCACTTTCCTCTGCTTTTAATTTGGTAATCTGCCTCTTTCTTCTGGCCTCACTTCCTTCCTTTGACCTCCTCCTTCACTCTGATTAGCAATATGCATCACACGAGATCAGGTTCATCTTTCCTATTAATTTTATGTTCATAAACTCCTGGAACTTGTCGAACCAATAACTCAACTGTCTTTTTTAACACAGTGAAGGAAAAAAGTTTAGCAGCAACAGAATATGTGTTTTTCTAAGGTGCATACATACTGCAGGATTCATGTCTCACAAAATATTTGCTAAATAATCCATGGCCGTTAATAAGGCATTTTGTAATTAAATACTTCTTAAGCACTCAGTTAACATAGATAATATACTCCTTGATGTGAGCTGCGAGGAAAAATTCAATATTTGGTTTATTTTATACTCTTAACGTGTCTGTAGGTTTCCGCAATTATATAGACCTCAAACTGGGATTAAAGATTTTATAAGCCTTAACTTGTTTACATTGTCTGAGATTTAAATTCTAAGTTATGTTAACTCAAAGGAAAACAATAATTAAGTTAGATCATACAAATATACAAGTTAAAATACATTAATTAATTATTACATTGTTTTGTGGGGGTGCAGTCTGTCAAACTCAAAAATATTAACTAATAAAAAAGAACAGCGAATGCGATTGTGTGCAAATGATACTTGTTAAATTACATTAAAGTAAATTGTCCCTGTGCTGTTGTCACTGCACAATAATATTATTAAATGAGTTTTAATAAATGCTAAGAAAAACAATGGCTACAAGGACCACACTTTTCAAGGAGCGTTGAAGAGGCAAAAGGCGTAAAGTGGGACTCCGTAAGCTATTTTATATTGTTTTTTGTATGGTAAATAAATAGTATATATTATGTTTATACTTTCATTTTTCCATCTACTACTTCCTGGCATCATCCTATTCCTATTTGGGGATTATACCACCAATGCTGTATATACCAGAGCAAGTTTTGCTCTGGTAAATGTAACTACATTACATTATTTTTTACTCCATTTTCACTGATACTTACTTCACCATTGGAGCATCCTTTTTTGTATTTACTCCTATATATGTTCTGCAAACTGCACTTCATTAGAGCCACCTGGGACGCCCATACCACCACACATCCTTAGACGGGGATGGTTCTGTCCATGCGTTAAAACAGCTGAGCTCTGAGATAGCTCAAGCAAATGTGAGTGAAATCACATAAGATCACACATCACTCACTCATTGTACATACTGTACTGCACTATTATTGTTTCTTCTGTTCTTTTTGAGGTCAAATGTGTATACAACCTTAAGAGACCTGTGTAGGTATTAAGTTTTGTACATAATCTTTGGGCGCGGTTTCTTTCTGCTTTTTTTCTAAACTTCCATGATGCTTTGTCATTCTACAGGCAAGCAAAGCATCATGGGAGTTGTAGATCTACAGTTGCAAGAAAAAGTGTGTGAACCCTTTGGAATGATATGGATTTCTGCACAAATTGGTCATAAAATGTGATCTGATCATCATCTAAGTCACAACAATAGACAATCACAGTCTGCTTAAACTAATAACACACAAAGAATGAAATGTTGCCATGTTTTTATTGAACACACCACGTAAACATTCACAGTGCAGGTGGAAAAAGTATGTGAACCCCTAGACTAATGACATCTCCAATAGCTAATTGGAGTGAGATGTCAGCCAACTGGAGTCCAATCAATGAGATGAGATTGGAGGTGTTGGTTACAGCTGCCCTGCTCTATAAAAAACATACACCAGTTCTGGGTTTGCTTTTCACAAGAAGCATTGCCTCATGTGAATGATGCCTCGCACAAAAGAGCTCTCAGAAGACCTACGATTAAGAATTGCATAAAGCTGGAAAGGGTTATAAAAGTATCTCCAAAAGCCTTTCTGTTCATCAGTCCACTGTAAGACAAATTGTCTATAAATGCTGAAAGTTCAGCTCTGCTGCTACTCTCCCTAGGAGTGGCCGTCCTGTAAAGATGACTGCAAGAGCACAGCGCAGACTGCTCAATGAGGTGAAGAAGAATCCTAGAGTGTCAGTTAAAGACTTACAAAGGTCACTGGCAAATGCTAACATCCCTGTTAGCGAATCTACAATACGTAAAACATTAAACAAAAATGGATTTCATGGGAGGATATCACAGAGGAAGCCACTGCTGTCCAAACAAAACATTGCTGCACGTTTACAGTTTGCACAAGAGCACCTGGATGGAGGATAATTAAAGTTTTTTTTTTTACATTTTATAATGAGAAGAGCAGAGCTATTCTTCTGCTTTACTACAGTACTGGCAAAATATTCTGTGGACAGATGAAACCAAAGTTTGGAAGAAACACACAACACTATGTGTGGCGAAAAAAAGGCACAGCACACCAACATCAAAACCTCATCCCAACTGTGAAGTATGGTGGTGGGGGCATCATGGTTTGGGGCTGCTTTGCTGCATCAGGGCCTGGACGGATTGCTATCATCAAAGGAAAAATGAATTCCCAAGTTTATCAAGGCATTTTGCAGGAGAACTTAAGGCCATCTGTCTACCAGCTGAAGCTCAACAGAAGATGGGTGTTGCAACAGGACAATGACCCAAAGCATAGAAGTAAATCAACAACAGAATGGCTTAAACAGAAGAAAATACGCCTTCTGAAGTGGCCCAGTCAGAGTCCTGACCTCAACCCGATTGAGATGCTGTGGCATGACCTCAAGAAAGCGATTCACACCAGACATCCCAAGAATATTGCTGAACTGAAACAGTTCTGTAAAGAGGAATGGTCAAGAATTACTCCTGACCGTTGTGCACGTCTGATCTGCAACTACAGGAAACGTTTGGTTGAAGTTATTGCTGCCAAAGGAGGTTCAACCAGTTATTAAATCCAAGGGTTCACATACTTTTTCCACCTGCACTGTGAATGTTTACATGGTGTGTTCAATAAAAACATGGCAACATTTCATTCTTTGTGTGTTATTAGTTTAAGCAGACTGTGATTGTCTATTGTTGTGACTTAGATGATGATCAGATCACATTTTATGACCAATTTGTGCAGAAATCCATATCATTCCAAAGGGTTCACATACTTTTTCTTGCAACTGTATAACATCTCGGGATCTACATTTTCGGCACCCCTGCTCTAGTCTTTCTGCTAAATCAGTAACTAAATACTAGGATATTTTTTTTAATGCCAAATTCGCAGAAATGATCTCAGCATTAGAGATGGGAGATTCTTTCTAAAATATTAAATTTATGTGAGAGAATGGATGGCATAGCTTAAAATTCTAAATATCCATCACAGAGAACATTTAAGGGACTAAAGTTTTGATTCAGTGAGGAACTACCAAAGTAAACATAAAAAAGTATATTGTTTTTCTTTTACTTTTTTATTTATTTTGTTTAGAAATAATCTGAGATAATCAAGGGTTCAGAAAAAAAGATCACAATAATTACGTCATGTAATTAGGGCTACAATTCCACTTGTCATAGGTCCATCACATTCAAGATGTGATACAATTGTTAGTCTTCCCAAATTCTACATAAATTGGGGCAGTATCAGTTGAACTATAGTCAATGCAATGGCAATTTTAAATAAATCAACTGTATAAAGGAAGGAATTTGAATCTTCCAGATCACTCGGAATAATGTTACATTTACAACATCATGTCGGAACACGAATCCACAATCTATAATCCATAGTGTTGAGGTCTTTGTTAACAAAGTCACAGACTTTTTCTTTTACAGAGGCGCATTTATTTAGAACAGACAACATATTTATTACATATACACCACAATACTTTGACCTCATATACCTGTTTGTTTTTCTTAATGCATCGTTCACCATTGTACTGTGCAAACATCTTAGGCTACCATTAGATTTGTTGTTTTAGCCTAGGTATAATGACCATATATAATTATATCTCAGTGTCTTTATTAGACTACAACCAGAAAATACAGGAAATGAGTACGCAGTATGTATGAAAGGCCACACTCAAAGGGAAATCAGCAAACAAACTGGATACTCAAGATGTTGTATTCAAATTGATATGAAGAAATTTGAAGAATCAAGAGAAGACAGGAAGGCCAAGAAAATGTTCAAAATTGAGAAGTATCTCAGAGTTTCTTTTTTGAGAGATCAGGAGAAGTCCAGCAAGGACCTTGCTCAGTATCTGGCAGCTTCATCAGAATGCCAAGTTGACTATTCAATAATCTAAAGAAGTTTGATCAGAAAAACTCTTTGGTAGCAGTCAAGAAATCACTTTTAGCTAGCAGCCAACAAACCACTTTTTTGGAAGATTGACGGTAATATGCAAAGATTGGAATGTATACCTTTCCTCAAAGACATTCCCTGATCAAGCTTCTTTGGACTGTAAAATGGTCAACTTGGCATCCCGATATATATAAAGTGGGAGTCCATATGCAAATAAAGTATTGCAGGTTATTAACAAACAATTAAAAAACAATCTGTACAAAATATTTTGTTTTTGCAGTGAAGGGTTAATGGCCGATAAAGGAATAAACAAAAAAGTATGTTATTTTATTTATATTGTAATGAAAATTTATTACATGAATGTCTCTCTATCTGTCATTTTGTGTATATGATAGTAGGCAAAACAAAATCTGCATTTGAGTATTTATTTATGGAGTTTTGTGATCAAAAGATGTCCCTGAATGCACTCTACTGTAATTAAAATGTTCTTTCTCTTAGATATTCTTTCATCAGCTGTATTTGTAAAATGTGTTAATTTGCATGCCTGTTTATTAGTTGTGAGAGCATGAAAATTTAAATGCTAAGGATGGATAATGCGGAACATTTTACCTGCTTCTAAGTGCGCTTGAAAAGGCAGACCCGTAGGTCTCGATATAGAAGTGGGCGAAAGGAAAAATAGGAAAAAATTGGCACTTTTTTTATCCTGCAGGAGTATCTTAAAAAAATACATAGAAAACGTGTTTAATTGTTGTTTTCTTAACTCCATGTTTCGCCCCTGGATGTTTCTGTATAGGAAAGATAATTTCCCATGATGAAAACAGTCAGTCAACTGGAAAATTTACTAACAAAGTTTCCCAGAATTTTCTTTTTGTGCAAAAATGTAAATATAAAATATACAAAACTAAATTTTTCTGCATATTCCAGCTAAATACTTATTTTTTTTAAAGGGACACTATAGTCACCAAAACAGCTTTAGCTTAATGAAGCAGTTTTAGTGTATATATCATGCCCCTCGCAATCTCATTGCTAAATTTTCTGCCATTTAGGAGTAAAGTCAATTTATTTATGCAGATCTAGTCACCCTCCCTGCATGTGACTTTCACAAACTTCCTAAACACTTCCTGTAAAGAGTCATCTAATGTTTATACTTCCTTTATTGCAAATTCTGTTTAACTTATAATTTCTTATCTCCCGCTCTGTTAATAGCTTGCTAGACCATGCAGGAACCTCTTGTATGTCATTAAAGTTCAATTTACAGAGCAGGGAACAAAACGTACATATGATTAAAAGTGAAACCATTTTTTTTTTCATGCATAGTATGTCAGCGACAGCCAGGGGAGGTTTGGCAATGGCTGCATGGACAGAAACAAAGTGATTTAACTCCTAAATGGCAGAAAACTGAGCAGGGAAACTTCAGAGGCATGATCTATACACCAAAACGGATTCATTAAGTTTAAGTTGTTTTGGTGACTATAGTGTCCCTTTAACATTTAGCAATGCTAATTGAACAGGCTTTCATATGTAAGAATTCACTAAATTATAACATATCAAACTGAACAGTTTAACACACTATATTACAGTATTAAAACTAAAAAAATTACAGTCCATGAGTAGAGATGTCCCGAACAGTTCCTGGCAAACATCGCTTGTTAGCGTTCGCCACGGTGGGCGAACATATGCGATGTTCGGTCCGCCCCCTATTCCATATCATTGAGTAAACTTTGACAACCCCCCCACCCGCCACTCGGGGGTGGGAGTTGTCAAAGTTTACTCAATGATATGGGGGGGGACCTATTGTCCTCCCCCCGGCCCTCACCCCTGAGCGGTGGGTGGGGGCCCTAAAAAAAACAATAGGGGGGAACTTCTGTCCCCCCCGGCCCCCACCCCTGAGCGGTGGGTAGGGGCCCTAAATATTAAAAAGGGGGGGGACCTAATGTCCTCCCCCCGGCCCCCACCCCTGAGCGGTGGGTGGGGGCAAATAAATCACAATGGGGGACCTAAGGTCCTCCCCCCTGGCCCCCACCCCTGAGCGGCGGGTGGGGGCAAATAAATCACAATGGGGGGGACCTAAGGTCCTCCCCCCTGGCCCCCACCCCTAAGTGGTGGGTGGGGGCCCTAAATACTACAAAGGGGGGGACCTAATGTCCTCCCCCCCGGCCCCCACCCCTGAGTGGCGGGTGGAGGCCCTAAATACTAAAAAGGGGGGGACCTAATGTCCTCCCCCCCGGCCCCCACCCCTGAGCGGCGGGTGGGGGCCCTAAAAAAAATGTCCCCCCCCAGGTGACTAGGGGTCCCCAAACCCCTAGTCACCCCCTCCCCTCCTTTATAAGCCTTCCCCCGCCCTGCAGAGCTCAGTCTGCGCGGAGCCCTCGCCGGGTGAACATGGATTTTTTTTTTTTGCGCTAATTTTTTTTTTTTTTTTATTGCGTCGGTTATTATGTTTTTTTATTTGGCCTTTTTTGGGGCTGAAAAAAGAAGATTTAGAAGAAAGAAAACATTGAATGGTAAGTTGTTTTTTTTACAGGTACTTAATTAAAGGTCCCCCCCTCATTATTTTTAGGGTGAGGGGGGTGGGTAGGGGGTTAATTTTTTTTTTAGGGGGGAGGGGTTGACTAGGGGTTTGGGGATCGGAGTTTGCATGCCACAGTCCAGGTGTTAGTCCCCTTGAAACAACTTGTGGGTTTTAAAATTCGCCTGCCTATTGAAGTCTATGGCGGTTCGCCCGGTTCGCGGGTTCGCGAACATTTGCCGAAATTCGCGTTCGCCATTCGCGAACCGAAAATTTCATGTTCGCGACATCACTATCCATGAGTTGTAGGTGAGACTTAAAGTACCATTCCATGCACCAATACAACTTTAATGCAGGCTTTGGCCTCATTAATATACTGTAAAAATTTTTATGTCCAAGTTTTTACATCGAGACAAAACATATTGGTCCAGATTTAATTATTTTAAAATAATAAATAAACTTTCATCATTAATGTCTATTGATATACGTACAAACAAAGGGAGAGTACACGCCAAAGAAGGGGGGACTCTATACTGATATTTAAAGGGGGGGGGGGGATTATATTAACAGCTAAATAACTTGCTTAAAGATGAGCCTGGTGTGGCAATCAACCAAATTCCCACAGTTAGATTTGTACAAAATGTATCCAATATACAAATACTTTATTAGATAAAAATAGGGACAATAAGATACAAATTGGAGTAAAGCTGGGGAGTCGGGATAGTTGTAATGTATATAGAAACACCAGATCCCATCCTTGTCTTTTGGTCTCAGAATACAGCTAAATATAACATGGCTGAACTAAGCCCTTGAAATTGCTACTGTGACCAAATAACAGGATAAATGAGTGGGAAAAAGTTCACTAATAAGTGAGCTAGGTAGCTATATCATGGAGCAACTATAAGTACAGAAGACAAGAGGGCCAGGCAGATATAGCCTGAATCTAGGAGATATTGATAAATGAAGTTGCCATGGGTAGTAATATTGGTTCAAGTTAAATGAGTGCAGTAATCACTCATACCTACTAAAGAAACATAGGACATTTAAGTATCTTTTCTCTACCGATGGATAATAAAAAACCCTTTGTTAGTTTAGTGGGAGAAGGGAGGGCAAACATCCATGCAGAGCAAATAAATCTCATAGGTACTAAATGCCCTTACTACTAGTCCCTAAATCTTTGTGGTTGTCCCATGCTAATACCTTATCTTACTAGATCCATGCCCTCAGCTTCAGTCAACCCACATAGCCAAATCAAAAAGAAAAAGTGCTAAACACCCAGTGAGTATATTAGTGATTCAAGTGCTTCATGAGGTGAAAATACTGAAACCCGACTCGTGTTTCGGTGCATAGGACTGCACCTTCGGCAGGGAATAACCTTCTCTCAGTGGGGACTGGGTTTTTAAATGCATGAGGACCAATAAGCTGTCATTGCGTAAACCTCCACGTGATGTGTCACGTTTGCAATTCTCATTATTGCCAGGTGTGAGAGAGAGGAGGGGGTGGCATAATCAGACAGACAGGTCAGATCCTCCACGTCACAGCTCCGATAGACTCTCAGTCTCCAAAATTTTCATCATAGGTGGATGTGCTGAACCACAGCCCATTATAGAAATCCCTACCAATGTACAATGGTTAACTATGGGTAGGCAGAAACACAAAGGATGGAGGCAGAGTAATAGTCTATAATTTACAACTACATATTTAATTTGCTGTTACAGTTCATAAGAATGTGATCTAAGTAGATCGCTAAGTCTATTGCCTATTAATGTCTATTGAAAATGTTTTAGATAAATATTATTTTTTTTACTAACAGTAATTGTGATAATTTGAAATGCTTATTCAAAAGAATTAAATTAAGGCCATTGTCTGCCAGCACTTATTGGCTGAGTAATGTCTATTTACAGACATGAAATTTGTTCGTGGAGTAATTACCGATCTTTTTTTAGGCAGTACATTACACACAACCACTCTGTAGGATCGTGGATATAAAAATAAACTCTGAATTTAACTTAGTGTTTCCTACATTACCCTGAGCCGAAGAAACTTGGCTGGCTGCCGATTTGTTTCAGGTGTTCCTAACATTCATCTTGCCCGTGAATTTTAGCTGTAGAAATAGCTTCTATTCCAGATGTGCTGTGATTATAGTCTTCAGAACTGTCACTTATATTCCTAACATGAGAATAGCACAAAGACAGCAGTTAAGCGCTATTCTGGGTAGAAATGCTCTCAATAGGACACTTGAAGTGAGAATTACACAAACTTCACCTGACACTTATTTTTCAACATTCCATTAAATCTACAATTATAATATATAAAATTCCACTTGGCTGCTTGTTTCTATCAAGGTTAAAGTATGTTTCACATAATACTTAATGTCAATATCTGAGTAAATAGAATTCCTAAGCAACACTTAATGATGTTAAAGTGGCTCTGTCTATTACTGTACCTCTCAAACCTTTTTGTCGTCCTATTGCCCCCAATGCATTTTCGGCAAAGGTACTTTCATTTTTGCCTCTAAAAAGCTAGTGTTTTTGGCTCCAGATCCTCTTCCTATCTGATGCCCTCTGTAAAAGCTGGGCTTGTCATTGTCACTGCCTTCTTCTGTCCATCCTCCCTCCGTCTTTCTGATTTTGTATGTGTTGATGTTAAATCTCACTGCCAATGCCTAGGAAGCCAAAAGCAAATGTAATTGTACAAGGCATGTGCGAGGGTCAGGGAAGGACTTAGGACAGAATAGACTGTAAGCTCGTTTGAGCAGGGTCCTATTCAACCTATCGTTCCTGTAAGTTTTCTTGTAAATGTCCTATTTATAGTTAAATCCCCCCTCTCATAATATTGTAATCTGTTGGCGCTATATAAATGTCGATAATAATAATAATAATAATAATAATAATAATGAGTATTGTGGGAAAATAGGACTTGATAAATCTTGATAATGGAAGTGGAGCTTGCCTATAGCTCCACCCTTTGCCAAGATTTGCCAAATGTAGCAAAACTACATAAGACAAAGTAGTCTTGTTTATTTTTTTGGAGAAAAAAAACACAAATGAAGAAAAGAAAAACACATTTGGAGGGAGGAAGAGAAGAAGAAACAATTGGTGAAAGGTATGTTTGGTGTGATAGAGTCACTTTAGGAGGAAAAACACTGAAGACACGTTTGAGACACTTAAGAACATTATGTGTGCTCTGCATTGAAAATTTGATGATGCAGGTATCAGCTGGGTCAGTGGTCTTATACACAAAAAAGGGGGACAATCTGCTAAATCAAATGACAAGAACAGTACATAGCATAATACTGTATATATAAGTAAACCAGATGTCAAATTCACAAATGGCCACTCACACTCTTGTAGAAATTAGAATGCCTTTAGAATGGTTTTCTTTTTCAGCATATATGCCCTTTCAAATTCAGTTCTTCCATCTCTATTCAATATCTCATGGAATAATTGAAAGGTGTGTGTTCAAGAAAAAAATTATAACAAAACTGGTTTACTTATATATACAGTATTATGCTATATACTGTTCTTGTCATTTGATTTAGCAGATTGTCCCCCTTTTTTGTGTATGTACTGTTGAAGACAGGAGGAAGTCTTTGGGGAATCCCACCCGGCTAGGGATGTTTTTTCTGCTTATTGCTAATTGATCACTTTTTGCACTGTGGTTTGTGTACACATATACTGCTTTTTTTGGGTCAGTGGTCTTACCTTAAAGCCAGACATCTTCCTGATTAGACAGCCCTATGGAACTGCAGTGACTGTAGTAAATAGTTTTGTTGTGGGGGTGCTTGTAAAAGACAGTACAAATGTATAACAATTCTGCAAACCTAAAAAAAAAAAGAAAATGAAAAATTCATACCGCACAAAAACTATTTTGAATCTAAAGCTTATCCAACAGGCTTATCAACTGCGGTTGACAGCTTGTACTGTATATTTAATATATTTCTCTGCTCTTTGTGTACTGATTGAACTGCTATCTGTTTTCACTATGCATCCCTGCACTGATGACCAGATATGGTATGCATAAAGTACGTGTCTGTCTACAGATCTCAGATGTAAAACATTTTATTGCAGAAGGGTAAGATGCTTAAGAAATTCATTGTTTCATCTTGGCAGAGGCAGTGGATTCACCTTATTGAAGGCAGGAGGCTTACATCGGTGAGACCTACGGAAAGGATAAGAAGTGAATTGGACTTGCAAACTAGTGTCCAGAAAGGATTTCTTTATTCTTCCAATAACTGTAACAACTTAAATAAGACTACAAGAAATATTTGTCGGGTTCAGTCCAGTTTTACTTCTCATAACAATGACAATTCGCCGACCTGTCAATGAATAGTATGATTCTTCAACTTTGTTTCCACCCTGCTCGGATTTTATGTAACTCATCCTAAAACTCTCCAGAGCTCATGGCAGATCACAGAATGCTAAGCTTGTCATGTTTAAGACAATTTTGAAAGGAGTTTAGTTCCTGAAAGAGGTTATTAACAATGCATTCCTCTTCTTAAGTTAAAGAACAGTCAGGCTGAAAAAGTGAACGACTCATTGTCAAGTTGAGATGTTAAATTCTTAGAATAAGAAGGTATACTATATATAATGAGATGGTATGAGCATGGATGAACAACTGTATAAGATTCCATCTGTGCATATAAATAGATGGATAACTAGAGAAAGAGTCAACAGATAGAGAGATAGACAGATGACAGAAGACAGACAAGATAAACGGATAGACAGATAGATAGACAGACAGACAGACAGAAAGGCATCAAAATAGTCTATGCTCAGCAGTATAAGCATAAAAATCCAGACTATTGGCATGCTTGAGAAATTAGCCTGCAGCAAGTTATAAATTAAATATATCAGATATACTAGTATGTGGCTTGCTTAACCTGCTCATGTACCTGCAATGTTGTAAAATCCTTTATACCAAGCACACATACTTTTGTTGGAACTCATTTTTTATTTTTTTTTATTAAAAGATATCTAGAGCAAGAGACAGTTAGTATATATATATATATATTATTAAAGTGCTACTGAAATGATCAGGGCTGGACTGGGACAAAAATTCAGCCCAGGAAGTTAGAAGCAGAGCAGCCCACTAGATGGGGCAGAGAGAGAAAAGGGAAGTGTTATGTCATCACCGATGACAAGCACACCCTTCACCCAAATAAGTATGTTAGTGTGCTTTCGGAAGGAGAACATGTCTTGTTTTTTTGTTTTTTTTGCATAATGCAAGCATGTGCTGCATCTGCTATTGACTTGCCACTGATGTTCTCAATAGTGGGATACGAGAGAACAAAAGTGGAAAAGAGCTGTTAAAGTGTGTTGTGCATGTGTGAGGATGTTTCTTGTGCCACTGTATGTGTTTTTAGGTTGTTTGTGGGATTGCATGTGTGTAGAGGAGACTGTTTGTGTTGTAGTGTGTAAAGGGGTCTGTTTGTGGTGTAATATGTGTGAATTGTAGAAAATATGGGCCTAGGTGGTGTTTTGTGTTCATATAAGGACAGTACTGTGTTTGTACCTAGGGGCTGCAGGGGGTTGCATTGTGTATATGCATGTAGGGGTTGTAGAGAACCTATATGTATAGATGCTGTAATGTGTGTGTAGGGGGCTTAGAGGGCATGTGTGTATAGGGGTATACTGTGTGCATATAGTTGTAGAGTGTATATAGGGGTACTGTGTGTGCACAGGAGGTGTAGTGTGAATATGGGTATAGTGTATATATATATATATATATATATATATATACACTATATATATAGGGGTATAGTGTGTATTTATAGGGAATATAGAGTATGTGAGTGCAAAGGGGTGTAGTGTGTAGTTATCACTATAGTGTGTGTAGTGCATTTGTGTGTGTACAGGGGTGTAATATGAATATTTATAGAGGTATAACGTGTGTGTAGTGTGTGAGTGTAGTGTATGTTTATACTGTGTATAGAGTGTGTTTCTAAATGATATAGAATGTGTGTAGTGTGTTTGTGTGTGTAAGTGCAGGGGGTGTAGTGTGTATACAGGGGTATATAGTGTTTGTAGTGTGTTTGTGTGTGTGTGTGAGGAAGTGCAGGGAGTGTAATGTAAATATAGGGGGTAAAGAGTGTATGTAGTGTGTTTGTGTGTAAGTGCAAGTGGTGTAGTGTGTATACAAGGGTACAAAGTATGTTTGTGTGTAAGTGCAGGAGTTATAGTGTGCATGTAAGGGATAGGATAGGGACTTTTACAACTAATTTAATCATTTAAAAAAACATCCCTCTCCCTCTTGTTATTGTTCAGGGGGAGAGGGGGCATGCTGATTCATGGTGGTCCAGCTAGATATGTGGTCTGTACCCCCTCAGGCTCCTGTTCTTTTTTGAAGACAGATTTATGACATTCAGCTTCTGCAGAGCATCAGGAGCCCTATAATATGCCATAAAAATAATGAAAGTCCTGATTCCTCTGATAAATGTATACATTATGTTAATGTAACTAGATTGATTTGAAGTGCGAGAAAGACTGACAACTGTTTTGTTGGAAACTGTAATTGTATTATCGGGTATTAATGCATATTAAAAAAAAAAAAGTGTTCTGTTATCCAAAACAATCCTGCAAACACACGGTTCATTTTTAGCAGCTTTCGAAATACAACATTAAATATCCTCAATGCACTCATAACTGTTAACTGGCAAACTTACTGCCAACTGTAGTGATCTATCACTAGATTACATCCATTAGGGTACTTATTTACAACGAAAATCAGTCTGGACTTGCAGGTGCCAGTCTATAGTATACTGCCAACTGAAAAAAAAGAACGGCTAAAGGTGTCCGTCACTCACAGACATGGCACGCTGACAAGTAAGGCAGTTTGCTACAAAATACAGAAGAGCTGAAAGACAAACACTATTCTCGACAATAATTACCAGTTCAGAGAAGATGGTAAACATTTCAGATTTGATTTGTTTACTTAGAGCATTAGGCCTGAATCTTTAACACTTTGAGAGCAAATTGAGCACCTACTTTCTTTAGATCTCTGTAACGTTATATGAGTTTCCATCTCTTTTAGTTCTGAAAAAATTGTTTAACCCCTTAAGGACACATGACATGTGTGACATGTCATGATTCCCTTTTATTCCAAAAATTTGGTCCTTAAGGGGTTAAAGAGACACTATAGTCACCTGAACAACTTCAGCTTAATCAGGTTGTTCAGGTGAGAACTATAGCTCCCTGTAGACTTTCTCATGTAAACACTGTATTTTCTGCGAAAATACAGTGTTTACATTGAAAGCTAGGAACACCTCCAGTTGCAGTCACTCAGAATGCCACCAGAGGGACTTCCGAGTTGATTGAGGCATAAAACTCCTCAATCCACTCAGATCTGCTGTCAGCAGAGCACAGGGCAGCACTGTGTCTCCTCCCTCTGCATGCAGACACTGAACTTTCCTCATATAGATTCATTGATTCAATTCATCTCTATGAGGAGATGCTGATTGGCCAGGGTTGTGTTTGAATCATGCTGGCTCTGCCCCTGATCTGCCTCTTTGTCAGTCTCAGCCAATCCTATGGGAAGCATTGTGATTGGATCAGGCTACTACGTCTGATGATGTCAGCAGACTGTTTGTTTTTTCTGAGTCTAACAGCATGCAGAGTTACAGCTTCTGGCTTGAATACAGTAAGATTTTTACTATATTTATGGAGGCATGAGAGGCCCAGGGGGGCTAGATGGTGGTGTTAAAACTATAGGGTTAGGAATACATGTTTGTGTTCCTGACCCTATAGTGTTACTTTAATGTTGAATGAATTTTATAACAGTTGTAGGCTACTCAAGAGTTCCTGTTTCGAACGTTCACCAACCGTTTGAGCAACCTGAGTTTTTTTCCAGGAATAAATGATTTTTCACAGATTCATTTATTTAAAGTATATAAATTCTCTGTTGGTTTAAATAGGAATTTGATTGGCAATTATATATTTATTTCTGGTTTCTCTATTGTCTAATGCACCAGAGTACCATAGTATAGTCATGTGTGTGTATAAACCACAAGAAGGCACAGTATAGAGGTCAGTGCCAGTTTCATTACAGACTTTTCTCTGCTTAGTGATGTGTTCCAAGCAGTGGTGGGGCTACGCTGGTGCAGCTAATGTGGCTGCACTGGGGATCCGCAAGCTCAGGGGGCCCATTGGGAGGCCCATGTACTTAGTGCCATTCGATGGGCATGTGTCATCAGTGGCCCAGTCATGCTCTATGGCACTATAACAGCGCATCCGAGTCCCTCTCATACCAGCAAGCTAGGCCAGTCACTTGCTACCAGATAACAGACCAAGCCATGCAGGAGAGAAGACAGGAGGCTAAGAGACAGAGAGGAGCTGCAGCCAGCTTCTGACTCAACAGTCTCCTTCACCCAAATGGAAGTAAACTAGAGGGTGGCTACAATTTTGACCAATATGTGTGCCTGTATGTGTGTCATTATGTGTCTGTAGATATGTATGCATGTCATTGTACGTCTGTGAATCTGTATATGTGTCATTGTGTTTTTGTGTCAATATATGTGCAATTGTGTGTTTTTGTGTGTCATGTTGAGTTTCTGTGCTTCATTATGCACCTGTGCAACTGTATGTGTGTCCTTGTGTTTCTGTTTGTCAAGATAAAAAATGCTGGTGCCCATACAAATTCTGTGAAGAAGAAGCAAAAATCAATAGAAACATAGATAATTAAAGTCCCCCATAACTGCAACTAAATGCATTTCTCAGCCAATTGTCCTTCTTGCAATTCACCGCTTTCATTCAGACTTGCTAGACTTTTGCAAAGATAATTTATACCCTTCAAAATGGCTTTTACAGAAATATATCTCGCTCACCTTTGTTTTTAGATGCTCTGACAAAAGGCACCTCTACAAAGATAAACTAACGCCTCCTATCATCTGTTACTGTGTTAGCTGTAACACTGTTCTCATTTTGAGCCATTTCCTGCGATTTCATACACTCTCTTATTACACAATGTGTTTTACTTGTCTTCAATGAGCTTTAGATTGCAAAATAAAGAGCACAATCCTTCCTCCTTCTTGTACCAATTTGCTTCTGCCTGACTTTGTTAAAAAGAAAACATCTATCATGAAATATAAATGATGCCTTGTAGTGGAGCATATATTAAGGTAAAATATTGCCATCTAAGGGTTCTGGAAACATCAAAATTAACTATACTATACAGCCCACCAGAATGCATTATTTATATTACATTTTTATGTTAAGGTTTAGGATCAGGGTTCCTTTAACCTTAGTCCAAAATGCATGTCGAAGACTGCAGGAATTATTTAAATTTACTGTCCTGTATTTAAATATTTTCAGTTCCTTTCCCAATATTCAAATATTTTCACAATAACAATATAATGGCAGAGGAGCTAGGGAGACAGAAACATGCTCCAACTGTCTCTTGAGCTTTTCTCTTTCAATATTATTGTCAGGAGAGAGCTAAATTAAAATTCCAACAATCAGAAATAGCATTTTCTACCCAGGAGCATAATGCCCACCCATAGGCGTGCGCACGGGGTGTGCCGAGTGTGCCTGGGCACACCCTAATCCCCGCGGCCCATGCTGTGTGCCTCCATGGGCTGGTGAGGGAGATCAGGGACCACAGGCAGGGAGGGAGGCAGGAGAGGACCCGGGGAGCCAGCAGCTCCGCGGGGTTCCTCTAGCGAGGTCGGAGCAGCAGCGCTCAGATCTTGCAAGAGTGAACTCTAGCCCTGCAGGCTAGAGTTCACTCACATTAGTACAACCAGACATCAGGGATGGCAGCAAGGATCCCCCTCCCAGGCAAAAGGTAAGAAGGGAGGGGGCTATTTCCTAATCTGTCCCTCTACTCCCACACACAATCCCTCAAAACAAATACAAACACACACACACAGCACACACAGCACACACAGCACACACAGCACACACAGCACCCTCACACACAACACACTAACAGCACCCTCACACACACACACACACACACACACCGCATCCTCACACACAGCACACTAACAGCACCCTCACAAACTCACACACACACAGCACACTACCAGCATCCTCAATCACAAACACACACAGCACACTACCAGCACCCTCAATCACAAACACACAAAGCACACTAACAGCACCCTCACACACATCACACTACCAGCACCCACACACACACACACACACACCACCCTTACACACACAGCACACTTACATACACAGCACCCTTACATACACACACACAGCACCCTCACACATACACACAGCACCCTCACACACAGAGCACCCTAACAGCACCCTCACACACAGCACACAGCACCCTTACACACACAGCACCCTTACACAGCATACTACCAGCACCCTCACACACACAACACACTAACAGCACCCTCACACACGGCACCCTCACACACACAGCACCCTCACACACACAGCAGTGTATGTGTGTATGTGTGTGTGTGTGTGTGTATATATATATATATATATATATATATATATATATACATACATACATACATACATACATATTCACACTCCGTGTGTTTGTGCTTTAGGGTGCACACCTTTCTGCCATAGGCTGCGCACGCCTATGTGCCCACCTATTGTAGGTTATGCTAGCATAGTGTACCTATAATAATATGTACAAAAATGACCAATGGACTTAAAGTCCAGAGGGCACAAAAAAAGTCCCTTATACTGATAGAGAATAAAAACACCATTTTATTTAGAAATAACTTTACAACAGGACAGAAGTAACTCACATAAAAACACATATGAAAACACATTTAAAAGAGAACCCAATGTCACAATAGATCTGAAGTGGGCTGTGTTGATATAGAATTCTTTCTAGCTAGCTTTGAAGGGTGGGTAAAAAAAGTAATGTCCAGAACGCTATTCACCGTGTAGGCTTACGCGGTGAAACACGTTATGGACATTAATTTTTAAAGATGTTATAAAATTGAATAAAGGATTTTGGTTTTACTACAACCCACTACCTCCTTATTTCAATATCTACTAACATAGATTTTTTTCTTGACATTTTATCTATTTTTACCCAAAGACCTTTTACTAATTCTACTCTCAAAAACATCCTAGGTGAGGATCATACCCCTAACGCTGTCATCATAGAGCAGTAAGTCTGCTCTACGCTTCACCTAGATAATCATCTGCTGTGAAAGACTACGACCATCATATCCCATAAGTGGGGATTATACCACTTTATGCGATATACACTAGAGCTGGTTATAGCTCTTTTTCATATGAGTGCAATATTTTTACTTCTTATGTGTTGTCCTTCAAGCCCAGACATATTGCACTATTAGGTCGCTCTGTCTTTTCATTTTCTATATACGGAGACTGGGGAGACCCAGACCTTCCACATCCCACAAGTACTAAGAATCGAGAAACCACAGCTGCACTTACTTATTTTATAAAAGAGACATTTGATATATCTTATATTACTGGGACAAGATTTTAAGTATTCTTTTTCGCGGCGCAGCCCTCCCCTATCTATTTTCCTTTCTGGAAACAAACTGAATAATCTCTGGAGCTGAAGAGTAATGCAGTCTAGTGGGAGACTTCAATAAATTTCCTCTCAGATGGATGCAATCTTGAGACCAGTAAGCCAAGAATACAATTGACAGAGTCTGTCTGAAAACCAGGAGACTGGACAACCAAGGAAGGTGGCTGATCTAATTACCATGAAGCCTAAAGACTCAAGAAGGTGCATGATAAATCTCATCTGAGAGTGCAGCTGGGAAGCCGAGTTGCAAACATAAAAAACTCATCAGGCATATGAGGCACTTAAGGCCCTTGGACCTCAGCTTACTGACTTTATGTATCTATTGCATTCTCAACCTTCTGCCAGACTAACCACTAACTCCCTTTATTTTCTTTTTCTCTATGCAAGATATGTTGCTTTCAGTACTCTAGTACTACTGTATCCTGGGCAACATTGCCATTCGGTGTGAGTTAGGCCACCTCTTGATGTCCTCTTAAACAATTTTTTCTTCAAGTCCTTTGACCCTCTGTACTGAATTTGTCTGTCTAGGTGCACTGTTCCCTAGCCCAAAATATTTAACATTGGCACTCTTTTTCCTCTCTCTTAGACTCTGAAGCATGCATCTCTCATTCTGCTGCACTACCCACAGGCCTTGTTTTCTTCCTAGGTGCTTGTGTGGATCCCATAGTCCCACTCCTCTTGTCTCTTCTGCCAACTTAGTACATGTCCACACTTCACTCAGACCTCACACTTGATCTTCCAGTTACTGACACTCAATTGCTTGTTGCGTCATTACCAAGTGTACCTACTTAGGAGGGAAAGTCCATATTTTTATAGGTACAAATCCCTCTGTCCCTCTTTTCTATCCTAACATTCTCTTTTTTACGAGCTCCATCTTGTTTGTCTGTCTGAATGCATATCAGAGCTCCATAGCAATAATACGCCCAGTAATTTGTATTTAAACTACAATAAATGTGTTTAGAAATCAGTCTGTGTAAATAAGACACATTGTTCTTGTTCTAAATCACATTTTCGTTATAAAAATTGTTATTAGTCAGTCACCTAATATTTCTCAGAGCAGCCCTGCCCCTGGCCACACTGACACAACTAAAAAAAAAATGCCCCTCTTTATAAATTTGAAATTATTGGAAGTAGGCGTCTATGCCTGTAAGTGTATTTTTAAAAATGTATTATGTGTATTTAATGTAAGTCAGTCATCTGAATCCATCTACTATACCTCAGATGCACAGCCATGTTGTATGCTCTCAAGCTCTGTAACCTAACTCATATAACAGGTGAATGCAGACAAATTACAATTCCTATATCTCTATTTTATACTGACTTTAAACTTTCAGTCAGTGAAGTGTGTGTTTGATTTGATTGTTTGTGGGGGTTTTTTGGTGCTTGATTGGCAAAGTTTATGTTTGTTAGTTTTTTTTGCTCTCACAAGGGCAAGTTACAGTGGATATATATCTTTCAGATTTCCGCCAGCTTGCAGATGAAGTGGAAAGATACACCAGTTTACCTAAAGATGTGCTGTGCTACAAATTGCAAAGTTTATTACTGAATTACCAGCATAACTCGTTTTATTTGCTGCTCGAGTTTTTATAGGTACAAGTAAGTCAACCCCAATGTACTTAAGAAAATGCGCACACTAATATTTTGTTATTACTTTTATATTGTCAGCTATTAAAAACTAAACCCCCCTCATCAAAATGAAAAGAAATCACGTTTTTATACGAATAATATTTTTTTTTCAGATTAAAGTTATTCACTAAATTCTTTAGAAAAACATTCAAGAACAGACAATCAGATAAAATAAGTAATGGCTTTATATGAAAATGTTTTAAAAGCACCATTTGAATATTGCTAGCAGAATGTCTTTGCAAACTAAGAGTGAGAATAATTAGATATATGCGCTTACCCCGAGTTTTTCTGCTCAATACAACCAACACATTCTCTCTGGAGTTTAATGCCAAGCCCTGGGTGCTGCAGGCACTTCTAATTTAGCTTGCATTTCAAATATTACCACAATGGTGACCCTTCTTTTTTAAGTTCAAAGGCATTTAGAAGGTGCACCATGATTGGAGAGGGGAGGATTTTACCAAAAAAAATAGGAAAAACGGAGATGAAGAAAACTCATGAGTTTAACACACTGACTCCATTTGGTCTAAATAAAGATTTTGAGTTGTGTCATTTTTTAGCATGAGTTTTTATTTTGTAGACACTTATATATATATATATATATATATATTTTTTTATTTTTTATTTTATTTTTTTATTTTATAAAGGAGTATTTTAAAAGAAAAAACAGGATTATTTCTTCTATTTGGTACTAACTCATGTATTCAAATCATCACCGCTTCCCTATATTTTTGCCTCTTATCTTTTATTATTATTTTTAATTGGTATATCTTGATAAAGCTGGCTATTGATGTTTTGATTTTTTTATTGATTTTTTATTAACTCACTTTTTACTGTTTTGTTGGCAGATTTTAGTATATAATATGATTGATATGTGTTTTACTTTGTGTAATTACAAAATGTGTATGACCTTTATTGGATAGCTGATATTTATATGTGCATCGGCCGATATATATATGTAAATTAGGTCTTTTTCCTGCAACCAATAGAGAATATGAGGGCGGACTGTATTGCCCTTAAATTTTTACCATTAGGAAGATGGCCGATACGTACCTAACGTCCTGATGAAGCCGACGGGCGAAACGTGTTGATTAAATACGCATTGACATCATCAGTGGGTGGAACTGTTAATCCCACGAACTTTAACCGGACTCTGCTTAACTATATTGCTGTGGTCTGTGGTGTATCCAGCGGAGTGAACAAATGGAGGGAAAAGGAATAATTTGCATTCTGCCCGCATATACTCACTCTCTGACATCTTGTAAGCAGCCTGCACATTTATTTTTGTATACTTATCTACTTTTAAATGTGACCTTTATATATTTTATTTGTACAATAAATCAATTGTCATCTATTAACTATATACAAACTTTATTATACAATTGTAAGTCATTTCTCATATTTCACGATTACCTGGTATTTGTGCTTCTTGTTTTGCATGAGAATACTGGTTTCATCAAAGGCCACCTAAGTATACCTTCCAATTGTGGTATTTGCACTTATTGGTAGGTATAGGGGCTTATTGTTATCATCTTTTTTGCGCTCCACATACATATCTATTATCTAACTTCTAATTTAGCGTTTGGAGCTCAATTAAACCTGCTCACAACCTAAAGGAGAAATTAAGTGATAACATTTGCACGGGAAATATGAGACTTCGTAAGTAACAAAGACATTCATAAAAATGAAGGAAAAATATCTGGATGCATCTTTAAAAAAATATTTTTAGAAATGTTTTGCCCTCTTGCACTAAATAGATGAAACATGAAAACTTGAGAGCATTAATGAAAATTTAGATTTTTACAAATATGTGATCCTAAAGCTTCTGCTCAATATTTTTTTTATATCACTTTGAATTCAACGTTCATCCATTTTCTAAATTAACAGCATCTGTCTCGAATTTTGTAAAGAAGGAACATATGCAGCAAAACATGTCTAACAGCTCTGTCTTCAAACCACAAGGCGATCCTGTAATTTAGAGAAGCATTGAAGAGATTTACTTCTCACTGTCAAGTGATAAATTATTTAGAAGCCCATTAACAGATCGTTCCAGTGTGCTTTGCATATTGTCAGACAATCATACCTTTACTGCACTTCAATGTAAAAACAAAAACCCAAGAGCAAGACACAATTTGTGTATAAATATAGGAAATCTCTGTAGATATTTGAAAAGCAGAAAAAACTGTTGTAGCTGCACTTGAATGCCCTCAGTGGCTTGAGATGTAAAGCATTTTTGCATCTCATACAGTAGAGACCCACCTTAAGGTGAACTCTAAATAGGGCAAAGTTAATGATTCTTCATTGCACAGACAAACTCTGGTTTTCTTACCCCATCTCCTAGCTCCTTTAACTTCCAAATGCATTTATACACATATAGATGTACATGCTTGGTTTG
Source organism: Pelobates cultripes (assembly GCA_933207985.1). Lineage (NCBI taxonomy): Eukaryota > Metazoa > Chordata > Amphibia > Anura > Pelobatidae > Pelobates > Pelobates cultripes. The sequence goes on from OW240923.1 coordinate 101,839,437, forward strand.
TGTTGTATTTCTAGGCAAAGTAATGTTTGCTAGAATAATTATAGTTATCTGTTCTCCAGACATATTGCTCTAAAAAGGAATGCGCTGACTAATGATAGTTCTATTATTCTTCACTCCAGTAAATGCTATTGAAGCATTAACTTAGGTACAACCAGGGTCCTGAAAATCTGTGCACAAGGTTCCATCTCAGAGCAGATCATTTTACTGGATTCCAAATACTAATTCTCAGGACATAGAGTAGCATTATCCAGATGTTGATTCCTAGCCTTCAGGGAGAGTAACATTTTTAAAATGCTCCTTTTGGAGCATTATAGCCCATAAATCAGCAATTAAATAAATCCTAAACTAATGATAAATAAAATTAATAATAAGAAAATAGTCATATCGTACACCTGACAGCTGAGAACAAGAAGTGGCTAAATAAACACAGTCAGGCATGGCTAACATAAAAGAGAATATATAACCTGCCTGTATTGGTTGTTTAAAGGCGGTGCAAGCAGACCACTGTACTAGTACCTTATTTTTACCTGATGAGGGTACTTGTATGGTACTTGCATGGGTTGAGGGCAAATATCATTGATAAAGGGACAAGGGTCCCGAAATGTCTGTATTTTGGATGCTCTTTGAATAAACTTGGGCTGCCCCAGTGGACCCCTATAACTCAGCTGTTCTTTGTGGTTGAATCTTTTGGATTGCTATACTCTGCTTGCTGTTGGGGCTACAGCGGCTGATACACAATAGCTGCACTAGGTTAATTTGTTTAGATTTTTAGTAGTGTGCAATACCAAACACTTGTTTCATATTTTTGCGCCTGATAGAGACTAGGATATTACCAGAGAGATGCAAAGGGGTTTTATCCTATGTTTCTGCATCACTGACTTTGCAGTAGTATTACATATTATTGATCCAGAACTATACAGCAGCCACGTGAATGCCCAATAGAGTTGTTCACTGGGAAAAAGAAAGACTACATGCACAGCCTTCCATTCACTTACACAAGTGTTTTTTTTTTTTTTAAATGAATGAAACCATAAAAGCATTAAAACCTCAATGAATGGAAGGACCAAGATAGGCTGCAATATTTCACTATTTCTTGGGAAAGATATTTAGTATACGCAAGGACTAGAATTTTGGATATTCTTCAAACAAGCAATAAGGCCAGAAGAACATTTTATTTCTAACTCTATAATGGTAAAGTAATTGTGATATGCTCCTTTCACTTATTTCTATCTTTAGAAACAAGTTTCTTCTTTGTTACTATTTCTGATACTGCATAATTTGTTAATATTATATAAATTAACGGTAAGAATGTGGAATGAGGTAGATGCACTGTCCAGAAAAATAAACAGAAGAAAACTCACACTTTTACCGCCTACCTTTCACTCTGCTCCAGTGCAAATCTTCACCCAGCAGAGAAAAGAAAAAATCTCAGAGGTAATGTAAATAGCACTCCACCTCTATAGGTAAAGTGGTTGCATTCTAAAACCAGTGAAAAGAGATTTTGGGTATACTACATGATTTGGGTAATACAGATATGATATAATATAGAAATTGGGATACAGCTGAGTATCTAAGAAAAAAAGATAACAAATAATAGTGCAACACTGTTGATAATCAAAGAGTGGTGCCCCCACTAATTGTGGAACTCACAGACTCCAAATGTTTAAGGTGCCTTAAGGTTGCCTTCCCTCTGTGGGAGGTCAGGATTCTCTGTATGTTGTCCGTACTCCGGGCAACAATCAGGTATAATCAGTAGGTATAAAGAATTTATTAACTCCAAATGTGTTAAAAAGATATAAAAGAAAATAATAGGTCACTGGTCCTACACGTTTTGTTTCAAAGAAACTTCCTCAGGGACCATAGTAAAAACAATTACAGAATAAAACACTCTCAGTAACAAGAATATGCCCCACCCACTCCCTGTTCCCATTTCTTTATATAGGGATGTTCCTGATGTCCTCCGGTAATACAGATGCTTGGTTTTAGACAGGTAACTCTATTTACTGCACGTGGGCATTTGACTTAAGTTAATGTACTTGTTATTAGTTCAGAGTTTCAAAGCTTTATTATAAAATTTTAATAAAAATAACATGGTAGTGAAGGGGTTAAGATTAGTGTCGCATTATTATTATTTTTTTATCTAAGTGGTAGAAATGTAAAAACAGGAGTGAGCAAAAAACTAAATTGATCCTTTTGGAGAACAGTCAGCTGTGGTAAATGATGATCCCTACAAGTTCGTAGTAATCGATCACAAGGAAAAAAAATGTTAAGTTCCTATAAAAGACCTTGTAAAGTGATAATAGGAATGGTCCACGCTCATGTTGGGATTTCACACAGCTACTGTAGAACATCTACATCTTCCTACCTGTATAGGCATGGAGATTTCGGATCATGCTATACAGATTATCTTTGACACAAGAGAGTCAAAGCCATGAAGTAGCTGTTGTAAAATCAGTGGATGCCATTATGTTTCAGTGGATTCACGTTGTCAAGAAAACCAGTTTGTGTATTGGGAATTTTCTCTTTTATTGATTCAAAGTTCATGACACTGCACAAAACAAAAAAAAGAAAAAGAAAAAAGTTGAATTAGTTTTTTTTATTTGTATGTTTATTTTTCTTAATGTATTAAAGTTTGGATATCCTCTGGTGTTTGGACACTCAAAATCTTGTAGAATATTGTTTTCCTGAACTACCCTGAATAAATAATTTTTCAATTGAATTCACGCCAATCTCCGACAGCCACCAAGGTTTTGTTTATCCTGAATAATTTTGTGAACCAAAGTTCGTCTAAGGTAACATAAGGAATTGAAATGGATGCAAACTCTCTGCTACATCATCTACATTGAAATTCTATGAAAGCAGCAGTTCCAATTTCTAGCAGAGATGCGTATTTAATTATTTTATTTTCTTTACTGGCACCTGATGATTATTCCTGTCCTTATTATTTACTATAGAATGCATCTTGCGTGTATTGCTGATATAGTTTCAGTGAATGTGTTTCTGGGCTTAAGAAAAACACACTGAGGGCTTGGCATGGATCAACTAGTTTTCTCAGCATGTTCTTATGTAATGGTTAAAGCCAGAACTTGTTGTCTGTGCATAATAAGGGAACGATAGATGTTCCCTAGCTGTCTGGTCAATAAAGTGAGTATGTAACATTTATTTGTAGAGGAACCATCAAATCCCAGGAGTTTTAATATTATTTTTTACTAATCCTTTTTGTTTCAGGAAACTGAAACTGAAATATCTAAATCTAGAAATCTACATTGCTGTATTTAAATCTATTCTATAATATTTAGGACTAGCTATACACCCTCAAATAAATTAAAATTGAACACTTTGAACTAACTTTCTGTAACTATTTGAAATATAGTGAAAGTCAAGCGACTTAAAATGGTCTTATTTGGAATAAACTATCCAATGTCCATCCCTGGACCATAATTGTCCTACAAATTACCTTCCCATATTATTGCTTCCACTTACATCTTCACACCTTCCTGACTTCCAACTCCATGTTTGATCCCCTGCAATTGGCTTTAGTTCCCAAAACTCAACTGAAACTGCTCACGCCAAGTTTACTAATGACCTTTTTGTTAAAAGCACTGGCCACTACTCTATTCTTACCCTACTTGACCTCTCTGCTGTCTTTCACACTGTTGACCATCCCCTCCTCCTCCAGACTCTATCTATCTTGATCTCTATGTTACTGCTCTCTATTGTATCCCCTCTTATCGCCCTAATAGTTCCTTCTTTGTGTCATTTGCTGGTGACTCATCTTCTCAATGCCACTGTCTACTGGAGTTCTTCAAGACTCTGTCGTGTTTTTCTCATTTTCTTCTTCTTCTATTGGTTAGCTTATCAACAGCTACAGCTTCAAATATCATCTATATGTTGATGACACTTAGATCAACTCCTGATCTCTCTCCCTCTGTCTTTTCTCAAGTCAGTTATTGCTTGTCTGGCATTTTTTCCTGTATGATCGATCACCATCTGAAGATCACTATGTCAAAGGCTGGGCTCCTTTTTATTCCTTCCTCTAGCTCTATTTGGATTTCCAACTTCTCTATCACTGTTGACAGCGTAACTCCAAGCCCACTCCTTACTTTTATCCTCACTAATCAAAAATTATATTCCAGCATGCCTCCTAAGATCTAACAGTGACCTGCTCCTTGCATCTTTTCTCATCACCTCTAGACTTCAGGATTTTCTCATGCAGCACCAATCCTCTGGAATGCACTCCTCGAGCTGTTAGACTTTCCTTTAGTTTGCCTTCCTTTACTCCCTTTCTTCTTGTTCAGGGAATCCTACCACTCAATTCAGAAACTAACACATTCCACTAAATAACCAATACATTCCTCACCTCACTCTATATTAACATCATTCTCACCTTCACAGTCCCAACCTCCTGTTTCTCACCAATCCTATCTATCTAGACTGTAAGTTAAGGCAGAATTGGTTGCACCTGCATTTGTTTTCAAATGTTATATTGGCTTATATGTGTTGTACTTTTGTCTTTTTACTTGCACCACTTGTACCTATGGCCAGTGCTGTGGAATGTGTTGGTGTAACGGCACCCCCAGACATAAAAGGGGTTAAAAGCCATTTAGGAGATATTCCCTTCCAGATATACAGGCAGCTACTGTAGACACCAATCCACCGAACCGGAGAAGCATACGAATGCTCTCAAACATACGAATGCTGTAAACAGCCGAATAGGAAAAACCATACGAAAGGTTTACACTCCTAGCAGTCGAACTGGAACAGCATACAATAAATCCCCTCCCCCCCCACCCCCAAGAACGAGACAAGGCTCCGTGTTGAGGGTCAAGCAGGAACAGACAGAGCTGTGGCATTATTGTTCTTATATACACATTCTTAAACATTAGTACCAACCACAGGGTTTTGTAAAACAACCAATAAACACATAATACATAGTAAAACACTCCCATTCATTCCAGCAGAATCCTTCCCTCTGCCTGTGATATAATTACTGAACACAATGGGCTAACGTAATTAGCACAAGCAGGAAAATACACAGTTTTACACAATATTCATAACTTTAAAAATACACATCACATTCACATAAAACTTACATTTTCAGAATCAGCATACTCCAAATACAAACATACGTCAAAATCATACAAATTGGTCCAGTGGGTCAAAAGTTAGTTGGAAGTCTCTTTGTGACCGCCTGCAAGCATTGCTTGGGTGTGGTAAGCCAATTATCTCCAGCATACAGAAAATAGCTCTATTCACAACAACAGTAAAAATACACAAAAATACATAATTCCCATTACACTGAACAGAACCCCCACATTCAACCTATCCCCAGATAGCTTGGATCTGAGCACTCAATATATCCGAACAGCGCTCATATTCCACAAACATGGGGTTAAGTCTAGCATGGGCTGATGAGAAGGGCCATAGTCATGAGGCAGGAGGCTGGCAACCAGGCTTCTCCATAACCCAGTGGCGAAGTTAGTTTCGCCACACTTGGCATTTTATAAATAAAGTCTAATAATAATAAGAAGAATAATAAGTATAATAATGTGAGATTTTTAGGTTATGATCTGATCAAAGAAAATAGTTCAGCTTGGGAGATGCCCTGAATGCATCAAGTAGGTACTCTTGTGTCTTACAACTAGTGTAATATATTTAATAACCCTTTCAAAAAATGGAATCTTGGGAATGCATGACCTGTAGTTCACCCTCAATAATTAATTGTGTTCCTGCACGCTTAGACCAAAATGGATACTTTTATTTAACAGGAAATATATATATTTTTAATTTGTGTACATTCACAAGCTATATTTTTGCCCTTTACTGAAGACACCTTTGTTGTTCCCACATAAATAAATAAATATGTATTTATTTATTGGTAACTATTTAAAAATTATCGATCATGAAATAATTTTGTGCCGTTCCAAACTTTGTTTTATTACACGAAAGAATGTAAAAAAAGAAGAGGAGGAACATCAAGAAGAGTTGGAGAAAAAAATATATAAATATATATATATTGAAAGATGAATGATAGAACTCCTGGGAGATTTTCTAAAGGAATATTGCATTTAAAATAATATTTTATGCTCTTTGAATCTCGGTCCCATTTTGGATAAGGCAGGATGATAAAATAAAGAGTTTGGAGATAGGGTTTGCACACTTCCATAAAGACACAGTAAAAACTTGTTTAACGAGTAAAAGTAAAAAGTAAAAGCTTCGTATTGGATCAATTTCAAGTCGCTCAGTACTTTACCAAAGGAAACAACTGTAACTCACCAAAGTATGAGAATTAATATGGCTCTACCTCCTTTCCAGCTGACAACCATCTAGGTGGAGTTTTCCTGATTTGTGAATCACCATCCCAGATTATTATTCTAGATTGTCTCACTGGCATCCCATTTTTCTTCACATTTGTTTTTTGTCTTTTTACTTGCGCCAATGTACAGTACTGCCAAATGTGTTAGCACTTTGTCAAGAAGGTATAATAATGATGTGAGACTCTTAAAAAAAACCTAACACATCTTACTATGTTTAGGCTACTTGTTCTTCTTATCTGTAAATACACTGAAATTTACCCCTGAGCCTTACAACTAGTGTGATATATTTAATAACCCTCCCTCACAATGGAATCTTGGGAATGTCCAGTGGGCTGAACTAGTGGACCACACACATGCAAATTATTTGGTAAGGTACCTATATGTAAGTCCATTTGTAAAAGAATGGTTAACATTATTCCAACTCCTTGTCCTTCCATCTCCAATCTAAAGATTCCTAATCATTAATTCAAATGAATAACAAGAAACAAATAAAACAAGAACAATATTTGGTCACAAACAATATTAAAATATACATAGCTTAAGAAAATATTTGCTATATTACTTTCTAAAATGCTACATTACATTCTAAAATGTATTAGTTTAAATTCCATGCCTGAATAGGAGGTGATGAAGAAATGGATTGGACTTGTGATAGACATGGAATGACATGTCATCTACCATAAACTTCTACCATTTCATGCTTAGCTAGCATGACCAATCCTGATGGGATTAGTAAATCAAAGGTATAAATGGGTGCAGTAAATGGAGTATCAGAGATTGCTTGTGTTTGTGTGCCTACTGTTTTTCCAATGTGATGTTATACAAGGAGCAAAATCTGAATGATTCATGTCCATATGTCCACAAGGTCAAAGGAGACAACAAGGATTCCAAGACCTACACTTTTTATTTATGTTAGCTACATAGAAACACATTTTATCTGTTAAAAGTCCTTGTGGTAATCATGCTTCAGCCAATATTACTTGATGCAGTTTGACGCTAAGAGATTGCAGTTCCAAGTAAATCACATGTTTCCTTAATGTTACACTGCTCAGTTATTCCTCCTAATGCAAAGTTTGCAGGTACCACAGAGGTCAGAATCCGAATAGTGCTAATGGAATGTCACCTGGCCCTGATTAACTGCCTCTTGGTTCATTATAGGAGGGGCAGGAATATTGGGACGGAGGCACAGCTGGATCATGACTGATAGTTACTTCGAGAAAGCCATTTAAAAAAAACAAAAAACAATTGTTAAAGCATGCTTGAAAGCAGAATCACATCCAACTGTGACTGCTATGCCTGGCTCGATGCAGGCGGATGGAGCAAAGTGCACCTTCTGCAATGCAGATCATTAGGCAACATCACAGGGACTTTAACCTACATATAAAAGGTGCCAATTGGAAGAAAACTAAAGCAGGATAGAAGCATCGCTGTGCCTATGACTGTCCCTAAACTGCTTGTTTAATAGCAGTGTCTTCTTTAATTGCCTATGCTTACACAGCTACCGCACTTGTACTACCTTACCGTACAAACATGGAAAATGATGCAGAACCTCAATACAGACAAACAGTAGTCATTTAACACCTGTAAAACACAAACTCGAAACTTCAATTTACAGAACAAGCAAGGGAAGGAAAAACGCTATAGATAAAGTGACTCTGGGCAGCATGTTTGTTTTTTGTTTTTGTCCTATAGGCTAATTTAAAGAGCAGCGGTCACATTGTTGGAAGGATGGCTGAGAGTTATCGGAGCTATTATAAACAAAGCATAGATTGCCAATCCTTTGTTCTAAGTATTAAACCTATAATGAAATATTTTAAAACACATTAATGTATTTTATATTTATTGACTGCATTAATGTCTTTATTGTTGTTAAATTAATAAACAAATAATTATGTCCTCACTTAGCAAGGAATACAGAATCAACTTTATTAAAGTGGGACAATAGTACCATTATGGGAAACTTTATAGCTTAATTAATGATTTGTTAGATTTTACAATTAAAAGATTTTATTATTCTTGAGTTCAAGTGATATCCCACATTTGACTGACGCTGTTTATCTACCATTCAGTTAATGTGAATACATGGCACGGGTGCAGTTACTTGGCTCTTGGCTGCCAAGTGTGTTCAATTTATTTTTGATAAGCATTCTTATAGGAGAGCTTATATTTTGGAAAAAGGGTCACAGTAGGGACACAGACACCGGAGCACTGAAGTAATAAATGCATGTTTCATACAAGAGACTCTTCAAGGGCTTTTTATTTGCCCATTAGTAGAAAGATGTATTTTACTGTTACTGAGTGAAGACCCAGTAGAGAAATGCATTTCTCTACCAAAGTGAAGACTGATAAAAATTAACTCTACCCCATGTATACTTTATTTGGGAGAAAAATATTGATAATATGTATAAATGCACAGTCACATTAATGCTACAATCACTAATAGGAAGATATAGACATCAGTTCTCCCAACCTCTCTCAATGTCCTACTCTTTCCTTTATATGCTTTTTTTCACCTCAATAAAACCAGTTTATTAGGCTGCATGTCTTCAATATACTCATAAATGAAATGATCATTTCAATAAAAGCATAAAAAGAAAATTGCCTTATTAAAGTCCATGTAATTTTATACAATGACATAAATAGCCCAGGGCTAAAAACATATCATTTCAAATGGAAAACCCATTCAGTATCCAAGTACAATGGTTAATATTGCACATCTCACCTATATTAAGGACAATGATGTGATATCCACGAATGGAGAACATCACAGCAGTCTACTATATACCTGAGAGCCCAACTCGTGCCTCTTTTTCTTTATTTTAAATATAAACTCTATATGGATTTATTAGTAGTCAATCACTCACATCATATATACTATAAATCTCTGGTAGTTAGATTATGTGATAAGCTTGCTGATTACATGCTGTTTGTGTAAATTAGATGTGGCAAAGTCACCTTACCCCGCAACATAAAGCTACTGAAATGTGAATAACATCACTGGGAAATGTCTAGGTCTTCTTGTGTGCAGTGGCTACAGACACAATTGATTGAATTATCTATATGTCATTCACAAATATGGTTTAGTAAATTAGTATTGTTTATTATGGTTTATATGTTAAAGGAGAGAGAGAATGAAAGAAAGAAAATAAATATTAGGCAATTAGTCTATTGATCTATTTTAGAAATAGCTATTTGTATTTGGTTCTTCGTAGAATATCTCTCAAGAAATATTTATAAAAGTACAACAGGACGACACTTTACTTTTCGTTAAAAAATGGATGAATGGGATATGTTTCCAGCCAAGACGATGAATGAACTGCTGTCTAAGTAAGACTAAAATCAAAGAACAAAATTTGTACTTTCATACAGGGAATGAGCAGACTAGTTGGTCCATTTGGCTTTTATTTGTCTAGACTTGGAAATTTGGTTTCAGCAGAATCGAGATTTGGGTATTCAGCTGAAAAAAACATATTCAGGGGGTGGAGCCAAATGGTCAAGGAGACTAGATGCAGACTTTTCTGAGAAGTTTTCCCAAAGCAGAGGCGCCGTAGACTTACCGCCACAAGCACTATCATAACCTGTCCCATGAAATCCAGACTCCCAGACGGTAACGAGAGAGATGCTGAAGGAGCTGCTGGCGGATCTCCAAAGCACACTCCAAGTGGATATAGTGTCCCTATGGTCAGACATCACAGGCCTCGTAAAACAAGAGGGTGCATTGGAGGCCTAAGCGGACACACAAGCTCTAAAGATCACTTCACTTGTACAGGAAGTGCACTCCCTGAAAATGAAGCAGGAGGCCTCAGGCCGGAAATTTGCGGCCTTGGAGGATGTGAGACGCCCCAAAAAAGTGAAGATCAGGGGCATCTTGGAAGACGTCCCAGCGGCGGACCTTCTAAAGAGATTACTCACGGCCTTGCTGTCACCAAAACAGGCCATGCAGATCTCCATTGATGAATATTTCAGAGTGCCTTAGCCGCAGAGGGCCCCCGAGGCGGTGCATAGGGACTTAGTGCTGCTCTTCCAGAGTAGCAGCAACAAAGCTGCTGTCCAGTCAGCCGTTATGGGACCCTCTCCAATTACGAACTCACATTCTTTTCTGACTTACCTGGAGACACAATGCAATGGCAGAGGTCCCTACGCCCATTGACCACGCTCCTTAGGGATCGCAGCATCAGCTATAGATGGCACGGGTCAAGGACCCTCCAAGTCCTACAGGGCAACTCAGTCCATTCAGTACAGGACCTGCGCAGTGCAGTGCGTCTCCTGGAAACCATTGGACTTCCAAAGGACTCTCTAAGGCAAAAGGGGACATCAGAATCCAATGCAACACCACACACATGGGAACCTGCAACTACCATCACGTTTGTTCCATGGAGAGCCCACATGGGCGCTTATGCTGCGTCCACAACCTGAAGCAGTCCACAGATAACAGTTTATCAGCCTTAATAACACCAGGCTACTTATAGTTTCTTTAGTTATAATATGTTTTTCTTATAATTTTGGTACAATACCTTGTCACCTTCACACTCAAACAGCCAAATATCATCACTTCTCATTTTTCACAGATGGGTTGGTCTTCCAACTAAATTCACCATTCGCCCCCTCACCTCTGATGTGAGATTCCCCTGGAAACCATAACTCTACAAGGCTCAGAGGAGTACATCTACTATGACCTAGCGGCCTACAGGCCATAGATACATTGAGTTTTTTTGTACTAAACAAAAATAAAAATGGCACACACTACCTAAGACATGCCACGATACACCTAAGATCTTACTGCGTTAAAACAGGGCCAGCTCTAGAGGGCTAATCACACAAACCTAGTCAGCTCAGCCTACCACGACAATGAGCTGATCCCACACTTGCAGTGACCTTCACTGTTTATAATTGTTTCAATTATTTTCACTAATGCTGTTGTGAATTTCTATGAATTTCCATGTTATATGTATACTCATGTGCAACAAAAATAAAGAATAAAAAAAAAAAACATATTCATAGATGACACATGCCCTAATTGCTGTTGCTGCCCAGTCTCTAGTAACATGTACCCCACATTGGCTTAAGGTAAAGGTTTCAATTTAAATAATGGAGGAGTGTTGGACAGATCACTGCCCAATGGTCAAAGGTCTATTAAATCTAAAGTGGCATGTACAAGTCTACTGCCATCCATACACATGTTTCTTCTCTTTTGCCATAATCTGGTATGAAACACAGGGTGCCTTTTGGTCTAAATTTTACTCATAAGGCATTTCATCTAAAAGATGGACACATCTTTCCAGCTGCTCTGTTATAAGCTTTCCTTAATTATCTTTACAAGCTTCTTCACAAACACCAGTGTAGTTTAGTCAATACTAGTTACAATCGAGGCATCGGTTCACCAGGTTATGTATGAAACAAAACTTTCTCAATTCCTTATTCACCAATTTTGCATTCCTTTAATCCTAATTCCAGGCTTCAGGATCTAAATCTCCTCATATAATAGATATGCAGAACTGCACGAGCCATCCTTGTTAAGGTGGACCTCGAACAGACCCCTATATACAATAGTTTGACTATTTTATAAATAAAACAAACAAAAAGTGTAATTGAAATGTACTTTTATGTCTGATAAATGTGTTGTTTTTGTGTTCTTTTAATGTCTCTTCTCACTGTGAAATTCATTAACCTTTAATAAGAAAATATAAGATCAAGCATTTACTTGTTAAAAAACATATAATAAAATGATCACAGTAAATTTGCCTATTTTAAGTCTGAAGTCCATTTTCAATTTAAAAGCAGTAACTTAGGACACGCAAGTATTGTAATACAATAAATATGTCTCAATTTGTTTTAATGCTCACTAGGTAACTAGTTCATCCAGAAGATTGTACAAAAATTTGATGAAGAAAGGGAACTCTTCAGCCTGTAAATGCTAATCAAAAGACTAATTAATGAGGTAGTACCTAATCAAAATGTTAATTAATAAGTTTGTGTATCCAGGGATCTTACATTGTCATGTATGAGAAGCTAATTATGGAAAATATTGAATGCCTTCTTTGCAGATATAATTGTCTTTCCAATGAATTGAATCAATATGTGACTAATTTCCTCTCTATTGAAACCTAGGTCAAAATAGATTGAAACCAGAAGAATTGTTTCTTGTTTAATTTTTGTTCATGTGAATGATAAAAAAAATTATAGTTTTCAATGAAATTCACATTTCATAACAAAATATAGGCCAGTATATTTATGCTGGAAAAATATTAATTTAAATAATTTTCCATAACGTGTATCTTTTTATGTAAAATTTGCATTTTCCTTGTCAATTCATCAATCCTTTTTGATTAGTAAATAATCTTTTTTACAATCCACTGAGATAATTAGAAAGTGAAAGGGCATAATAGACTTAAAATAAACTCTATAGCATTAGGAATGTAACCCTTTATTCCTAAAGCTACAGTGAGGGAAAAAAGTATTTTGAACGTTTGACCACTGACAAAAAAAATATTTGTCTATAGTTTTAGTGGTAGGTGTATTTTAACAGTGAGAGACAGAATAACAAAAAAAAAAAAATCCTGAAAAACGCATGTCAAAAAAGTTATAAATTGATTTGCATGTCAATGGGTAAAATAAGTATTTGATTCCCTATCAATCAGCAAGATTTTTCTCTTAAAGGGAGTTCTCCCAATCTCAGCTCATCACCTGTATAAAAGACACCTGTCCACAGAAGCAATCAATCAATCAGATTCCAATCTCTCCACCATGGCCAAGACCAAAGAGCTGTCCAAAGATGTTAGGGACAAGATTGTAGAACTACACAAGGTTGGAATGGGCTACAAGACCATCGCCAAGCAGCTTGGTGAGAAGGTGACAACTGTTGGTGCGCTTATTCGCAAATGGAAGAAACACAAAATAACTGTCAGTTTCCCTTGGATTGTTTCACCGTGTAAGATCTCACCTTGTGGAGTTTCAATGATCATGAGAATGGTGAGGAATCAGCCCAGAACTACATGGGAGGGTCTTGTTAATGACCTCAAGGCAGTTAGGACCATAGTCAGCAAGAAAACAATTGGTAACCCACTATTCTGTGGAGGACTGAAAGCCCGCAAGGTCCCCCTGCTCAAGAAAGCACATGTACAGGCTTGTCTAAAGTTTGCCAGTGAACATCTGAATGATTCAGAGGGTAGCTGGGTGAAAGTGTTGTGGTTAGATGAGACTAAAATCGAGCTCTTTGGCATCAACTCAACTCGAAGTGTTTGGAGGATGAGGAATGCTGCCTATGATCCCAAGAACACCATCCTCACAGTCAAACATGGAGGTGGAAACATTATGTGTTGGGGGTGTTTTTCTGCTTATGGGACAGGACAACTGCACTGCATCAAAGGGAAGATGCACAGGGTCATGTACCGTCATATATTGGGTGAAAACTGCCTTCCCTCAGCCAGGGCATTAACAATGGGTCGTGGATGGGTATTCCAGCATGACAATGACCCAAAACACACAGCCAAGGCAACAAAGGAGTGGCTCAAGAAGAAGCACATTAAGGTCCTGGAGTGGCCTAGCCAGTCTCCAAACCTTAATCCCATAGAAAATCTGTGGATGGAGGTGAAGGTTTGAGTTGCCAAATGCCAGACTCAAAACCTTAATGACTTTGAGAAGATCTGCAAAGAGGAGTGGGAAAAAAATCCCTCTTGAGATGTGTGCAAACCTGGTGGCCAACTACAAGAAATGTCTGACCTATGTGATTGCCAACAAGGGTTTTGCAACCAAGGGGTCAAATACTTATTTCACTCATTGACATGCAAGTCAATTTATAACTTTTATGACATGCGGTTTTCTGAATTTTTTTGTTGTTGTTATTCTGTATCTTACTGGTAAAATACACCTACCATTAAAATTATAGACTGATCATTTCTTTGTCAGAGGGCATACATTCAAAATCAAAATACTTTTTTCCATCACTGTATAGTGTCCCTGTGCCTAGCTCTACACGTCACCCCTTGTTTTCAATAACAATGAAAAACACTTAAAGGGTTTACAAAAATTTACAATAAAAAAAGAAAAGGTTTACATAAATTTACAATAAAGCATTTGGTAGCTCCATGCACGCATTCAAGCTTTATCATAAAAATTCATTCAATCATTGCTTCTCTATGGGGTCTTCCATATCATGTGTCCAAGTTTTACTAGGTCAGTGCAGTGGAAGCACCTCTAGAACTGACTCCCACTAGAGGTGGACTTAAAGCATCCAGCCTTGTTCTTAAGTAATACGTGCAAGATCTCACCTTTATTGTAATATGCTCAATTGCAACAACTTATCACAAAGGGAAGGTAGTCAGCCGATAGCTATAACATATATATCCAAGCCGTTGTCTGAAGACCACCATTGGTGACACTGACCTTTAGTATAGTGATAATACATTATGTCCCAAAGTCTTTGTAAGCATGTGTCTACAAGATAATTTGTTTGCACAATGAAGAACTAAGCTTAGGATGGAACACTCATAATTTAAAGTGGCTCTGTCATATTTTGCAATGACCCCAGATGGTGACTGTTCTGCTTACAGTGCCATAATGTTCTGCCATAATGGTAGCTCTGCCTCTTTGTCAAGCATAAGAAGAATAAATTAGACAAAGCAGTTCATACTTTGTTTTATGACATCTTTCGACCGCACTGGAATTTCAGTAAAATTCCAACACAGCCTCTATATTTATTAAAATACATTAATTGGGAATCACTTTAAAGTTGTAATTGAAACAGTGATCCTTGGACTGTAAAGTATAAAACAAAGTTGTATCATGTAACTGGTAGAGTTATGAGAGAGTTCGTTACAAGTTGCAAGTTACTGTTCTAGCTGATGTTTGGTGACTTGATTTGAGATACGACGTAAGGATCGTAATCTATCCCACTGCACATCTGTCTTTTTATAAATATCTACATATGTCTTCTCCACCTGTCTGCCATCCCACTCCTATTTCTATCTTTATTTTAGGATTGAAATATATGTTGATTCCTTGCAATGTCTCTCAAACTCTTAGCAATCTCTTAAATGCTTTAGGTGACCTCATTCTTATTTGATTCATGTTCTGTTCTTGTCCTTTCGTGTACTGTCAAAGAAATGCTTTATGTGTGCTTTGCATTAAGAAAGGAGATGAACAATACCAGCCTACCAAGGAGAGTTAAGTTAATAAAAATATCTTCATAAAGAATGAAATATGCACAATGTAATTAGTAAGTGCTGTAGTAAGCAATAAATCATTGGCTATTTCTTTTTTACTTTAATGATAAAGTTTACTTTCATGGTGTTCTCTTGACTAATTGTGAAATAAAAGGTGCAGTGTCCTTTAAACAAGAGCCAGAATATAAGAGTCGTGTTTTACAATGCAGTCATATAAAAATATCATTTGATTGTTTATTAGTGCAAATAAAACATCATCAAGGTAGAATTTCCCAAACATGTATAGTTAAGAAAAAAAGGGAAACATATATATATATATACATTTCAATCAGCCCGGATAAACTTAAAAAGAAGTTGTTTCTGATACCTAAGAAAATTATTTCTTTACTTTTTTATTAATATTGCCTAAAGAGAATGAATTAATGAATGTCCCTTGTCACCTGAAAGTCTTAATTTATGGAAAGTCACCCTGGAACATTTTTGGTTTTCGGTGTCTCATTTTAGATCTAGCCTAGCTTCTATTTTATGCAGGATTATTCAATACAAAAGTTCAAAAGTTCCTCTACACTGTCAAAATTCTAAGGACGTTTGTATTCTGACGTTCCCCATAGGTTTCGTATACTGCCTATTGTTATATCTTCATGCTGCCTCTTGGCTGTTTTAAGATAATGTCTCTAATCAACCTTAGTCAAATAAAGACAGTGTTATACTAAATTGACTGCATGTGCATTAAGGCTTATGTAAATAGTATTATTAATAATATAGCAAGTAACCGGTGGGCCACAGGAGAAAGACTTAAAGTAGGGCCTCCCTCGTTGCCGCTCCTTGCTTCCCCATAAGCTATACATCTGAATGAGGGGTGTGTTGTGGATGTGTGTGATTGCATTGGGGCTGGTTGAGTGTGATATGTATGTCTGGAGTTTGCCAAGTGTGATTATGTTTGGGGAGGTTGGCTCAGTGGGATGTGTGTGTGGGCTGTCTGCGATTGTACATGGGGTTGACTAAGTGTGATTGAGTTTGAAGTTGGCTGAGTGTAATTGAGGGTGAGATTCACAGAGTATGATGGAGGGTGACCTGAGTGGGGGTTGGCTGTGTGTAGGAGATGGCTGAGTTTGACTGTCTGTGGAGTTGTCTGAGTGTAATTGTGCATATGGAGGTCTCATTTTGTGTGGAGTTATGTGAGTGTGATTGTGTGTGGGGTTGTATGAGTGTGGTTGTCTTTTTGTGTAATATAACACCAATAATATATATATACTCTACTCCTGCTTTACTTCTTGCAGGGTACAATGCTTTGTGGTCCAGTTGGGATATGATCAATGGTGGTCCATGGCAGAGCGTGTTGTCAAGCACTCACTGATTGTGTTAATTTGCTGTCACTCGTGTGACAGAGCTCTGACTCATTCTTTGATAGCCAGGACTATGAGCACTTATCATTCGCCACTCCCGCAAATTTACTAAATAGCGATTTTGCAAGGTGCGGCCCCTAACTGGCCTGGGTCCCCATCAAAAGACATAACAGTACCACTATTGAATACAACATGCAATGTTTTATATTACTAACTTTCTCTTTGCTACACAACAAAGAAATGAGGAGAGATTAATTCACAGGTTTTTTTTTCCCTTTAAGGCTGTTTTGATAGTTTCCATAATAATACTACATTATTACAAAGTAGCACTGCAGATTAACATCTGTAATCTCATTTATCAGTGACAACAATGCAGACTTATTGCAGTTTTATAAACTATTGCAGCTTTTCTACTTAAATCCCTTTATAATAAAGCATGTTCTGCAGTTTATAAAAGCACTAAATGCTAAAATCTTCTAGGCAATTTTCAGCATTAGATTGTGTTACTGCACTGTAAGCAGGTAATAAATGCCTACAGACTCTTAAATATTCATGAATAGCAGGCTGTAAATTGGGCTGCTCAAACAATATTTTTATTTTTTTTGCAATGTTAATAGCTGGTTATTCTCGATTCAAGGTTGCTTAAGATAGCGTAATCTCCAATTTTCTTATGATATTTCTGATGCCTCCCGTGCCCCGCGATCTGTGTCGTGTCATTTCTAACGCCAACATTAAATTAATCGACTCTGTAAAAAGAAAAACAAAATGTACCAGGTAAAATGTTTACTGTGGATCAAAGGTTGTGAAATGTGCAAGAAAAAAAACATCAAATCTATGAAAGCATGTGATAAACAAATTTGCAAAGTTTCAGAAGATGTGCAAAAGGTGAGACCAAAAATATAAAGCCGTGCATCACAATTTAAACCTACTTTCATGTAAGACGGAAGATTGAATAAAATGAAACAACTTTACTGCACCTTTATCGAGATCATTTCGGAAAACGTTCAGCAAAAAAAAAAAACATAATCATAAGTCTGGAAAATAAGTTTTATTGAACCAGAAATGGATCTTTCTTATTGCTACGGAAAGGAAGAAACTTGTACATCCACTTTTCAGGAGAGTTTTTATTATCCATACTGCAAGGTTTATATCTATTGAGCAAGTTTTATGCCATCCGTCATCTATGGGGCTTATTCACTAAACACTGAGGAGAATTGAAAACCGAATTGCAAATTATAGGCAAAATTATCCGATTTTAAAAATAAAATCCTACAGCTCTGCTATAGTAACAGCTTGCCTATTTTTGTCTAAATTTTGCAATTTGATTTTCAAATGAACACAGTATATATGTAAAATTACATTTCACTTGTCAGAAATAGGAAAAATAGGAAAAGGTTTCATGTTTGACTATTCTGGCCTAAATTTGCAATTTCTATTTTATTTTAATGAATCAGTCTACATAATTCAACTTTTAGAAGGAAAAAAATCCCAGTTTTTCTTATTGCATTTAAAAAAAAAAAAACAATATAAATGTATATATTTTTTTATTTCATAATTAGTAGCATCAATTTATGATTGACACTGCCAAAATGATATACTTAATTTATTTATTTCATATTTCTGAGGTAGCTAAAGGAACACCATAGGGTCATTAACACAAACATGTATTCCTGACCCTATAGTGTTAAAATCACCATCTAACCACCCCGTCCCCTCTTGCCTCCCTAAATATAGTAATATCTTACTTCTATTCAAGTCTACAGCTGCTGCCTCTGCCCCTGACCTCCATGCCTGACATCATCAGAAGTGATTCTGTGAGCCAATCACAATGCTTTCCCATAGGATTGGCTGAGACTGTCAAGGAGCAAATCAGTGGCAGAGCCAGCACATGTCAAACACAGCCCTGGCCAATCAGCATCCCCTAATAGAGATGTTTTGAATCAATGCATCTCTATGAGTAAAGTTCAGTGTCTGCTTGCAGAGGGTGGAGACACTGAATGACAGTCACACTGTGCAACACTGCCCCAGGAAGCACCTCTAATAGCCATCTGAGGAGTGGCCAGTGGAGTTATTACTGGGCTGTAATGTAAACACTGCATTTTCTCTGAAAAGACAGTGTTTATTACAAAAAGCCTGAAGGAAATGATTCTACTCACCAAAACAAATACAATAAAATGTAGTTTTTCTGGTAACTATAGTGTCCCTTTAGCTATTAAATTGTGCCTAGCATATTAATTTGCCAAATACTTCAAAATGTTGCATTTTCTTTCTCTCACAATTTACTAAACCATTAGTCCCGTCATTACCAAAAACTTTAAGATGGAAAAAAATATTAGCATAACATTTATTTGAAGCAAGGAATGCATGGATAACACATTAACATATAATAACACAACAGCTTTGTGTGTAGATTGCTTTGCAGAGATATTTAAAAATTAAAAATATGTTAATTTACACCATTTTTAATTTTTTACTTATTCGTTGATCCATTATAAAAAATATATACAGGAACTTGGAAGCATAAACAGTATAAAGTGTCCTTTATATTGCAGTATTTCACACAGTGTCTGAAATGTTAGTATAAAAGCAAGAATGCATTTGTTCTCACATACAGTAGGTGTGACAAAAATATAAAAATAAAAATAGTTACAACTTTGCTTACAGGTATTTGCAAGGACATTGAATATATTGCTCGTATACAGTAAATACAGTTAAAATCAATTTCCAAAATAAAGGTATTTAAAACTGCTAAAGCAATCTTTATCAATGTCTGGCCTGCTAATGTAATACTAACACTGCTCCCCCCTCTCTGACTAAAGCATTAACTGTTGGCAAAGTGAAGTGAATTCAAAATTGAATTTTAAATCTTTAAGCAAATATAGCCAAACGTTAAACAAAGGTAACTTGGAGAATTTTTGCAATTTAACTATAGAACCGATAAAAATAAAATTACATTTATCTGTTATATATTTAAACATATAATATATAAATATAGATTTTATTCAACTGTTTATAATTTTTTTACCTCTATTGGTTATTTCTTCTCACTAATCTGTGAACCAAATGGCATACATTTTAGGCCCTTTTAGTTCAGGTTAAATGATTCAAATGCACAGCAACATCCTGGGTCCTCCAGGAGGTGCGAATCGAGCAGGCCTTTGAATGCCTATGGATGCAATTATGGGCTACAATCACTCAAAGGGGAGAGAGCTGTATTGAGCGGGAAGGCTCCCTACGTCTGAACCCTGGTGGAACCCTCGATCCTCGAATCCTCGACCCAAAGCCTGCTTTTACACCCTGCCCTGGCGCCAAGGCTAGGAAGCAACAAAGTACGTAGCTACGAACACTTCATCACAGGCGGCTCACTCCTACAGTCAGGTGACACCCACATAGGCCACAGTCCAACTGGAGACTACTCCATCTGCATGGCTCACACCCTTCGGAGGTCAGGACTCATGGGGTACATTTTCGAGTCCCAGTAAGCAGTCTGACCTGTGGGCAACGTGCACCAGACTGTGTTAAAACTTGGGACTGTTGGGGCAATACTCATAGCTCTTCAATATTATAATCCTGCCGGGTACACAGTTTTGTCTGGTGGGCATAGGTTGAGCATCCTAACTAATATAGAGGCCCAGGGTTCCATCTACACTCCATTACATTGGCCTCTCTGCTCATTCTGGGCAGATGGTAATGTTATTTGTTTACATTTTCTGCCTACTATATTGGTGGGTACCATTGGTTTATTTAGCTAACCCAACTCAGTGTGTTCAAAATAGTGGCATTATGCCTTTACTTAGTAATGCTATCTGAAACATCAGTCACACGCTTTGTGGTCTGCTGACCTAGTTCACCTGTTTCACTAGCTACATGAATGCCTTTGACACATCTGTCTGAATATTTTTATTCTTTTTCCTATAGCAAAAATAGTGCATATTCTACACATGTCACGTATTACTTTATCGAATTCTCCTATTTTGTACAACTGACTTGATGTGTTATTGTTACCATGATTGTTAATCATTGCACACCTACTATGCTAAAAATAAAGATTGACAAAAAAAAACAACTAATGCAGATGAACTGATTTTTTTGCAATGCACAAACCTCAATTTCAAATTAACAAAAATCACTGGTTTGTGACTAAACACTCAAGTTTGTGGTTACATTATTTTCACAAACAAATCTACTTGCATTTTAATAGGATGATTGTGTTACAAGTATATATTAAATTCCAACTGCCTCACCTGGTAACTGTTTTCTACCACTTGTCTGACATAAGTTGATATTTATTTTTGCTCCCTGTCAGAAAACTACAACAATATCCAGTTATTAAGATGGACATGTTTAGAATGTCATAGACTTGTCCTATTCACAGTGTCACCTTTCAGTCGCTCGGTGGTAACAAGGTTAATTGGGATCTCTAGTTCAGGGAAAGAAGTGATAACATTGTAATAAAGGGCATACAATCCTGGTCTCGCTTTAAGGGAAAATGAGTCTCAAAAATTTAATCCCAGTTTTTGAATGCATTCTAAAGATAATGCATTAAAAAATTATGCAAAGAATAAAATTAAAAAATCACAGCACTGGGAACCATGCCTCCCTCTACCTGGCCGACTCTGCAGGATCAGAGAGGAGATTAGAGATCTCCTTCCCCCGCCCGCTAGCAGTGTAATGCTTGTAGTTGGCAGGGGAGGGAGGAAGAGAGGACCTGGGGAGCTTTAACCTGCAGCTCCGCCGGGTTCTTTTCTCGCGAGCTTGAAATGTTGCCGTGATTACCACAGCAACGCTCCGAATCTCACAAGAGTGAACTCTAGCAGCTCTTGAGGCTCCTAGAGTTCACTCTCCCCACTGGGGCCACCAGGGATTGTCCCCCTTCCAGGCAAAGGTAAGCAGAGATGGTGCATATTAAAATAATGATCATTTTTTTTTAATTAAAAAACTTTTATTAACTAAAATAAAAAAATAAAAGTATATATTTATCTGCCCTCCTACCCCCACAGACCCACAATAACTCCCCCTATACACACAATTACCCCCATACATATACTCACACACTGCCCAATACACACAAACAGTACCCCTCATACACTGCCCCCCCACACACACTGTATCCCTCATGCAAAAACTGCCCCACTTACACACATACTGCACCCCTGACACACACACACTGCATCCTTCACACACACACTACATCCTTCACAAACACAATGCACCCCCGTACACTCGTAACCTAAGGAAAAATACAGGCTTCTCTGGAAAAATACAGTGTGGTTGTTTCAAGGAGCACAATATGACAATACTTGAACAAAAATGAGCTGAATGGTTGAGTGACCAGAAAGTTGCACCAATGCCACAAAAATCAAACAGTATAAGGATCAGCGCTGTAAAAACCAAACCAAAATGTAGAGTATTTGTAAATGAGGCAGCACACCTAAAGTAGGCAGGGCTCCCTCTAAGCCCAACAGGTAAGTGAAACAAGACAAAGGAGGAGAGAAGATTGCGCCAAAACAGTATGGACAATATATAGGTACAAATAACATTAAGAAGTGAAAACAAGCCAATATATGAATAATACAAAAAAGTGAAAAGACTTGAAAAAATAAATTATTGTAAATATAATATATATTGTATTATTCATATATTGGCCTTTTTGTCACTTTTTATGTTATTTGTACCTATATATTGTCAATACCACAAAAAAGCCAGGTTACAATTTGCCCGACAACACCTTGACACGTCTCGCAGATTCTGGCAAAATTTAATTTGGAGTGACGAGACAAAAATAGAACTTTAGAGTCACAACCAAAAGTGGTATGTTTGGAGAGGGATCAACAAGGCCTATAGTGATAAGAATATCATCCCCACTGTGAAGCATGGTGGTGGCTCACTAATGTTTGGGGGGAGGGGCGCGAGCTCTAAACGCACAGGGAATCTTGTGAAAATTGATGGCAAGATTAATGCAGCATATTTTTGTATTCTTCTGCAAAAAGGCTGCGGATGGGACACTCTTGGACTTTCCAGCATGATAATGACCCTATGCGCAAGGCCAAGTAGACCCTACAGTGGTAACAGAAGAAAAAGATTAAGGTTCTGGAGTGGTCATCACAATCTCCTGACCTTAAAATCATCTAATCACTCTGGGGAGATCTCAAACGTGTGGTTCATGCAAGACAACCAAAGACTTTGCATGACTTGGAGGCATATTGCCAAGAAGAATGGACAGCTATACCACCTGCAAGGATTAGGAACCTCATAGACAACTATTACAAAAGACTGCATGTTGTCATTGATACTAAAGGGGGCGATACACATTATTAAAGGATCACTATAGGGTCAGGAACACAAACATGTATTCCTGACCCTATAGTGTTAACACCACCATCTAGCCCCCCTGGATTCCTCATGCCTCCATAAATATAGCAAAATCTTACTGTATTCAATCCTGAAGCTGTAAATCTGCATGTTGTTAGACTCAGAAAAACAATCAGTCTGCTGACATGTGGTAGCCTGATCCAATCACAGTGCTTCCCCATAGGATTTCCTGAGACTGGCAAAGAGGCAGATCAGGGGCAGAGCCAGCATGATTCAAACACAGCCCTGGCCAATCAGCATCTCCTCATAGAGATGAATTGAATCAATGAATTTCAATGAGGAAAGTTCAATGTCTGCATGCAGAGGGAGGAGACACTGAATCACAGGATGCTGTGCACAGTGCTGCCCTGTGCTCTGCTGACAGCAGATCTGAGTGGATGGAGACATATTATGCCTCCATCAACTCCGAAGTCCCTCTGGTTCATTCTGAGTGACTGCAACTGGAGGTGTTCCTAGCTTTCAATGTAAACACTATTTTCTCAGAAAATACAATGTTTACATGAGAAAGGCTGCAGGGAGCTATAGTTCTCACCTGAACAACCTCATTAAGCTGAAGTTGTTCAGGTGACTATAGTGTCCCTTTAAGAACTAAGAGTATGCAGACTTTTGAACAGAGATCGTTCCATTTTTTTAATTTGTTGCCATGTTTTGTTTTATGTGCTATTCTGTTATAACCTTCAGTTGAATATGAATCCCATAAGGAATAAAAGAAATGTGTTTTGCCTGCTCACTCATGTTTTCTTTAAAAATGGTACGTATATTACCAATTCTCCAAGGATATGCACACTTTTGAGCACAACTGTATATTAGATATAATAAAGTGAGGTTTACAACTGCAGTTGGGTGAGGGTTGGGATTAGGGTTAGGGCTAGGATTGGGGCTATGGATCTGTGAATCTTAAAGCAGTACTAGAATACACAAGTCCTGCCCGGGATTCCAAAATTTGTGTAAATTCAGTAAACTCAGTCGCTTCTATTCGCATATAAGTATTTTACTAATTTGTTGAAAACAAAAATTATTCGAAAATGGAGTAATAAGAAGTCTACTTCTCTACCTGTGACTCACACTGAACTTGGATTCTCACAGCAATTGTAAAGGAGAGAAAAAATTTACTAAATAGTTTTGTGTTGTGCTGATGTTAGTTTCGAAAGCACTGTACATCTTATCACAGTGTTGTTTTGGTGAGTATATCCCACGGTAAAGACTAGTTGGTTGCCTTAAAGGGGGAAATATCACTTGATTCAATTTTAGCTCAACCATTAGCTAACCAAAAGTTAACTATTGGATATGCTCATATTTAAAAAATAAATTAAATGTTTTATAATTTCTTTTATTTCACATAGTTTGCTGGGCAAACTGCAGTTATGTATGCAAATTAGTTTCTGCTTGCAGTGCGGTTACACACACTGCTTGCGAATGTGACAAACTCTCCATTGCAAATACGTGCATGACGACAGAGTTGCTGCAATATGGAAGTGCAGAAGAAGAGGTAGGTAAGATGTTCACTCATACCTGCTGTGTTATTTACTGCATTAACCACTTAAGGACACATGACGGATATATTCCGCCATGATTCCCTTTTATTACAGAAGTTGTCTCCTTAAGGGGTTAAATACTGAAATACTGCGTACTGGGGTAGTAAAACAAGGAGCTGCCACAGTGGAAGTGACATTGTTTTTAATGAATGCAGCTCTGTATACAATTGCTTGTATGAATGCATTGTTAGAAATCTTCAGTATATCTGATTCTTCATTTTTTTATTCTTTTTATCTTTTTATTTCCATCTAAGCCAACACATGAAGTCAATGCAATGGAAAATAACATAGTCCTGAATGTGTTTTAATGACGTTCCCTCTGGTCTAGCCTATGTTGGTTTGATATCTTCCTGATTATCTCCATTACAGTTCTTCTGCAGCTACGCCAGAATCTGTGTTGCAGAACAACCCTTAAAAGATGCTGTGTGTATTACAGCTGTTAACAGAGATTTTTAACAAGACACTTCAGCATTCTTACATCGGTTCTCCTAATCCACTCTTCTACAGGAATATCTCAGAGCGTGTATTTTTCACATTGTTTGAGTAGATTTGATAATTACCCTTCACAAAGCTTGATGGCCCTACTGCCTTTCTGATTAAACAGATTGAACTTAATTCCAAATGAAATAAAAAAAAAATATATATATATATGTATTCATGCACGAGAAGAGGGTTCAATCTTATTAACGTTATTGTAGTGATTGTGCTATGGCTGTACAGGAAAGATGCTGTGAAGAAAAAGCCCTCAAGGTTTCAATGACAAGTTCTTTCTAGAGTGAGGGAGGACATAGAAACCGTCTTTCCCCGCGGGAGGTATAAGATACAGCTGAACTATGATTGAGACATGTAGCTTGTGTTGCTGTTGAACCGAAGCTCTCATTATTTTTACTACCTGTTCCAGGGTCATTGGTTTATATTTGAGGTAGGGTAGGGTAGCCTGACTCTTGTGTGTCCGTGACATGATTTATTGTAAGGCATTTATCATTCTGCTGTGACAAGGATGCACAGCGAAGACAAATTGAGTTGCTAGGCCTTTATCTTTTCTTGTCCATGCCTGCATGTCAACCAAATGAAAATAAATAAATAAATGTGTACAAAAAGTACACTGGAGAAAAGTCAGTTTACTCCAAATCCAAAGAGCTTTATACTGTAGAGCAATGAAGTAAATAAATCTGAAAATAGTTACTTTTAATATCCACAAAAGAAAAACAGCATCTACGTTTAGTATTGTCTGTGAGCTATATTTCCCATGATGCTTAGTCAAACTTAGGAGCAGAGGCCAGAAAGGGCATGCTGGACAGACCGAAGTAATTATTTTAAAGTGATAAGTGAGGAAATTATTTTTACATTTCCATACTCACTGATTACTAAGTGATGAAACCTTTTTGACATTTGTGCCATTCGGAACACTTTGTCACTAATAATTCCAGATGACCAGGGTGATGCGCAAATCCCATGACATATGTCATGTGTCACATGAGTGTTTCCCCATAAGCTTTTCTGTTAAAAAAAACCTGAAAAAAGGTCACCATTGTCAAAAGACTCATCTTCTTCCTATTAAAATTTATTTATTTTAAAACCATGACAAAAAAAACATAACAACACTTGCAACACAGCAGAATGTGTAAGAAAATGCTACATGTCTCCTGATTCTTTACTCAACCCTCTTCCTACTGAAAATAGCACAATAATTAGTCTTCACCTCTTCCCCAGTCCTGGGATCCACAGAATGGGAGGATGATATGAGTAGTAATCCCACCGGTACAGTTTATAAACCCTCACACGTCTGTGCCATGTGTAAAACGATGAGGTCTTGGGGCAATAATCTTTAGCTGGCTTATGATATTCACATAGGTATCTTTCAAGAGCAGATTGAGTTTACTGGACACATTTAGGGCAGTTGAATAGAGTGACCAGTAATGCGCTAAAGTTTCATGGGGGTAAACCATGGTGAAGTTATCTCCTGACCTAATTTCATGTGTAAATATAATTTAAGATCTCTGTTGAATGATGGCAATCCATTAAAATCTGTATTACAGCTCGCTAACTACATTTGATTTACATTATTTATTGATTGCCTAACACTAAAATGTGGTATTGATTAATTTCAAATAGATTGCCTTGGGAATATTTGTGTCAGAGAACTTCAAACAAAATAAATAGACAGGCAGTCAGACCATCTGGCATACTGACTGATCAGCTGATAGACAGACTTGCAGGGTAAATGCGTGCTAGTGCAAATTCAGTAAGTTTAAATATATGGATCGCCTACAGGGACCAGGGCTCGGAACTACCAGTGGCCAAACATTTTCTGGAGAAGAACCTGCTACCATCTATGGAGTTTATGGCAATTGATCGTATCCCCCTACCTCTTCAAGAGAACTCTTTTGGGTTAGGACATCGGACATGTCTGCCCCAAAGGACTCAATGAAAAGTATTCCCTAGCAATTTTCTTATTATCTGACATGGAAGCAGTTCCATTGTTTCATGTATGCCTACATTGGATCTATAGCATACACTATTAAAGCTATTGTAAGTTAAAATGTATAGATTGACCAGATTGGGCTTGACAATCCCTCTCTGAGAGCCTTTACATTATTATTCTTTGTCACAATTTCTAAAGTATAGTAGAAGGGGTGTGAAGGAACATCCCTCATGTCTTTTATTTAATATGCAACACAATTTTTCAGTACCATATTTGTAAATCCCATAGGTCTAACATATAGTCTGTATCACAATGAACTTAAATCTCTTTACTACATGGTACATACAATGTGGATCACATTGGGTCCGACAATCCCTCACTGTGATTTTCCACACCAAACTCAACAATGTTTTGTTCTATTGATTAAGTTTCCCTACATAGTATAAACGGTTCGGCAACATTGTTGCCTACATATCTATGGGCTATATCCATTTATACACTGTGGAAGTGCATTAAGTGACTGTGTACAACTCTAGTATATATAATATAATCTCTTAACTGTAGAAGATGTCTTTATGTACAACTATGAGATCTGTAATGGATTACCTTGTGTTTTGTAAACAATATTTAGCACTATCTACTTATACTCTGTTGAAGTCATTAGTAATATTAATCTTTATAATTATATCATGATAGAAACTATCATTCCTATAATTTAGTTATCACTATCATTCCCATAATGTAGTTATCTATTATATTATGACTGTCTGGTTTCTTATATGTTTTCTCCACAGCCTACTTTTAATTACATATTGGTATCCTATTCTCTGAAAATTAGGTGCCATATGCATATTTTTATACGATCATATTTTAAACATTGAGAGTATCAGTTCTCCTCTCCCCTCCCATGACTGTGTCCGTCTGATGCAGGACCATCGGAACGACTGGGTTTCCATGGTTACCGGATGCATTTCATTTAACCACGCCTCCTTTGCGTTCCAGCGGTTCATGTGGCAACTGGCTGGAACCCATTCCTCTCACATCAGTTCACAACACTGCTACAGTGGTTTCTATACCTAGTCAAATTATCCTGTGATTTTTCTTGCAATCAGCCAGCACAATCATAGGGGTGAAGGGTAAGTACTATCTGTGTGTTATGTATTCATTAGTATTTGGGGTATTTATGCATTAGGTGCTGGGTTGCACTCTTATCCTGATGAAAGTTCCGTGGTGAACCGAAACGTTGATTTTTACTGGCAACTACTGAATAAAAGCTACATTTTATTTTTTTACATTATTTGAAGTCCTTTGAGTGCTATCTTTAAAATTGACGTTATTTGTTGATTTATATATAATAAGCACACTTTCGTGCCATTTGGTTCACAGACCAAGTGAGAAGCATAGAATTCAGCAAATTGGCAATCACCTCACATTCGGAGAAAAATTGTGATTCGTTTTTCTCTTGTTAGCAGAGTATTTATTTCTTAGAGAACTTGAATTTGGACATTTACATGATTAAATCACAGGGAATTATTTAAATTTGCCATTTCAACAAAACTTGATGAATAAACAAAATTGTGGCATGCTAATTTCACAAAATTTCACAAAATGAAATACAATATAAAACCAGTTATGATAAACACTGCATAAGCCTTATGTCTAAGAAAACATCTAAGAAAATGCGATTAGCTACTTATCACATACATCATCCTGATGGCAATTTAAAAACTCAGCCTCATTCGATTATTTCTGATGGTCTAGCAGATGTGTTTCCAATACCATATTTGTTAACTGTTTGCATACCTGATATCATCAAGTAGATAAGAGTGCTAAAAATTATGTGATAAGTTGGATACTAGGCCATTAATATAGCAAAGAAAATAATTAAATCAATTCTTCTGCTTGCCCCCATAAGACCTCTGGAATTGTTGTTCTAGACTAGGGTTTCCCAACCCAGTCCTCAGGTACCCCCTACTGGTCCAGGATTTAGGGATTAAACTGTTGTGTCTATTGTTTTTTTTTTTTTTTTTAAACATCTTAGACACAACTGAGCAATCCCTAAATTCTGGACTGTTCTGGTTATGTGACTCGAGTCAGTGACCTAGCCTTTTACCCCGCCCACCGACATTTTGTTTCACTGTACCTGCTGTTAGGGGGTATGGATTTACTTGAAAAATGAAAGCGAGTGATTAGCACAGGGTATGTGTTTTCTGATAGCTATATCCTATGAGTTTCCCTCCAGCACCACCTCCACCAGATACATGATGCTTGGGAGGTATAACTGTTTTAGTGTTTTCTGTCGATAAGATTCTGAAATTAGGCCCATCATAATTGTTAGCACCAGGCCCAATGAGCTCTTAATCTTGCCCTGGCAGGGAGGTGTGCCTAGGGCTGCATAAACAAAATTATTTAACTCCTAAATGGCAGGGATTTGAGCAGTGAGGCTGAAGGTGCATGGATTTATACACCAAAACTGCTTCATTAAGCTAAAGATGTTTTGGCGGCTATAGTGTCCCTTTAAAAGAGGATATGTAAGTTTAGGGGGCACTTAAGAACACTGTCAGGAATAGTCCGTAAAACCAATCTACTGCAGAACAGATTCTCCTAACAATCTTTAGTGTAGTTGCCTTGTCTTTGAAGTTCAAAGTCTTAAAATAAAGAACTGGACAAGATTCCGTAGTAAAATAATCTCTTATTCTTCTGTTTTAGTAAATCCTCCCAGTGCATGTTTGCTCTGTTTCGCAAATCCAGAGGTTGACAGTCCTTCTGAGAGGCGATTTCTAATCATGTCCAATTATGCAAAATAAAAAAAAGGGTACAAAATAAATTTGCCTTTTTCTAAGACTGTTTTAACCTTTCAGCTGATGTATTCAGGTCAGTCACTGTACAGCAGATTCATGCAAATACCAAGTGATAACTATTTAATATATGTTAAGCCAAATATATTCATGAAGAAGAAAGAATTTCTAGAAAATTAGCTTCCTGAGTATTTTAAAAGAGTATTAGAATTTGGCTATGAACTAAATGTGAAACGTTAATAGCAGCTGTAGCTGGTACAACCTAAACCATGGATCATATTATGTTGATGTTGCTCTGCCAATGGCTTGCATAGAATTATGGTAAGTGTAGTTTTAACCCCTTAGTGACCAGTTTTCTTACCGTTAAGTACCAGGGCTGTTTTAACATTTCTGCAGTGTTTGTGCTTAGCTGTAATTTTCCTCTTACTCATGTACAGTACCCACACATATTATATACTGTTTTTCTCGCCATTAAATGGTTTTTCTAAAGATACAATTATTTTCATCATATCACATAATTTAAAGCTATTGTAAGTTAAAATGTTTAAAATGTTTTAAAGGAACACTCCGGACACCATAACAACTTAATCGGAATCACTGGCACTGGGTACAATTGCATTGGAAAAGCACCAATAAATAGATTCAACTATATGTAAAAAATAAAAAAATATGCTGTTTTTGTAAAGCATTCAAGTTTGGAAATAACAGAAGGTGCCTGTTAGTGTGAGAATGTATTTGACGATATAATTACACCTTGTTTATAAAGGAAAAGAAGAGAAAAATTTAGTGAAAACATGGACTTTTTTTGCCAGACAGTGGATTATTTTAAGTTCACAACCACAAAATTTAAGTAGATAAAAAATGGAAACAATTTTTTTTTCTCCCAATTTGACTATTCTGACCTCAAATTTACAGAAAAGTTGCCATTCAACTACAACTTGATGTGTATTGTTTGACCCTTTAGGCTTGCAAGAGCAAATTTACTTTTCCTCTTAATTGTTGATCATCTGAACATGATCACTCTATCCCACGACATTAAACTTACAAGGAGCTCTGAGAATTGGTGGCAACAAAGAAGATTACATTGATCACTGTTAAGTAACTGCAGTGATGATAACTACAGGCACTGTGCATTGCAGTACAGTGGTTAAAGGGACACTGTAGGCACCCAGACCATTTCAGCTCATTGAAGTGGTCTGGGTGCGGTGTCCCTTTTGCACTTAGTGCTTCAATGTAAAACATTGCAGTTCCAGAGAAACTGTAATGTTTACATTGCATTTTCCTCTTAATATTGGATCATCTGAACCAGTATCACTCTATCCCATGACATTGCAAGCTTAAAGGGTCAAACAAAACACAGCAAAAAATAAAGACTTTGATCTACCAATTTATTTTTATTTTATCTACTTACATTTTGTAGTTGTGAACTTAAAATAATCCACTGTCCGGCAAAGAAAGTTCATGTTTTTGCTAATTTTCCTCTTCTTCTTCTTTATAAGCAAGGCGTAATCATATAATCATATGCATTCTCATACTAACAGGCACCTCTGTTATTTTCCAAACAAGAATGCTTTACAAAAACAGCCTATTTTATTTTTATTTTCACATATAGTTGAATCTATTTATTAGTGCTTTTCCAATGCAATTTTACCCAGGTCCAGTGATTCCTATGAAGTTGTTATGGTGTCCGGAGTGTTCCTTTAAAACGTTTTGAACATGTGTGCGTGTTTTTTTCTGTCAGAAAAACTATATAACTTTTTATCACTTTATCACTTTTATTCAATATATTTGTTTCCAAGAGGATTGTTGGCGCTATATAAATAACTGCTAATAAAATATAAGTGCAACCTTTAAATGTAGCTTTTAAGAGTTTGCAAAAAAAAAATGCAATGTTTACATTGCAGCTCTTAGTCTACCAGACAGCCACTGGGGGGCGCTTCTGGAATCAAAACGGACATTTGGTCCGTTATCAGATGCTGGACGTCCTCGTGTTTTGCATTAGAACCTCCAGCGTCATATTTTCCCCATAGGCAAGCATTGAATATTGCTTGGGGAAATCCAAATGCGAGCGCGACCACTGCCGAGCATGCGCATTAGGCCTCCCCCGCCAGCTGAAGTCGACAGGGAGAAGCGTGGGCAGGAGGGGGTGGCGCGAGGGAGGGGGGCTTCATAGAAACCTATGGTGCCAGGAAAACGGCTTTGTTTTCCTGGCACTATAGGATACCTTTAAGTACTCTTGGTAGAATAATACAAGCTAAAACTGTGCACATCTGATGTTATTCTGTCTGATCTTTTCTATTTATTTGCAACTAATACTTAAAAATACATATTTTTTTATTATGGATCATAACAATATATAATTTTCCTTTGAGCTGAATGATCTTTGTACTTTTTATCTGTCTGCCCTTATAATTGTGACATTAGACTGTCAGGCTGCTCGGCCAGTTAATAATGAATATTATGAAATCAAACATTTTGATTCTCTTGCCGACACAATCTATCTACTTGTTAAACATACACTGCAATTGGTAATTTCTACTTCCACATTTTTACTCCGGTTGAAAAAGAACATTTCAGAACATAGACATTATTCAGTAAACTCTAAAGCCCTAACATTTTAATCTCTTCATTACTAAGTCCTTTCCTTTTATTGAAAGAAAAATGTCATTGCATTTATTTGAAACATGAGAAACATATCTACCTCATAAATGTACGAGAAAACTTTTCAGAGATACATAAAAATGTAATTTTCCACAACCTTCATTTCTCTTGCATTTGTTCATTATTTTATGGAAATATTGGGGATAAAACGTTTTAGAGATTATTTAGTATCCCTTATCTTATAGTACATCAAGTTCAGAGAGGATTTAAACATACAAACAAAAGGACTATTTTGTCACATACATCAAGTATGGAAAAATAACTTAAAAGATACAAAATGCTTTTCATGTACGGATGTGTATGGGACATGATGAAATTTTTGAGAATTCCGCTTCTTACAAATTCCACTAGAATGTAATAAATGGTGTCTCTATGTGGGCAAAATGTATCCTATGATTCCTTATTGATTTGAATTGGTAACTGCAAATAACGAACAAACAATAGCATAGTAATAGTGATATATGTATATATTAAACAGCAACTAATACAAGGGAAACAATATTATCCTTAAATCCACTTACATATTCAGTACATGATGCCAATATATAAACTTATGCTCACCCAGTATTGATCATCACAGATAATCACAGATAAAATAAATTCTCTATTAACCCACTATTCATCTGTCAATCAAATGCCTTATTTTATTTGAGTATCAAAGGTGTATATTACAAAGAAAAAATAATATTATATATGTGCTGAGATATAAGCAAAGCTCTTACTTAATATATTTTAAAAGTATTTAAAACTCTTACTTTTAAGAAAAAAAAATATTACCTATGATGTTAAAAATTACTATTTAGGCATACTCTGCGTACTGGATTAGTACCAGTTTGTACTTTTTGTATACCATGTATACTAATCCCAGCCTGTATTACTGAGTTTGAACCCTTACTATCTGGATAGACATGTTGCCTGAACCTGACTAAACACGCGGGACGTCCCTTAAACTGTTCTTTAGAAAGGATAGCCCATGTGCCGCAATTCAGACTCCGGGTAGCCCTGTCATGTAAGCAGGCCTCCCAGTTATTGCTGTCCCTGCAAGGGTGTGCTTGTCTCACTATATTAAGCAAACATCATAGTTTAAGCATAATGCCCACAAACAATAAGTATAGTGACCTTAAGTATATGCACTACACTGTATTTTGTAGGCTGTTATTGCAGCCTACAAAAAATATATACAGTGTACTCCGAGCTTTCTCCTACATCCCCTCTCATCGGCTTCTAGAAGGCAGCTGTAAAGTCTGACCTACAAGTGTTCGTGTAGAGCAGAGGTAGGCAACCTTCAGCATTCAAAATATTGTCAGGAAGGGTTTTTCTTGTCTGTTTTTTATTTTATTTTTATAAAAAACAGTTTATTAAAAAAAAAAAAGTATATGGATGGTAGTTATACCATTTATTTTTTCTATTGATTGAGACAAAATGACTTGTGTAGATCAAATCATCTGAGAGGTGAGCTCCGTCAACCAGTGCTAGTGTTAAAGTGGAGACCTGGTACAGATAGTAATGCCCTTCTTGGGAACAGACATCTTAATAAAGCAGTAACCGCATGCATTTTCATATCTTATCCACTCATGCAGTGTTGAGGGGCCAACTGATTAAACTTGGGGCAGGACTTAGAAAGAAATGCAAAAGACACCCTAAAGGTTCTAAAGCTAGTGTAAAAATTACACAAAATACCCTTACACAAATTACACAACTATACCTTCTTGGAATGCTCTCGACATTTCAGACACAGGAGGGTTGTGTTTATGGTTCTGGAGGTTAGCCCAAAACAAAACGTATGAGAAAATGCCCCTTAAAATTACAGATATTCTACATAAATTTAAAAGGATATGGGCTCATTCGAATATGTTGAGTAGACGCACTCTAAGAAACAAAATAAAAAATTTAATGTTTAGCTGATTTGTTCCACCACCTACAACATAAAAGTGAGAGTGCAGTGCTTCAAAAATGGCATTTACCCCTCAAAACAGCATTGGTTGGTTGATACCATGTAAAAGTAAAAAGACAGAAAGACTGCAATAGTGTGATATTGTACCAACCATGGAATACAAAAGCAGCACCTATATTGCAAATTTACATTTTAAAGATATAGACTCTAAACAGCACGTGTCAGGTGGCAACCCGACCTTAATTTCTCCAATCCTTATGAATTTTCCTCAGGTTCATATAGAAAAAGGAAGATCACATGGAAGAAAATCTGGGTTTAGTATATTTATAAAAAATAACTTACTCAGCTATAAATACTTGCTCAACTTTTTTTTTTGGAGCCTTTAATACTTGCTCCAAGTGTACAGGTATTGCATCAGTTTAGGGGATGACACTACCTTCTTTGATATGGATTCAAAGTGCAAGTGCAGAAGAAAAGAGGTACATATAAAAACTATTGTATTTATTTACCAGAATAAAATAAACAGACTAACAAAATAAAATAAAAACAAGTAGAACAGTAAATCAAAAGTCCTATTTTCCCGTGAAGACGCGTTTCAAGGTTTTTCAATCGACTTACTTGCACTTTCCTCGCTTCTTCTTTTTAATTTCTGAAAAGTCCCATCTTGCAATTGGAGTGCTCCTTTCACAGGTGTAGTGTGCAGGGGCTGTCATCAAAAGTTTCAGTTGTATTAACCCCTGGAAGTGAAACATTCGGTCCCTTTGGGTCACTTCCTGGTGTATCTTTTGCCTACAGGTGCATAATACCCTTGGTCTAGTAATCGCTAGGAGGGGAAGTGACACGTATTGGCTATTTGCTGTCCCATCACTTTCAACTCCAGACTTCATTACAGCGAAGGTCCAAAACCAATCTTTTTGTGAATGAAGCTCAATGTGTCAGTCCTCAGAGTACATTTTAATGGCATTGGTGGAAAAAAGAGATTATATAAAATAATATTAAGTAATTAGAATTATGCTTTAACTAATAAATACATTTTAACACATTATGTTTACACAAAGTCCTATTAAATGTAAAGAAATCTCATGTATAAAATATCTGAAATAAAACATGAAAAAAAAAATTCTAATGACATTCAAAGTCCAATACGCATTTATATAATGACGTGGTATATTTTTTAAGAACTTCTTTTGTAAAATCTTATATAGAAAATTTAAAAAAAAAACACTCTTCTTTTGAAATTTGGTTTCATAAACTAGGGTTTCTAATATTTAATGGGAACATCATCTCTATCTAAAATATCTATCTAATAATAAAATATACTTGTAAAAAAATGACAAAACTCAAAATCAACATTTAATCCAGGCAGGACATAAATCCACTTCATTTCTGTTTAACTAAGTTTCCCAATAACATCTTCCCCTCTCCAATTAAACTTAACCTTCTTAATTTCCATAAATTATAAAAAATGTGGGTCCTTGCTATGTGCTTTATTAAAATGTGAGGACACACTGTGTTTATCAAAAACATTTCTGAAGTTCCCACTATGTTCATTAATTTGTGTATGTAATGTAATAGAATTTATCTTGATTCCAAGGCTCAGGCTTATAGGTGTCATATAATGATATCCTATATTAAAATTGGCTAACTTGGACTCAGGAAATGATTGATGCTTAAACAACACTTAAGACCATATATGTCTAAGTTCCGGGAGCAGAGAGCCCCCACCTAAGATGTCTCTGCTCTAATCTTTTTGTTCTCTCTTACCTTGAAACGTATGTGTTATGTGTACATGACGCTCATCCCTATGTCTTATCTGTACTCTCTTCCTATTACTGTTCTAAGAGTATTTGCACGTAAGCACATACTTTTTAATGTATAAAACCCAGCTGATGAATAAAATGTCAGAGGCTTATTTTGAAGAGGTGTCTGGTGTCTAATTCTCGCTTCTCCAAGTGCACTAGTAACAACAATTTGGGCTTCCTCTGAATATAACAAAGATCAACATTTCTGATCCACAACAGTAACGGACGTTTGGTTCTTCCCACATAATACACGTGGCAGGGACATGAGAGGTTATAAATAATAACAAAGTATTTAACAATGAAAGGTACATTCAGATTACTCTGGTTTTCAAATATGTCCTGGGGATGTTACCTTAGCCCAACATCCAGGGGTTGTTACTATTACCCAATTGTTTTGTGACAATCATGGGTAGCAAGATTGTTTCCTATTTAGTAGGAAACATTTGATCACTTATACATATAGACTTTTAATCTACACTCACACTGTTGGGTTTAAATTTTCATTGCACACCTCTATATTAGATTTACTTATATCAGGGCTCAATAAAGGTTGCTGCATGTGTCTATAAGTTAACACTTTGTTTGTGTGTTGTTACTTGCACTCAAGTTATTAACTAAAATATCTTGTGCCATTTTTATTCATTTTTAGACTGTTGTTTTCTATATTAACTATACATCTGGATTTCTTTGTATATTCCACAGTCAGCTTTCTATTTTTGTGCCTTCTTGTCACTATTTAACAATGGCTTGTTCACCTGACCACATTTAAAAACTCGGCACTCGCAATTAATATGGTTCACAAGCCTGCACTTCTTCGATAGCAATCAAATTGTTTTAGATTGACTTGATGAAATGATTAGCAGGTTCGTACAAAAAGCAGGGGGAGGCAAACTTAAATTCATGGCTAACAATCTGAGGACTGTCCCTGATATATAATTGGAAAATTGGGGGGGGTGCTCTTATGAAGACTATAAGATGGGAAATCACTTCCATTGACGTTCATGATGTAGATTAACATCGCCTTTAGAAAGAATGCTGTATATAAGCCAACTGCTTTCTGTAATAAAAATTCATAGTAGTAAGTATTATCATTTCTCTAAATGTGATCCTCTGTTTATAATAAAATTTAATTAAAAAAACATTATATTTACTGCTATGGCAAGTCTACATTAAGCTTATTTCCCTTCCTTCTAAGTCATCTGTGTATCATTTTTCATTTTGCTACATATCATTTTGTATCACAAAACTTGTAAAGTAAATTTAGTATGCTCTATTGCCAGTGTTCATCCACCAGAGAAACGAATTTCTCTGCCCAGACTCTACTAAATCCCTCTGTCATCAGCAGAGGGACTGGAAATGCCAAGCACCTGCCTTATTGTACTAGGCTTAATATAGCTCATGTTAAAGTGTATAAATTCTTGCTGCTGGCCAAGTTGGGGAAAGAAAATAGGCTTGCTACAAGATGTATTTGTAGACTACATGACTAATTTTGTATAAATTCAGGTTTTAATAGGGGGGGGATTTAAAATTATAAACAAAGCATATTAACTACATTCCCCATATGTATGTATACCTGGTTTATATGGAATGTAAAAACAAAAAATAATGGCTATAGTAAGTATTAAAATAAAAAAAATTGGAAAATGAAAATATAAAGGTGAGAAAAGGTCACAAAGTTGTGGAAAATGTCAATTCTAGAAAAAAGTGTAAAAGCTTGAGAGAAAGGGAGGTGTATGTCAGTAGGATTGATTTGTTTCATTTATGTATTTGAGGAACAGGTAGAAGGTGTCTGTAATAATGTAGTAACTAGAGAAAGAAGGGAATGGGTTTAGAGTTACAAACATTTGTGAGTTATTAAAGAGCTGCAAGTGGGAAAAATACAAAATAGAGTTAAAAATAACTCTGGAATAGATAGACCTTTACAATTAGCGTGGGTACGAACAGCAAGTTGGGAATAGCAGACAAAAAAAAAGACTAAGAAATTCAAAGGAATTATGGGAGAGGAGTGATAAAGAGATAAAGAGAGTTAAAAAGGCATATAAAAATATATATATACATAATTTTGCATCTGGGACACGAGGTGTACACTTGTCCTTACGGGGTAAGAATGAGACTAAATCAAGGGACCCCTGGAATCATGGTGTAATGACACTAAGTCTGTGTTGAACGTCAAAGCTCTTGAACATGAGGGTATTTTTTTTTAGATTTTATGCCAACAGGTTACTGATACTCTCAATCAATTGAGTGTAGAGGGAGACATAATAGTCTCTTTCCAGATCAATACTAATCACATCTGGAGACTTCTTTAAGAAAGACACTTCTGCAACTTTCTATAATCCAGGCTTAATACTGAATGTTGGAACCATTTTACCAAGGCAAGACTTGATCTCAAAACATGTCTTACGTGTGACTGTATACTGCAGAGATGTGAAAAGCGAAAGTGAAAATCTATAAACAAATCTAAATGCGTGGAGATCCAGACAGGCTGATAATCCAATGAAAGGATTTTCAAATATGAAGTCACTGACAGCTTTAAGAGAGAGATGAAAAGGTGCCTAAAGATGATATTCATTATTGATATGTTGTATAGATTTTGTTTAATTCATTGTTGTTACATATATGCATATTTGGAGTACTGTTGGTTCTCACAAATCTTTATAGGGTCTTTAGTAGGTTTGGAGATTCATTTTGCACCACACTAAAATGCAGCCATTTGTGGGATAATCGGGTGATCAGCCTGCATTTCCAAACTCTGAGCCAAAATGTATCGGAATCAAGGAACAATCGAACAGCACAATGCCAAACACGTATGGCTCAAGTCACAATTCTAAATTCTGCCCATGGTGTCAAAAAAAGAGAAATCTGATGTGAAATAAGATAATGGCTAGGGGACAGTCACTAAATGTTGATTTTATTCACAGATCAAGTGAGAGGTGATCAATAAAGGGAAAAAAGGAGCAGAAGTAAAAAATATAAAAATAGCAGGCTGCAGGTCTACAGCAAATATGGTTCTTAAAATACTGTGTGAAAATAATTGCAAAAAATGACTGCTAGACCATGTGACTTAGATGGTCAAGTACAAAGGTATGGACAGCACATGTATTGATATTGGAGGTATCTCATCTGTGTGACAAGTTGTAGCAAGATACTGAGCAATCTGACCTGCCCGCCAAACCATGTGACCAACCCCATCTTTTCAATAAAAATTCTAACTCTAGATCTGAAAGTAACCTCAGCAATCTTCAGGTCTGTAGTACAAGTGCTTCTAGAGAAGAATTTGATGAATTTTATGCAAAACTGGCTGCCAAAATCAAAATGGCTACCAGACCATGTGATGCCTGAAAAGGATATAGCGTGCCATAGCTATCTACCATTGCACCAAGCTTCAAGTATTTTTGATTAGTAGTTAGTTTTTATAGGCATTTCAAAAAAAAATGTGGCATAACAACTATAAAACCTAATATTAATAAAAATTAATAATCTGAGCAAAAACGATAGTTTGCTCAGCAACTTTGTTGCCTCATCGCCTAATTATGTCATAATCAGTTAATTGCAAAGTAGTGTCCTAACATAAAGCATTCTACAAGTGTATATGAAAAAGTAGCATGCATATTGCTTGTAGGCACTAGCAATGTTCATATATTATTTGACTCTTAAATAATTAATGTCAAATTTATAAATGTTTATGATGTTAGTTTTTGGACATTTTTGTTGTAAGCCGTAACATTTCTGAGTGATATACCCATACTACTGTTGCTTTGTCTACAGTTGTTGAACTGAAGATGTATTTTTTCATTGCTATAGAAGGTTTTTCATGCTTTTCGGGATATAATGCTTTCAAGACAAAGAATCTTTGGAATTGTAGAGTCAAAGGGCAGACTGAGTACAGCTCGCTGCTCCAGTTAACAAACTGTGCAGAGCAGGCAGAATTTGAGATCTCATTTTCTTTTGCAAAAGGAACTTGACAAAGACACAATAACCCATTCATTTTGGTTAAAATTTTAACTAGATCTGAATGCAGAATAAACTTACTGTATCCCATTATTATTATTATAATAGAGGATGGGTCACCTAGTTCCTGTGTCTGCAATTCTTTATTGTGTCTCAGTGACTCTGAACCTTGTGCATAATGCTTACCTTGTGTAGATGCTCCTGTTTTCCATTGTAGACATAAAAGAAAAGTGGATACAAATACAAAGAAACAAGTCCTTTGCTCAAACTCCCATTACTTCTGGGTGGCAGCAATGACTATAGTACACATCAGCCAAAATACATATAATAAAAACCAAAGGAAAAAATGTTACCTGCGCTCTTTCCACATCCCTATGTATTTTTAAACAAATAAAGGTTTTTAGTTACCTCCAATGGCCATGAGAGGGTAAGCCCACCTGCCACGTCAAGGCAGACCTCTTAGGTGGGTCCTAACTCTAACCATTCACCTTGCTTCCTTGAGCTTCTGGCAAAGATATCTATATATAACGAGACAGAAAGGGGTATTTTTTATATACATCCCTACATGCTTATTAACCCTTAATAGGAAACACATGGGATGGGCAGCAGCATTGTAACCTAGCTGTGTGATATAAATTCCCCATATAGATCCAAACATAAAAGTGACAAAACTGATAAAACAAATATAAATGTACTACAACACTGTGGTTAAGCTTCACTGACCATTAGGAGTCCTGCCGGTCTCCCCTCTTTTTTGCTGTTACCCGTTGCAGTGCCAATTAAGTCTGAAAGGGGCATCTTCTTTTGTTAATTCTTTTGTTAATTGTTTCTTTTCTTTTTCAGTTGGATCCTTTACCAGACATTTAAATCATTGCACTTTTGTTTAACTGTGGCAAAGAGCACCATACACCCATTAAATTACTATTAAAAATGTGCTGTTGAAAGAGTGTGCCATGTGCATTATAATAGCACATTTATAACGTCACCAGAGTCGTTATAGTAAATTTGTAATGGTGAGGGATAGTTTACCTACAATCATTTTACTTGGTGGCATCTTAAATTGATATTGTTACTGCATACGGCACCTGTTAACTCTTGCCTGCTCATGTTAAAGGGACACTACAAGCACTACGATAATGCTCATTGCATAGTGCAACAATGTTTTTTTATCCATGCCTCCCATAGTCAGACGCATTGGAGGAGAAGTTTACTTCCTTTTCTGTCTGTACAAATATTTGTACAAAGTACACATGGTACATGGGCACATAGTGTTCAAGTCACCACTTCCTCTGCCGGATCTTACATTGGACCATGAACCATGTCTCCATCCAGATCTTAGTAATTGCCTGAGTCTTGGCAGCATTTAAGCTCAGACAAGCACTATATAAAGCCAAATTCACAAAACTGTCAATGATTTTACAACCATAGTTAATCGTCACATATGATTCATGGTAATTGGTTAATTTGATCAAGGTAATTCTATAATAAATACGACTGCTGCCAAAGGTTGCTCTAAATATCTCATATATCTCTAAATATTTCATAAATTCCTGTTGCATAGGATTAGAGCAAACTCCATGGCCTAAAGTAGGTGGACCTCCATGGACTACCTTCTGAAAGGTTGACTAACATCCCCTTCTGAACATAGTAGTTGTAAAAGCTTTAAAGGCAAGTATCTTTGCATTAAAATGTTTTATTGCATACTCTTCTACATTAACATATTGATGAATACAAATATAATAACTCACTCTAAACCTGGAGTGAACCTTTATGCTTAATAATTTGAGCTACTTATTACAGTTGTTTCCTTGAAGAGTTAAGCAGTTTGTTACATACATGTACAGATCTAAATATATGATTTATAAAACAAGGACTAGTCTCTAATGGACACGATTCTTTTTTGGCAAAATTATCTTTAAAACATTATTTTCATATTTTTTAACAGCGAGAAAAGACATCCTCTATGATGAATCTGTAGATGGCTGTAGCATCTCACTGTGCGTGTATGATAAAATCTATGGGTAATAATTGTAGTGTCATGATGCTCAAGAAAACACCAATGATGCTACTTTCTCTAGCAGCAGTTGAAGATGAAGCTGTGCTGGAAATGGTCATGGTGTAGAAGGAGTAACTCAAGTAAGTATGTCCCTTACCCCACTCCCAAGAAGGAGTAACTCAAGTAAGTATGCCCTCTACCCCACTCCCATAGGTGCCACTTTGCAAGGGAACATAACACGTTTTCGGGGGTCTTTTCAAGCCCCCACAAATTATAGTGCCGCTTTAAGGTAATTGCCATCCAGATAAAAATTGATCTTCTGATAAAAGTCCTGGCATATTAACAGGAGCTATTGACTCATTCACTGCATAAAGCAGTCTGTGTTGCATTATATCGCTCTTTAGAGCATGTTATAATATATCTTTTTCTTTACTGGACACATAATACATATTTCAAATCCATTTTTAAGAGACAGCCTGCCTTAACATTAGTCTTGTTTGACTGTTAAGGCAACCGATCAAATAAATCATTTTTATAGTAAAAGAGAACAATATAGCCTGCTGTAAATATTTATCACCCTTTGATGAATCTAGGCCCGGGAGACTTTACGGAATAAAGAAACAGTGAAAAGGTTCAAACTAAGTATGGAGAAAAATATGACGTGTAACTCATATATTCTGTGGTTTTATTATCGTAGCAGATGGATTAAGGTGTAAAATGTAAAATGAAATATGCATCCATTTGACAAGCAAGCCACCTGTCTATGTGAAAGAAG
This sequence comes from Pelobates cultripes, assembly GCA_933207985.1. Taxonomy (NCBI): domain Eukaryota; kingdom Metazoa; phylum Chordata; class Amphibia; order Anura; family Pelobatidae; genus Pelobates; species Pelobates cultripes. Next base: position 101,882,470 of record OW240923.1, read on the forward strand.
AAAATGCAGAGGTGTTTAAAATAAGTGATGTAGGAGTCTAAAGATTAGTTAACCTTGTCTAGCACGCTCAGAGTAACACAATGTTTGATAAAATTGTCTGTTGACGAAGAAAACCCAAACCAATGAACAGACGTACAAAGGCATATACTAGCACACAAATGGTCCAATTTCACATGTAAATACACGCTATCACAAATACATAGATAGTCACATCCATAATTACACACATATACACACTAGCACACATACATAAACACATTAATACACACACACACACATTACAAAGACACATGTCAAAAGCTTACTCCAAGCATTATGACCACTCCAGTGATTTGAAGTGGTCCTGGTGCCTGGAGTCTTTATGCGCAGCATTTTGCTATGAAAGGCCACCAGTGTAACTCCAACATCATTTGGGGCACCAGTAGCTAGCCCAGAACTAGAGTTCCAGTGTGGCCAATGTCAAATCTCATTCATTGGCTGAGAGTGCTCAGCTGACCAGGCATAGATGATCCCTGACGCTATGGGATATACCCAGGTATGAGGACAAACCATTGCAAAAACAGTTTGCTCCATTACTAGAAATCATTGCCATGGTACTCCAGGCATCATAACCATTACAATTGGCTATAGTGGCTATAATACTTGCAGTACCCTTTAACATAGAAACATAGAAACATAGAATGTGACGGCAGATAAGAACCATTCGGCCCATCTAGTCTGCCCAATTTTTTTAAAATACTTTCATTAGTCCCTGGCCTTATGGCCTTAATGCTTAAACTCCTTTACCGTGTTAACCTCTACCACTTCAGCTGGAAGGCTATTCCATGCATCCACTACCATCTCAGTAAAGTAAAACTTCTGGAAATTATTTTTAAATCTTTGTCCCTCTAATTTAAGACTATGTCCTCTTGTTGTGGTAGTTTTTCTTCTTTTAAATATAGTCTTCTCCTTTACTGTGTTGATTCCCTTTATGTATTTAAATGTTTCTATCATATCCCCCCGTCTCGTCCTTCCTCCAAGTTATACATGTTAAGTTCCTTTAACCTTTCCTTGCACGTTTTATCCTGCAATCCATGAACCAATCCAAGAAACGGTCTCCAGTACTGTGTACAATACTCCAAGTGAGGTCTCACCAGTGTTCTGTATAATGGCATGAGCACTTCCCTCTTTCTACTGCTAATACCTCTCCCTATACAACCAAGCATTCTCCTAGCATTTCCTGCTGCTCTATTACATTGTCTGCCTACCTTTAAGTCATCAGACATAATCACTTCTAAATCCCTTGACTCAGATGTTGAGGTTAGGACTCTATCAAATATTCTGTACTCTGCCCTTGGGTTTTTACATCCAAACATACATACACAGACACAATGAATAAATAAACATGCAATACAACACATATATACACACACTTACATATACATAAACACATATACTTGTTAACTTGTTCCTCCTTTTCCTCGCTTTCCTCCCTTACTGTTTACCTATTTCATGGATTTAGAGAGGGGCCTCATGGTCCTTAGTGTTCACTTCCCACCTGCTTACCTTATTATATAGTTCATTTTACAAACCACATCCCGGCATCTGCAGGCTGTATCAGTATAGCATGCATCAGGATTTATTGACAGTTACTCTTCCCATCATAATGTAATCTACTTTAAACCATTTGGATACCAGGCAGCCAGTCGATAATACTATGCATTCACATCTATAGAAGTCAGTGCCAGAGCCACTTAGTCACAGCAATCATGCCATGGGATCTGTCGGTCTTAGTGATAATAATAATAATATAGAGGGTATGATTACATGTTCTTAAACCAATCTAATAGAGCATCTTGCCTATAGGAATATAATCCAGCATTATTATACAGAGTGTTTATCAACATAGCCAATGAATTTACAATCTAAAGTAGATAATAAAGGCGTTGCAATGTTCTAGTATGATCTGTCTGACTCTGTAGTAGTGCATTTCTGGGGATCCAGATTTTTGATATGGCATAATGTCCATTACTAGCTATTTTACACACTTTGATTATTTTGTTGTGAGATCTTTTAATGCTTATTCCTTATTCCATTCCTCCCAAACTTTGCAGAATGACTATTTGCACATAAATAAACCTCAGACATAAAAAGACATGGCAAGTCATGATGGCATTTGTGCTAATGAGGGTTCTCGAAGGAATATTGCAAGTCTAGAAGTAGTGCTATTGTGGGACAAAGCTCCTTAAAAGTGGAGGCATCACCATGCGAACTAGATAAAAAAAAAAGTAAAAGTAAAATAAAAATATTCTGTTGGTTTCCATGGTGATTTTTTTGCTGTTAGAATTTTACTCTACAGGCTTTTTTTTATTTTTTTTTACAATTTTTCTTATCTAAATGCTTCTCCGAGCTATGATACACAATTGGATTTATCCACTAAGGGGTTTATTTGCTAAACTCTGAATTAAAGGATAATTAAAATTTGAAAATAAACTTTAGGCATCACTATCTTTCAATGTTATTCATTGAAAATGTGAACTTTTTGGATTTCAAAGTTAATTTAAAAAACAACAACTGTATTTCCAGTTTGGCACTTTGAATTCCTAACCATTCACAATTTGGTGAATAACCCTGTATGCTTTTACATTATGTTATAATAGGATTTCAGTGAGACGTAGGTAATTGATTCTCAATTTAATTAGGCAGCTTAACGTCAGAGGGAGATTCTTTGACAAGCATGAGGATTAGGTAGACAGTATCTCAGGCTGATAGATTGAGGCTGTACTCACATTAAAGTGGGTACATTCCAATACAAAGGGGCATTCCATGTCCTCAACCTAGCACTCTATGAAACCTTCTCTGATATGCCCATTTATTTTAAAAAATACACCAAGTTCATTGCTACTCAATGTTTTTTTCAAAATCAGTAAAATGCATGTCCTCACTAACATTTAACTATAACCAATCAATCTGCTCTAAATTAGTTTCATTCAATATTTTTTTATATTCTTGAAAACTGTATGTTAGATTTTATTTTTTTCCCCCAAAAAAATCTCTTCTAATGCTCTGTTTCCAAAAACCCCCAGCAATAACTATGAAGTCATTCGACTTCAGAAAGGTTCTTGTTGGGTACACACCGTCATTTATAACAATTCGAAAAACATTACTCATGTTCATGCTACACGTCTTTGACATCGAGCTTATATAGAGTTGCTGCACAGGCAGTTGCTGCTATGATTTCAGAAATATTAGACAAGTCTTATTTATCGTGATGGTTTGCGGTGATGAAACATTGTATGACTGTAATTATGTGTGTCTGTGTATTTTTTTTTTCTTTGTTAATGAACAATCAGCCCAGTCCCCACAAAAGATAAAATCCGCAGAGCGCATTATTACCCGTGCAGGCCTTTTTGAAATGTATTAGCCAATTTTTCTGTAATTATCCTTTTCTCTTTTATTATATATAACGTATTTAATCACAGTAATCTCTTACAGGATGACACTATTTTTAGCTACTCAAATAGAATGGTGTTGGCATGAAAATTGATTTAATATATATTTTCTCAATGGTCCATTTAGATTGAGGTCATCAACACAAACTAGGATTTTTTTTTTTTTTATGTGCCATCGAAAAAAAAAATCCATTATTTCCCTTGAGGAAATGAAGTGATAATGCAGTCAGCACAAAGAGATTCAATGCAAATGTCACTCACTGCGAAGACATGGTCTGTGCTTTTATTGTCTACCAGCAATAGGACACATGTGAAAGCTTGCAAACAATCAGGAAACACAGATCTGGCATGTAAATGTCACACAGCTTTGGGAGCAAGCATATATATCACCAGGGCAAGATGAAGCAGGAAGCATCGTAATGAATTCTGTATACTGTACTGTACCTTACACTGGAGATTTGCATAGGACATCATTAAATGAGTGAATAATACACCCCAAAATTTATTAATACATAATAATAATGTGTTGGAGTTTTTTTTTACATGCAGAAAATGGTATGAAAAATTTTGTTATAAAAGAATTTAAGCAGGTGTGACAAATGGACGTTTGCCACAAACTCCTGGAGGAGTGTGAAAGCTGGTACCTGCCCACCAACTACTGTCCAGGTCGGAGACCCCGTTCGGGAGTTAACCTCCCCAGCAGCCATTAGCAGTTTCCCTGGGTGCCCCTGGTTCAGCACTTTTCTTTAATTTGAATGGAACTGAACACTAGTTTCCTGGTGGCCATTCGCATGATGGAACCCAAGAATGGTCCTCAGCGGTACTTAGCCGCGATCATTATGGAACTTAAATTCGTCATGAGGACTTCTTGGGTACCCGGTCACCTCTGCGGTACTTGGCCGTGAATTTTATGGAACTGTTTTAAAAATGAGGTGACCGTGGAGTTCCTGGTCAACTTGGTCCGGGGTTTTAAACGACTGCAACCCGCTCGGAGAGCACTTTTTTGGAGGGAAAGTGCCGGAGACTAACGGGCACAAATGCTACATAGGAGCTAGGAATGCCACCCATACTTTGGACGCAGGAGCTCCCCTACACTGTATGGATCTGAGCGCTATTTGGAGAACTTGGGAGCTCAGATCAGTACTATTTGGGAATGTATTATTTGTGTGGTTATTATATATTTCTATGATGTTTTGGGGTATTTTTATGTTTTATATTTTTGTGTTTGCCTCTCTGTTCCTTGGAGATAATTAGCTTACTGATCTTTAACACAATTATCTCCCTGGCACAGAGATCTTTGAGAGGGGCTTGCATTGCATTGTGTGGATACCCCCTGCTGGGGGTTGTGTATAAAAGCAGGCAACTTGGCCATAATAAAGGAGTTCCTTTTTACCCTTCACTCAGTCTGGGCTAGTGTTTGGGTGGATCAACTATACTCTCTGCAGGAGTGTTTAATCACTTGAAGCTGTACCCAGAACCCTGTTCCAGGGCAGGATGCAACATTGAGAGCCCAGCCAAGCTGTGGCAACTAGGGGGCTGAAGCACTCTTGTGTTCCAGAGGAGAGCTAGAAAGCAAGCTTGACGGAGGTACCCAGTCGGGGTGCGAGGCGGTCCATCACTGCAGGGTTCAAATAAAAACAAGATTACACTACACTAGTAAAAGAAATAGCAGGGATTAGATTTCAAACAGAACAATAAATTGTTAGAATTTAGAGAATTTAGTTATTCACAGAGGTATGCTTAAAACAGGGACTAAACGTACTTCATTTTGCAACTATGCACATTTCTTATAGCTCCATCTACTGTTCAGTCTGATGAACTCATGTATTATTTATGGTGAATGATGTTTGAAGCTTAAAATATATCAGGAGATCCATTTTTTATAGTACTAAACGTATGTCCATCAATGGCAGCCGTAATTAGTTCTCAAATAATTCTTCATCAATAGAGATTCTAAATATTAATCATGTGATACGACATTTACACAGCCCATAATATCACTGATATGTACATTACTTATTTTTCATAATGAAAAAATAGAGATCCACAATACCAATATGAGCATGTATGGGCTCAGCTCTATTATCATAGAACAGGGGAAGGCAACCTTCAACATTGCATCACCAGATGCTTTGCCAGCATTATGATTGTGAGAGTACACAACATATCGAGCGCCGAAGGTTGCCTACCTCTGTTATTGAACATATATGTTCCAATGATACGTTTTGCACAAGCCAAGAGATGGGACATAGTGGGACATAGTGGAGATATTTATCCATAATATATTTCAAACTGTAAATTCCTTCATATAATCTTCAACCATGTTAAAGGATAGGATTGTTAAATATCTAAAACCACATGGATTTCAAGATCAGAGACAACATGGGTTTACTTCAGGGAGATCATGCCAAACTAATCTTATTGATTTTCTTAATTGGGTAACTAAAATAATAGATCAGGGTGGTGCAGTAGACATTGCTTACCTATATTTCAGTAAGGCTTTTGACACTGTTGCACATTGAAGGCTCATCAATAAATTGCAATCTTTAAGTTTGGATTCAAATATTGTTGAATGGGTAAGGCAGTGGCTGAGTGACATTCAACAGAGGATTGTAGTCAATGGAGTATATTCGAAGCTTGGGCTTGTCACCAGTGGGGTACCTCAGGGATCTGTACTTGGACCCATTCTCTTTAATATTTTTATTAGTGATATTGCAGAAGGTCTTGATGGTAAGGTATGTATTTTTGCTGATGATACTAAGATATGTAACAGGGTTGATGTTCCAGGAGGGATAAGCCAAATGGCAACTGACATTTAATGTGGATAAGTGCAAGATAATGCATCTTGGACGTAAAAACACAAGGGCAGAGTACAGAATATTTGATAGAGTCCTAACCTCAACATCTGAGTCAAGGGATTTAGAAGTGATTATTTCTGATGACTTAAAGTTAGGCAGACAATGTAATAGAGCAGCAGGCAATGCTAGCAACCTGTGCTTGGTTGTATAGGGAGATGTATTAGCAGTAGAAAGAGGAAAGTGATCATGCCATTGTAAAGAACACTGGTGAGACCTCACTTAGAGTATTGTACGCAGTACTGGAGATCGTATCTTCAGAAGGATATTGATACTTTAGAGAGAGTTCAGAGAAGGGCTGCTAAACTGGTTCATGGATTGCAGGATAAAACGTACCAGGAAAGGTTAAAGGATCTTAACATGTATAGCTTGGAGGAAAGACGAGACGGGGGGATATAATAGAAACATTTAAATACATAAAGGGAATCAACACAGTAAAGGAGGAGACCATATTTAAAAGAAGAAAAACTACCACAACAAGAGGAAATAGTCTAAAATTAGAGGGGCAAAGCCTTAAAAATAAAATCAGGAAGTATTACTTTACTGAGAGGGCAGTGGATGCATGGAATAGCCTTCCAGCTGAAGTGGTAGAGGTTAACACAGTAAAGGAGTTTAAGCATGCGTGGGATAGGCGCAAGGCTATCCTAACTATAAGATAAGGCCAGGGACTAATGAAAGTATTTAGAAAATTGGGCAGACTAGATGGGCTGAATGGTTCTTATCTGCCGTCACATTCTATGTTTCTATGTTTCTATGTTTTTATCTTTGGTAGACAAAATATGGTTATTCCACCATTATTAAAAAAAAATTCTCTACTCTTATTATGTCTTTGATCAGGGTTGGATTTCCTATAAGGTTAACAAGGCCATGGCCTTGGGGCGACATGGCCAGTGGGAATATCAAAGTTCTTACTCACCGGCAGCCCATTCTCATACCAGGAGAGTCCAGCCCGCTGTAAAGGAGAATATTAAATACTATAAATATATATTATAAGCAAAGTATAATTTACAGACAAAAAAAATACTAAAACACAAGTGCAATAATATACATGTATTTATGAAGGGCTGGTGTATTGAGGAAACTGGCCTTGGGGCAGCAAAGATAGTAAATCCTGTCTCTGCTCTCCCTTCTAGTTTCTGATTGTAGTTTAGTTTAAAGTCCTCCCTTTAAAGTATAAAAAAAGAATGCCATTAAAATGCTTAATTTTGTTTTTAATTGATCACATTAGGTTTTAATCCATGGCAAGTGATGTATGATTTTTTTCATTAACTTTGACTCAAAATAATAAAAACACTATTACTGCAACCCTGTAAAAAGAAATCAAAGCAATTGCTTGCAGGTAATGTACTATAAACATTGTGATTCAAAAGAATAATCCTCATTATTAATACAATCATGTGAAAAACTAACATTGGATTTGTTTTAAATTGCAGGTAATGTGACTTTAAAATAATAATAATAATAATACTTATTATTATTATTATTATTATTATTATTATAATAGCTAAAAAGAAATCTTGTGAAAAAGGAGCCCCTGTATCTGTCTCTACTTGCAGTTAATGTGCTGTTAAATATATTTGCTGATGAATTTATGAAATTGATAAGGACCAATTAAGTAGTTATGATTCTGACCATTTGAACGTATAATTTGCTCCATAAGACCAATTCTTTTATTTGACTGCTTCATTTTATGACTATATGATTTTAGCAACCGATACAACTGATTCATTGACAGCAGATGCAGAAATGGATTAAGATCCAACTGGGTCTTAGGCAGGTTACCAGTTTGGGCCAGCTCTTCATTCTTCACATAGGAACGGTTAATGCTGTCAATCAAATTACATGGTTCCAGGGCCCCTGTCTAACCCTTGGTCCATAGGCGACCACCTAGGGCAGTCTTATGGTTGATCCTACTCTGAACTTTAAAATAAATGATATGTATGGCACCACCGAGCACCCCAAATGTCAGGCAAACTGAATGAAAGTAAAATCTTAAGTGCCTATGTAAAGGGACACTCCCTCTAAAGCACTTTAGCTTGCTGAAGAGTGTGTGTCCTCTATTTTTATTTTACAAAGAAGGCAGATTTTAAATCACTTTTATCATTTAACCTTGTTACACCCCCTTGCTGCCAACCCGATAACAAGTCCTGTTACTTCCTGGTTTGGTTAGCTCAAAAGAAAATTTTCCAGAGCACCTACCTTGCTAAAACTTTTCATTACACTGCATTGGGAAGTCTGTGATTGGGCAGCCACAGAAAGTCTGGTTGGGGTAAGAAGGGGAGGGCGTGCAAAGGCTGCAGACAAGATATCTGCAGCTTTGGTATTTTTTTAATTTTTTTTTAGATATTCTTCTCAAATAATTTTTAATAAAGGTTTTATATTTTTACATAAATACATGCAGTACTTTTATATTGACAAATTGTATGTGGAGATACATACATCAAATGCACAAAAAGAGTACAAACAAAAAAAAAAGTTTTGTTTATAGTAACAACGGTACAATTATTTTATTATATTGTTTTTTCCTTGTGTTTTTTTTAATTCTATTTGCAAAATTATTGATTTGATTTGGTTTAATGCTAATATGATGCAACCCGTTGATGTTATTTTACAACATATGTTAATTAAAGCCATACTACTACAAAGTATTTCTGGATGTTCGCTCTAGAGCATACACCCTATTTATATATCAACAAGTAAATATTTAAAGGTTATAACTCACTCTTATCTCCGCTCCCCCTCTTTTCTTTTTCCCCCTTTCTCCCCCTTTAAGATGTTCGTATGACGTAAGAAATATAAGAGATACATAATGAAAGCTTGTTTTCATTGGTTATTGCCCAGTGGTTTTTTTTAGGGGCAGTGGACTATTTAGAGGTAAAATCAGAGTATATGGGAAAGTCAAATTGGCTAACCTACCAGGCAGCCTGTCATCCAAGCATGCCTGCCCTGGTATTATCCTCTCCATCTGTGTGTAGACACATTGTTATTGATGCTAACTGTGTCATGGGCATGCCCACCGCTACTGTGCCCCATCTACTCCGTCCCTCACTTGATATTAAGTCTTGCCAAAGTCTGCAGGTCAGGAAAAAATGTGTTATGGTCCAAAAAGTGGAACAATCATCACATCAATCAATAGAATTCTTCTTCTGGTCCCATTAGTTTCTATTAGATAAATTTACTTTTAGAACTTAAAAAAAAAAATCTCTACCAGTATCCCCCTTCCCCCCATAGTATTTCAAACCACAATGAATCAGGAAAAGAAAAAAAAGAGTTTGACTAGTTCTTAATTGCCTTTTAGTTGTATGTCTAGGTTTCCAGCTCCAATTTTAAACTGTATCGATCATTACAGTTAAGAGTTCTAAAGTTCTAAAATATCGGTATTTAACAGTGAAAGGCTGTACAAACTGAGATATGGCAGAGTGACCATGCTGCTCTAATAAGTCATCGCAAGATAGCAGGCAACAGGTGAGCAAAGAGATTGGGTAATCAGTACTGACAGCTGACTGGTGGCAAGAAACAAGCAAAAATACTGTTTTTATCAAGTTATAACTGGCATAAAACGTAACTTTTAATGTTTTTTAATTTTTTTTTTAATCTTTCTTTTTATGAATATGATGCGTCTCATCAATGTATGCACATTGTTATGTCTTCTGGACTCAATTCTCATTCGAGCAGGGATCGTTCTACAAAACATGTTGTCACTAAATAAAAACACAATAAAAAAGACAGAAAAAAAAATTCATATAGCATAATAAAAAAAAATGCATTCGCTAATAAAACACATGGGGTTGAAACAACTGTTTTTGAGTGGATTCTCTGGCTCGGTACATGGTATCACAGCATAATTATCAAGAATTTACATTTTAGAACTTAGGAAATTCGTGTTTTTTCGTCAATGTGTGTTCGTTTATAGCATAATTATAAAACATACACTAAGCTCATACTGAAGATGAGCCTTATAAATGTGATGAAAGACTCTACCTAGTGAATGTTCTTATGCTGTAGTACAGTATGTGGTTTGGCAAAAGTGTCTAAGCCAGGGGTGCCTAAGAGGTAGATAACAGATGTTGCAGAACTACAACTCCCATGATGCTTTGCCTTTAGAATGACAAAGCATCATGGAAGCTGTAGTTTTATAATATCTGGGGATCTACTTTTCTGGCACCCTTGGTCTAAGCCAGGCTTCCCCAAACTTCGGCCCTCCAGATGTTGCTGAACTACAACTCCCATGATTCTCAGCATATTTCATTGGTAGAATCATGGGAGTTGTAGTTCTGCAACATCTGGAGGGCCAGAGTTTGGGGAAGCCTGGTCTAAGCTCTAACAAGAATATAGGCTAGCAAATCACAGATTGAGAATAGAAGTAAACAAATCACTTGCAGCGTTATTCACTAGAGTGAAAATTGCCAGGAATTCACAATGAATTTAAAAATTTTATACCAAAGATAGCTGAACTGGAAGCACAGCAGACTTTTTTTTATTTTCCTTTAATTTGAAATTCACATTTAAAGGTAACATTTTTTCTAGCCTTAAATTTAAAATTGACTCTATATTGACTTTAGAATTCCTGACGATTTTCACTTTAGTAATAAACCCTGAGAAAGGCAGATTTAGAGCACTGTGTCTTATAACCCAGCCATGTCTAACCATGGCAGCCTGAGACTTTTTGTGAACTAAATTTCCCACGGTTATCTGCCAGAGTAAGGGTTTATTCACTGAACAGTCAATTCTAAAGAATTGAAAACTAATTTGAAAATTTCACACTTAAAGGCCAAGTCATTACTATAATTAAGTTGAGTAATACTTACAAATCTGCATTTTTTTTAAATACACTACAATTCATTGTTTAGTAAATAACCCCCCTAATGCTAGCCTTTTTTTATTTATTTTTTATTCTATATTTTTGCAGGCAATATAAAGATACACAAAAGCTATCACAGGACATTGACAACAATTACATGTATATGTATAAAGTAGAAAGCATAGACTATAACAATAGCTGATAAAAATAAATAAAGCAAACAGTTAGCAATAAGCCATTGAGAGGGAATTTCAGTGGATACTGTTAAAGGCAACTATTCCCTACGAATGGCCAAAACAGTATGCAATAGAAAAAGCTCAATAACACAGAGTGGGTGAGATGGGGGAGATGTTAAGACCCCACATAAGGGACTTTACGGCCTAAAGGCCTCATTGGAATAGTAAAGCATCAATCTCAAAGAGATACGTGTGATTAAACAAAACACTGCATTATTGCAAGATGATAAAAAAATTGTAATAAAAGACATAAAAGTAACATATCAACACAATCCAGCTACTCCATCACCCTGTATCAACTGTGGTACGTGGCACAAAAAGGGGCCATTATTTTACACATCCCAAGTTTTAGAAGGCTTCAGCACTTTATCCAACGAGAGCAGTCCAAACAATTCAAGGAATGGAAGACCTTGCCAACTTTATAGTTGAGAGGGAGTGGGCCTGTCTTCACTGATAGCTGATATTGGCATCCTGTAGTGGACCTACATAGGTCCTGTAAGAACATGAGTGGCGTACCCTTGATTTGAGCACCTGAAGGACAGCTAATTTATTTATGAATGATGTGAAGCAAAGCAGGACATCCCTGGGAGCACCAGCTAGTTCTCTTGCCAGTTTCTGAAGATGTACCCAGTAATCAATGTGTACAGCTTTTGCCTGCCTTTGCCATAAGATAGAAGCCAGTAAGTGCCGTATATAGTACGGTAATTCCTTTGCATCCAATGCCTCAGCGATACCCCTCACTTTGATGTTATTTTGCCTTCAGTAGTTGCCCAGGGCATCCAACCTAAGCAGCGTTTTTGGTGTGAGGCCTATAGCTGAGTAGCTTGCTCTGTCATGCCCACCTGACACTGAACCATGAAAAAATATTTGCTTCTGAGGTATCTTTCCTCACAACCCACCATATCTGCATTACATACCTAGGGTCACCTTTAGTGGCTGAAGAATCCACCACCTTGGCCAATAGGTGAGTGAAGCACCCCCCCCCCACCCCCCATAGCAGGGATCCCCCCGTGAGTGTTTAGGACCTCTTCTTCAGTATGAGCCATGTGGGTCTTGTTGCGCTATAATTTTAGGTTCAGGCCTGGTCTTCAGGAGATCGCTGGATTTTAAACTGTTTGCTCTTCTTCCCCATGACATTCAGGGTAGGTGATGAGCAGTTTGGCGCTGTTCTCCTGAGGTTGGGCACTCAGTCCAGTGTTTTTTTGCTGAGATCAGAGGTCAGCAGGCATGTGACTGCTCTCTGTGCTGTCAAGACCATGTCCCCCAAAATGCTAGCCTTAATACTATCAGGGTTATTGACAAAAGTGAGAATCTAGAGTAATTTCTAAATTAATTTTAAATTTAAAGTAAAAAATGCCTAACCAAAAATATACTTCCAGTCAGAAATTTTTGGCTTTAATTTATAAATTCACTTTAAATTCACTTTGAATGCTCACTATTGAATGACCCTGAATGTCAAACTTGATATCAAGAATGTGGAAGAAAAAAAAAATGAATACTTCTTTTCATATTCTGGGTATGAGTACTCCAGTATTTATTTTTATTACCCCAAGATGCTAACGTATAGCCTAACATGAGGGGTAGGGCACTATCTACAGTGCGCTAGGGCACTCTGCACCCACCCAAGATCGGTTTTAATGCAGAGGCATGACCTATATGTCAATGTAATGTCCCTTTGAGGCCAAAATTTTATATTTTTGAAACATTATTTAAATCAGCTGTGTTTTCAGTACATTTTTGCCTAAAATTTGAAATGCAATTAATGCTGATTGAATTCCTGACAATTCACACTCTAGTGACAAATACTGCAGTGCTAGGGGTCTTGGGGTGCTGTTTTCTCATTTTCTATCAAACCATTTTTGTGTCATTTGACAATTTATGCAAATAACTATTTGTGAAATATGTTTCGCCAGCTATTCTGCTTTATTAAGAATGTATTACTACTTTCATCAATGGGAACACAACAAATTAATCCAATGTTACCAAGAATGCTACATTTCTAGTGGCTTTGTTGTATTTTTTATCACTTTGTAAAAATATGAGAATCGGCACATTCAGATGTATGTTTTAGATTTTGGGTCAATTCCATCAAATTTTTAATGAAAAGAAATGCAAAATAATTTCAGTTCAATCAACTTTTTGTCTCTCAAAGTTTGGGTGTTCATCTTGTAACTAATAGACTATTAATGCAATCATGTTTGCATTAATGATACTGGGTACATTTTACATGTTACCAGAGCTAAAAGGGTCAATCTGGTATTTAATACTCTACGTTTAGGTTGATGTTTTTTCCAAGGTTGCAATGCTCGTCTGTGCAGCCTGCCAATATATTATCACAAAACATTTATACGCAAATAGGCAGGTACAAAAAGAAAAAAAAAGACAAATGGAACTTTGAGAAAGAAATTTATTCCCACATATTTGGTGAGTAATATATTGAGTTTGTTCAGTTATTACTTTTATGCTAAATAAGCATCGAGGGCTGTCTTCAGCCCAGCCATCATAATATCCATCAAGATAAGTAATTCACAAGTATTTCACAAATATTTTAAAATAAGAATTGGATGATTGATTTAGCTTGTGTAGGAAATGCTTTTGCAAGCTGTATTTCTCAGCTGGAAGAAAAATGAATTTAGAATACTTTTGAAAAAATTGGATAAACTCCTTTATGAGCCAGCTGAGAAGGTCGGTAATTGGAAAGGGTGCTTTACCAAGTGAAGGAAAAAATTGCTCAGCAGAAGGTTTTTCTAGTTTATTTTTAAGATAGATTGCAGATAATGTACTAATAAGTAAAGCTATATGTTGATTTCATTATAGATTTTATCATGCTAAAACTGTAACAGCTGTTAGCTTGACCTGTTTTGTATGTATTTTAAACTAATTGGATTTGCTTTGTATGAATTTAAATATAGCTTCCAGAACATTATTGAGAAAGAAAAAATAAATAAATTGGTGACCATGTCATGCTTCTACGCTTTGGAGATATCGGAGTCTGGTTATGCAAGGATATGGGGGTCAGCTGCCACCTCTACATAATGTGATGATTGCTTAATATTGTTTGTATCTCTGACAGCTTATTTTGAAGATATATGACTCTAGGGTTTGCTCTTGCAGCTTATAACTGTGTCACTATCATCATAAAATCAATCATCACGTTCTATCCTTTTATCCTGAATCAATATTATCCTGTTGGAATGTTCATTCCACTAATGACCAATGGCATACCATGTAGGTAAAGATATAATAGGATTTGACCTTTTGTCATGAAGGGGCTAATAAAGCAGCCTTCTGATTTTATCTGCATCCCTAAACATCTAAATCTCCAGATACCTCCTCCATGATCCAAGGACCTAGACCATTACATGCACCAGTAGCAAAAGGACATACTAGCATATGAGGTGGGCTAAGTGGAATGTCACACCCAGTGCTTTTGCACATCTCATATATAGCACCATTTATTTATATTGTTTTTTTAAGCAAAACATATTTTATGTATTTGTTTTTTTTAGGTAGGGATAGTATAGTATAATCATAGTATAAAAATGTTCCTTGCTGTATCCTAAAAAATATGATTTATAGTTGCTTTGTATTTGCCCAACTTTTTTCTTCCACTGTTTTTTTTATATTAAATGATTTGATTTTTGTAATTTTTTTTCCCTCTTTTTTTTCATTTTCAAAATTATACAAAAATCAATATTTGTTTTCTCCGTCTTGGTTGATTTATGTCCAGTCATATTATATATTGTTATTTATTTATTTATTTTAATTATCTGTATTGTAATTGTAATGCAAACTCTACATGCATTATTTAATGATTTTTTGTTTTAATTTTTTTTTTCTTACTTTTTATTTCAAAATTGAAAATTAAAATGTTTTAAATAAAATAAATAAATACATAAATATATAAACATGATTTCGGTTATTAAAGCTACATTTACTATTAATATTTCTTGAAAGAAAACATGCATATATATTTTATTAAAATGAAAGCAGTAGATGCTTTAAAGGTAACATGACAGGAGGCAGGAGTAACTATAAAGCCATAATAATAGGAGGTCCAATAACTATGAAGACACTAGAACATCTTTATACCAAAGAGATTAGGATTTAAATAAAACCTATGACAAACCATCTTTGAATTTAAAAGATAAAACTATTTTAATATTAAAATTCTCAATAAACATAACTCATCAATTGCATGGCTGAGTTTCTTCCAGGATAATGACCTTTCATCTCAAGGACATTGAAGCAGAAAGTATACATAAACGTTACATGTAAATGGATAACAATACGTATAATCATTATAGATAGAAAATGAATGCAATGCTTCATTAGTTGGTTAATAGGTTGTAGTGAGTTAGTAACAGATGAATATTAAAAGCCATCTTATTTTTATGCATTAATACATGGAACATGATAGATTTACTGGGAAAAATTGCTAAATATAGTATAAACATTTTGGTGAGTTGTTTTTTTTTCTTTACTTATAATAATTATTACACTAGAGGGATGTTAAGCATTATCAAAATGTTGCACTGCTTATTTACCTCTGTATGGTTGAACGTACAGTGTATGTATGACTACAAATCACTCTTATGAGATCCAGTATGAGGAGCACCGGGTTAGATGTCCCCCACGTGCCTTTAGGCACGGCCCACATTTACCAATTTATTTTTTACAATGCTGGTTGGTTGACAAGGACCATCAGTATATGCAGCATGGGTTAGCAGAGTTATGATTGCATACACAACAAATTATTCACTATTCAGTGTTCTCTAGGCTTGTACACAGCAGAATCACTTCTCGTGAAAAAAAACAAAACATTTCAGGAAGGCAGAATTTTGCCATATAATTATTTAGTATATATTTTAATAGGCACATTTTTTAGAAAGAAAAAGAGGAGGAGCAGTAAAAAAAATTCTAAATTTATTATATATTGATTTAATATATTATATAAAAATATATTTGTACAGATTGTTTTACTTCTTCTTCTTTTTTCACCTCTATTGGTCATGTCTCGTGATTTTTGAATAAAATCAAAATTTAGTGACTGTTGCTTAGTTATCTATTTTTTTTCATCAATCATCTCTTTTTGTGACAGAATTCAGAATCACAAATTAAAGGTAACATGCTCTGCCATTGGGAGTTTTGTTTGTGTTATGATTTGGCTACATTTTGGGTGAGAGTTTGGGGATTCTAATGATCACATGGTCGGGTTATATTCAGACACGCTACAGTTCATTACAAAAAAATGTATCTCCAGGTGTAGTATTTTCAGTATGAGCAGAGAATGTCAGCAGTCAGTGAGATATAGTGTCACATTCCTTCCACCAATCATGAAGGATCAGTGACATGCAGGAAATGCAGGTCCTGTCACTGCTCTTGCACCAGTACCACCATGGGAAGAGCAAGGTGCTCACCATAAATTGTGCTCACCTTCTAGGTTTGCAGTGCTGCCACACTCGATGGAGAAAATGAGCAGGGAATGTAAATATAACATAAATCAGGAGTTCTCAACGCAGTCCTTAAGGACCCTCGACCAGTCCAGGATTTAGCGATTACCTGGGTGTGTCTAAGATATTTAGAAAAAAAACCACCTTAGAGTCCTCAAGGATCCCCTACCAGTCCAGGATTTAGGGAATACCTGGGTGTGTCTAAGATGTTTAGAAAAAGAAATAAAAAACACCTTAGAGTTTAAGGTGTTTTTTTTTTCTAAACACCTTAGACACACCCAGGTAATCCCTAAATCCTGGACTGGTAGGGGGTCCTTGAGGACTGGGTTGAGAACCCCTGACATAAATAAATAGAAAAAACTATTCATAAAGCAGGAGCAAAAACTAAATAACTAAAGTATTTTGTTCAGGTCAATATAAATATTTATTTCTTCAAATGTATTCATATTGACCTGGACAAAATACTTTAGTTATTTGCTTTGTTCTGCTTTATCTAAGTCTTAGCTCCTGGTTTATGAATAGTTTTTTTTTCTATTCAATTATGTTATTATTGGTTGTTCTCGACATTTTATGGTATATCTTTTAGTCCAGTTTAAGAGCGCTACTTAGTTAATCTGTTCCATATCTTTTTTCCTCTTTATTTTCTGTAGGGAATGTAAATATAAACAAGAGCTTAAGAGAAGACAGAAGAAGGATGAAGAAAATAGAAATAAACTAAATGGCTTTTACGTAACATTAACAGTAGGTAGTGGCATGTGTGCCTTATACCAAGAAAAAAAATGAGCTGTACATTGCACTGGAGCAGATATAGATCAAATTATATTTCGTCTTATAGTTTCATTGTTTAAATCTTAATACATCTTAATACCATCAACAACCTATTTGCTTATACTAGTATTGTATTGTGGCAAGATAATTGGTGTATTGAGAATGTTTGCACAAGGCAGCCAAGCAGACAGTTTTTTTTTTGTTTTCTTTTAATTGTCAGGAATTCAAATTAAAGGAACACTATAGTGTCAGGAATACAAACAAGGATTCCTGGCAATATAGTGTCTCTGTGGCTACTATGGTCCCCGGCCCCTGTTAGATAGCTCCGAAAAAGGTGATTTTGCTCACCATTTCTCGCTGTGGCTAGCTCCTCCTCCGTGCCTGAGTTAATCAAATTTTGCACATGTGTGGCAAATACTTAATGTTTGAGGCTCTAGCTCTCGAATTTCTACACTGATATTCTTCTTGAACTTCTCAAGTGTATACGGGTTTGTTCATATACACCTGCTCCTTCATATATCCCCACAGGAAGTTATCGGGAGCTGAAAGGTAGGGCGAACGTGGTGGCGGTGTTAAGCTCTTTGCATCAAAATAATGGACTTTCCATTCTGAAAATAAAATTCCACTATTTTTAGTAATTGTTCCTTTGTAAAATTACCCATGCTGAATCTTGGCCCACCCTGTATTTGCGTAAAAAAATTCACAAATGAAAACTGTGATCTACTGTAACCCTATCCCTATAATCTTTGTAAGACCGGTTCAATTTAATTGATTCGGAAGCACTGCAATAGCATTTGGCTTTTTGAAAAACATTTTTTTTTTGGTTAGAGTTTAGTGTTCCATCATGTGCAAAAAACAATGATAAATTATCCCCTCAAATTACTTTTCGCCCTGAAGATTGATCTATAGTGGCAGAAACGTGTAAATGTTCTACAACAGTAACCAATTACAAGGCAATTATGCTATAAAGAATTACAATGTATGTACACTTTATGCTGCACTTGCAAGCTAAATGAAAGGGTTATCAGTTATTAAATGTGCCGAAAGCTGATAATTTAGTCATCCCAACTGCATTATTTATCATAAATCGCTCATACATCAAATTATTCTGAACACCCATTCAGATTGGAAATTCCATTTGAATCCTTCCTAGTCATTTGTCATTACAGTCAGTGCTGGGCTTTGAGTCTATGAAATAAATTAATTGCATTCAGATTTTTTTTTTCTTTCACTAAAACATAACACTCTACAAAGATATGATTTCTTGTAGGCTTGTATCCAGGAATCGTGCAGTAGATTCTACCCAGAATCTTTCTGTTTGCAAATGGAAGATTTGCATAATGTTTGGGAAGAAAAAGAACCTCATTAATGTGATCTTATTGTGCAATTTTTAGACATGTATGTAGATTCATTGTTTTGTATATTAATCATTATTACAAATAAATCAATTAATCTGCTACCTACTGCTTTTGTAAAATGGTGTAATGGCCATTAACCTTTAGATATTGAAGAATTTGGTACTAGTTAATTGTCCTCCCTCCAGTGGGAGCTGCTTTGTTCCCAGAGTATTCTACAGACAGCAGTCATTGTGTTTAACTGTTTGAAATACTGGGTGCATATTGATATGCACAACTTTGACGAGCGGCACTGATCTGCCATTTTATTCTTCCATAATCATTTAATTACATAGTTACATAGTAATCTATGTTGAAAAGAGATAAAACTAAAATGTTCAGCTCCAAAACAAGGAGCAATTAATTCCTTGATGTGAGGTATGCCCAGTACCACAAAGAACCAACAATTGATCTGCACTCATATGTTTATTAAAAAAACTGGCTTTGTACACGAATCATTTCTTTCTTTTCACAACACTCTGTAGGGAGCTCTCTTTGCACTGCCTCTCAAAGAAAATGTGGTGTTTGAAAAGTAAAGAGACAAGATCTTGAGCTGACCAATGATTGATATACTTCCCAAGTCTTTGTAAAGAACAAAAGACAGAAAGAAAAAGTGGTGACAAAGTTCTCTAAACAAACTTTAAGCTCACATGGTCTATATCCATATTATTACATTCTATTTGGCTGAATCACTTTGAAATTTTAGGACCTCCGAAACTCATTCAGTTGACAGTTCAGCTCTTCCAAATATTAGCCATGAAAAATATTTAGGAAAACAATTCAGACTAACATAAAAAGGTGGGAAAAAAGACTAGCTAAAAGGATGAGTGAATAAACTATAACAGTATTGATTGTTAGTGCGGTCAGATATTCTATAAGAAACATTGTGACTATGATAAAAACAATTAGATTGATTACCTCTATGAAAAATAATCTATCTTTTCACTGAGAAAAATAAACAATAACCTATGGTACAAATTTGTGTAAAAATCCAGCTATCTACCAATGACAATATGGTCTGACAATGTGAAAAACATTTCTCAGTTTTCCTTTAAATCCAAATAATTAAAAACATGTAATGGAGCAGTCAACATATTTTGGTGCAGAGTTGAATTATACTGTCAGGATTATATTTTGAAGGATTTTACATCATATGCATAACATGTCTGTTTTGTAACAATCCCTACAATATTGCCTGGAGGCCTCAACCTTTTCCTACCACCATCAACCTTGCCTTTTACCTAAGAAAAAAGACTGTTCGTATAATTGCTTTTGTCTAATGTATGTATAATAATAGACTGTTAGTATACCAAATTTTTCACCGAACGCCCGACCACCCAGAACAGACGTGTGGCACTCATTTACCTCCCGGACTCAAATATCACCATGAAAACCGCGAACACTCCATGGGTTTAATTGTTATACAGGGTGGTCGGCATTCGAACACATGACAGCGGCCATTTTGTTTAGTCGAGCGGTGTTTGGTCGTCGACCGCGTGGAACTATTTTCGGCTATACTTTTCCACGAACACTGCTGAAACTTCGATCCTCCATGCGTTCGGCTAAATTCATACGAACAGAGCGCTCTTTCGACAAAACAAACTCATGAACTAGCTGTATCTAAAGAGACTGAGCACGAATCAATCAGTTTGTGCAAAGTGGGATGTTTGTCGAATGAAAAAATAGACTGACCGCACAGTCTGGATCTGTGGAACTGTTTTGGGCATACACACAGGCGTGCGGTTGGTCCAAAGATACTTTTTACTATATCCTGAACTACCGAACAGATTTACACGAATTTTGAATATGTTTGTCCCCAAGTTGCGCTGTCCATAAAAATATGTAGTTTTATTCATGTAAGATGTAAAATGAGAAAGTTATAAAAAAGTATAAAAAGTATAATTTTTTTAGCTTGGAGATAATTGAGTAGATACAGTAAGTAAGGGAATATGTGGGTTGTAACCATTGTTTGATTGGTCACTGTATAATTGTCTGTGAGTGTCTCCCTTGCATGGGAGCACTGCATAAAAGGAGAGTATCTGCCATTAAACCTCAGTTCTACTTTACCCTTCAAAACGTAGCTTTGTCTCGTTATTGAAAGGGAACCTGCTCAGCTAATCACTAGATCTTTTAAGAGCCCTACCTCTACCTCTCTGCTTGGATCCAGCTGATGGAAATAGAGCTACTCCATTACTACACAGCATCTTGCCGGGAAGAAGGACGTCTCCAACGGCTGATACCCCCTCTCCACTGGGGTAGCCGTTACAATTTTTTTATCAGCATTTGAGCAATAATAATATTGTTTTCGGTATACAAACAGAATGAATCCTGTTTCTGGAGCTTTTTGTTAAACTGTGGTTTTGGGATGAGGGGCCGATCAATGCTAGCTCCCTGAGAAGGTCCACAAAAAGTATCAGTACTCCAAAATAGATGTTACTATTTAATATTTATTCCGTATTCCACCAGTAAGAAAATGTGTGGAAATGAAACTGGAGGTTACAAGAAGTAAAATGTAGCCCCTGTTGAAGTTGTTTTTTAGGAAAAAGGCCTAGAAATCAGAAAGTGGACCTCAAGAACATAGAGTAAATATTGGCAAGCTCTCATATACTCTGTCATCTAGAAGGGAGAAACCAGACAGCTGGACTTCATGAAGGAAAGAAGAAGAATTAATCTTGCAAGACAGATTTTGACAAATTATGTGACCTCTTCACATTGATAAGCACACAGAAGTACTCCATTTTACTTAGAGATAAATAGAATGGTTTCTGGTGGAATAAAGTTGTCATGTACAATATAAGTCTAATAATAATGCAGTTTATTTAACCCCTTAAGGACTGAGGCAGTTGTACAAGTTGTCATCAAAACAAATCGTAAACAAAACCTTGAATTTGCGCTATATGTCTGCTCAGGCGTAATTTACCTCTTTCATATTATGTGTACCCACACTTATCATATATAATTTTGTTCAGGTGAAACAGGGCTTTCATGTCACATCAAATATTTGTATAGTAAACATAATTTAATATGAATAAAATATTTTAAAAAATGAGAAATGAAGACATTTTGTCATATTTTTAGTTTTGCATGGCATTTTAACTGTGAATGTCACAATACTGTTAGCTGTTACTGCAATAAAGTACACATATTTGTATTCAACGATGTCTCACGTGTAAAACAGTACCCCCAATGTACAGGTTTTATGGTGTTTTGGAAAGTTACAGGGTCAAATATAGCACATTACAATTTTTAGTCTATACACATTGAAATTTGCCAGACTGGTTATGTTGCCTTTGAGACCAAATAGTAGCCCAGAATTGAAAATTACCCCCATACCATACCATTTTCAAAGTAGACAACCCAAGGTATTACAAATGAGGTATATACAGTCATTATTAGTAGCCACTTAGTCACAAACACTGGGCAAAATTAGTGTTCATATTCGTTGTGTGTGAAAAATGCAAAAAACTACATTTATGTATCTCCCAATTCAGGGGCCTTCACCTTTTCTACGCACACTAAGAAAACCAGAAACCCCACAAACGACATCACAATACTTTGCACTTTACCCCAACTTACCAATATTCAGTATGTACTCTGGAATGCCCGCTGTCTGCAGTAATTTAAAATCAACAGCCATACACAATTTGTTCATCTCAAACTCACCCACACTACTTGCACTTACAGAGACCTGGCTGTCCCCCTCTGATAGCGCTACTCCTGCCTTTTTATGTTTTGGTGGGCTACAATTCTCTCACACTCCCAGACTCAATTGTAAAGGAGATTGTGAAAGACCTACCTGTCTTTAAAATACTTTTATTCCCCCTTGGTTCATCTGTTTGTTTGGTTAATTGTCTGTCCGCACACCCGTTCGTTTATTTTCCTAACTACCGAATGAACTGCCAAACGGCCAGCCACCCAGCATGGAAGTTTGCTGCTGGTTAACCTCTTGGCCTCAATAGAACGTTGTGGTTAACTGCAGACACATTCTAATTGATAAGGGTAGGCTGGGTGGTCGTCGTTCGTATGCAGAACATGCGGCGGTGGCCATCTTGGATGTTCGAATGCCCAGTGGTGTTCGTCGAGAATCTTATGGAACTAAAAACGGACACTGAATTACATGAACATCACTGAAGCCGACAACCTCTCCCCTGCGGTAGATCCTGTATACAAACGCCATCCTGTTCTGTAGTTTTAATTCACGAATGGACTCACCTCATATAGCTATCCCATGGAGCCTATTAGTATACCAAAAGAATATGTGCACAACTTTGGATCCATGGCAATTGGACTATGTGTATGGGATATGAGCGCCATTCGGTAATAATGTGTGCTCAGATCCAAGCTATCTGAAGCTGTAAATCTGCATGCTGAGACTCAGGAAAAACAAGCAGTCTGCTGACATGTGATAGTCTGATCCAATCACAGTGCTTCCCCATAGGGTAGGCTGAGACTGACAAGGAGCCAGGTCAGGGGCAAAACACAGCCCTGGCCAATCAGCATCTCCTCATAGAGATGAATTGAATCAATGAATCTCTATGAGGAACGTTTAGTGTCTGCATGCAGTGGGAGGAGAAACTGAATCACAGGATGCTCGTGCACAGCAGATCTGAGTGGATGGAGCCATATTATGCCTCCATCAACTCAGAAGTCCCTCTGGTTCACTTTGAGTGACTGCAACTGGAGGCATTCCTAGCTTCCAATGTAAACACTGTATTTTCTCTAAAAATACAGTGTTTACATGAGAAAGGCTGGAGAGAGCTATAGTTCTCACCTGAACAACCTCATTAAGCTGTTGTTCAGGTGACTATAGTGTCCCTTTAGCCCTCAATACGGAGCTTGGTCTCGTACTTGGGGGTATTGAATTCGTATGGTTTACTGGTTCGGTTGTTTGGTTCGTGAAAGATTTCATATGATTCCTGTTCGGGTAATTGGAGCTTTTGTTAGCTGCTTCTTTATTAGGCAAGGGAATGTTCTCAGCTGTATTAACCCCTCCTATACCTGGGTGTACCGTAACAGAGATGGTTTAGACATCTTTCTCTCCCCTCAATGTACCTTTCAACCAATCATAACTGCCCCTGCCCTATCCTTTTCTTCTTTTGAAGTTCACACTGTCCGTCTATTTAAACCCACTCCTTTAAGTATTGCTACCGTCTACCGCTCCCCCCACCTCCCCCCGGTCACCCTAAGCTATTCATTGAACACTTTTCTTCCTGGCTTCCCCACTTCCTCTCATCCAGCACTCCTTCCCTTATACTTGAGGATTTCAATATCTCAATTAACAACCCCAACTGCACTGATGCCTCTCGTCTGCACTCATAACCTTCTCCTTTGGCCTCACGCAATGTTCCAATTTAGCAACCCATACAGCGGGAAACACTATTGATCTCACCTTCACCAATCTCTGTACCGCCCCTAATCTCTCCAATATTCCTTTTTCTCTATCTGACCACCATCTGCTGACTTTTGACATCAGCATACCCAAGAACCAATGGACACCACCGTCTGAACATCAATCTCACAGAAACCTCCAATGTCTTGACCTAGAGCATTTCTCCACTAATCTCCAAACTCTCCTTTTACCTATCTCAAACCTCACCTGTCCTAGCTCTGCAACCTCCTTCTATAATGCCACCCTCTCTTCTCAATTAGACATCATGACACCTCCTACATTTAAATGCAGCAAGCGTACCCAACAACAATCTTGGCACACCAAGCTGACTCAATACCTCCAAAAATGCTCCAGAACTTCTGAACGCTGTTGGAGAATGTCTCACTGTGAGTCTGACTTTCTCCACTATAAATTTATGCTGCGCTCATACAGCTTGGTTCTTTCCTCTGCAAAAGTAAATTACTTCAATACCCTCATAACCACACTCTCCCACAAACTCAAACGACTATTTCACACATTTAACTCTCTTCTTCACCCTATTGTTCCTCCTCCATCTACTAACTTGACCAGCTCAGACTTTGCAACTCACTTCACTGACAAGATCTCTACAATCAGGGAAGAGATCTCTCATCTTTCTTCTTCCCTTTACAATACTTCCCCTAACATCACTCCCTCTGCTGTTCTATGTTCATTCGCACCCGCTACAGCGTAAGAGGTTTCTGCTCTGCTCCAGTACTCCCGCCCCACCACCTGCTCCCTAGATCCAATTCCCTAGCATCTCATGCATACTCTGTTTTCTTCTCTTTCTCTACTTCTAAATAAAATTCTTAATCTCTCTCTCTCCTCTGGCATATTTCCATCGCCATTCAAACATGCAACTGTAATCCCAATTCTAAAGATGCCCAACCTTGACCCCAGTCCAACTACCGTCCTATTTTACTACTGCCTTTTGCATCCAAGATCCTTGGAAGAGTTGTGTATGCGAGATTGACAGACTTCCTCAAGTCCAACTCTGTCAGGGCTTACCTTAGTTGGGAGTCCAGTAGGCAGAGATTTGTGCCTTACTCTTGCAGATGTACACAGTCCAAGGTGATAAGGTTAGAAACCACCAGGACTGTGAATCTGTGCACAGGGGCTGTGCATGAACGGCGTTCCAATTTGTAGAATAGACAAGGGCAAATCCAGAAGAGTAGTCAGACACGGTTCCAAAGGTCAGGGCAGGCAGCAAACAGGCAATAACAAAAAAATCCAGGAACAGGGGTCACAAGTCAGTCTGTAAGCAACAGGAACAGGAAACATGAACAGGACATGGACAGGGCAGGAGAGGACTGTACATGAACTGTGAATACAAGACAAAATAAAATGAGACAAGAGATACAAGGCAAAACAAGAGGAGACATAACTAAGTACTACATATGTAATAAACATTGGAGATTTAGACATACATAAATGGCCAAGATGTATGCAACCCACCACTGCGCTATGGTACTCCAATTATGGTAGGTCCTAACTGCCTAGATATGCATGACTAAATAAACAACAATAAAACACACACATTACTTACCTGCAAAGAAAGGAGCAGAGGAAATGAGACCACTACTTGCAGGAACAGACTGAAACCAAAAGGGTTAATTGGCAAAGGAAAGGGTGTGACAACAAAAAACTAACTTTAAAGGAATCCATGATACTAGGAATTCCAGGAATGGAATAAAGGAATGAACCCAGAAAACCCAGCATAAAGAAAACCAGATATAGAATAGAAACCAGAAAAACCGAGAGACTAAACAAGAATAGTAAAAATAGTACTGGATACCAGAAGCCAAGGCCAGACATCTGCACAGAATTGAACAGGTTATGACAAACTCTCTGCTAGACCCACTTCAGGCTGGTTTCTGTGCTAAGCACTCTGTGGAAACGGTACTGACCAAAATATCCATTGATCTACTCGCTGCAAAATCTCGTGGTCACTACTCTATCCTAATTCTCCTTGACCTTTCTGCAACTTTTGACACTGTTGATCATCAACAGCTTCTTCTTATCCTCCACAATATCGGTCTGCAAGATATTGCTCTCTCCTGGTGCTCCTCCTACCTCTCCCAGCACTCTTTCAGTGTTTCTTTCTCTGTCTCTGCTTCTTCTCCCCAACTCCTCTCTGTTGGTGTCCCCCAAGGTTCAGTCCTTGGTCCCCTACTATTCTCTATCTATACTGCCTCTCTTGGTTAACCATTAGCTCCTTTGGCTTCCAATAATAATTTCTATGCAGATGACACGCAAATCTACCTGATCTCTCCCCGTCCCTCTTGACTAATGTCTCTGACTGCCTCTCTGCTATTTCTAACTGGATGGATGCCCACTTCCTTAAACTCAACTTGACCAAAACTGAAATTCTCGCCTTTCCTCCCTCAAGTGTTGTTACTCCTGTGTCTGTCTCCTTCCAAGTCAACGGTGCTACCATCAGCTCCACCATGCAGTCTTGCTAACATGGTGTTCTCTTTGACTCTGACCTCTCCTTCACGCCTCATGTTCAGTCTATTGCCAAATCCTGCTGCTTCCATCTCAAAAATATTGCACGCACCTGACCCTACTTAACGCCAGATGCGACTAAGGTGCTGGTCCATTCCACTGTCCTTTCTCGCCTTGACTACTGTAATCCACTTCTCAGTGGTCTTAGGTGCTTGTGCCGTTACAGTCCATAATGAATGCCTGCGGCGAGGCTGTTCTTCCTGTCCGCCTGCACCTCCCACGCCTCATCCTTCTGTCAGTTCCTACACTGGCTTCCTGTAAGATATAGGGCTCAAGTTAAAAATCTGGTTCTTGCTTTAAATTCTATACATAATGCTGCTCCCACCTATCTATCCTCCCTAATACACAAATATGATCCATCTAGGCCCTTACGCTCAGCTGAAGACTTACGTCTATCTTCTGTCAGTACTCCTACCTCTGATGTTCACCTTCAATACTTCTCCAGGGTGCACTGTTCCTGTGGAACTCACTTCCCTCCTCTGTTAGATGCTCACCCAGTCTCCACTCCTTCAAAAAATCATTAAAAAGCCACTTCTTCATAAAAGCGTATCAATTAAACTGTTAATAGCTCCCAACTGATTCCTCTCTTGCAACTGTCATTAGTCTAATACTATCTTTACCTTTTGTGTCACTTTACCCCACTCCCTCTAGCATGTAAGCTTATTGAGTAGGGCCCTCAACCCCTCTGTTCCTGTGTGTCCAACTTGTCTGGTTACAACTACATGTCTGTTCGTCCACCCACTGTAAAGCGCTGCAGAATTTGTTCGCATTATATAAATAACGTCATTCTAAATGTATTTTGAATTTAATCCACATGCATTTGAGCAGGGTACTCAACTACCTATTGTTCCTGTAACATTTTGTTATTGTCTCATTTGGTAAATTCCCCTTTTATTGTAAAGCACTGCGGAATAAGCTGGCGCTGTATAAATACCAATAATAATAATAGTCAATCACAAGCTGAATATTCTAAATTTTATACATGTGAATACTTTCCCATGCTACTATGACCGAAATGAATTACATTTTCCATTACAGAATATCCTCATTTTCAATATTCTCTTTGTTCTGCAGAACAAGCAGCATGGGGTCTTGTGGTTGTGAGGCAGGGACAGGATGCCAATGGGTGTTAATAATAATTCAAATTGTTTGAGTTGCAATTGAGCAGTTAATGTAAAATCACAATAGATTGAGTAAATAAGGACAGAGCTTTCATGCTGTTGTGTTATGCTAAACTCATTATACCGCCTTTCCCAGCACTGCAGAATTAATCATTTAACGAGAAAAAAAATCCTCATTTTACTTACAAATCTTGACCAAAATATGGTTTATTAACCTCAAGAGAAAACCTTGAATGCCCTCAAGAGTTTTCTAAATGGCTCTGGAGTAATAAAATTATAGCACACTGTGTTATACTGCGTATCCCTAATCATTTAAACAATACTAATTGATAACTGAACTTGTAATTGATTTGAGATAATGAAATTGCTGTTTGAAGTGAGATAGGCTCCGCTCTCTGAACTTTCTAACAGATTAAAGGGTGTTTTTGTTACTAATACTGAGAAGCAGAGTGTGTGCGTGGGGAGACTGTGGGTGGAAGTTGATGTACAGTTTGCACAATTAATATGCGCCATACTGATCTTATATTTGTCACATTTTAGAGTTTAATTGAACACTGTGAGTAAATTTTTGTTCATTACATTTGAAAACGGTAATTTAGCTAAAGTACTGTAAATATAATTATGTATGTGTTTCTGCATGTAGAGAATTACATGTGGATTTATCTGCATGTCTATTCAGCATAGTAAGAGTAATATACATATTTAGAAAGACAAAGATAATATTAAAAAGGCACTTAGCCTAATTAAAAAGAAGTAATAATCAGTTAACTTTTGAGTAATTTCGGAGGGAAGTTGGTGCAATTCTATACCAACACAGGCCCAATGATCAGACAAAGTCCAAATGTTCTATTGCATCAGTTACACTTCATTTGAGAAGATCGGCTTGCAAGATTATTAAATCCAATGCTCGGGGTATTACAATGATGGTGACATCAAATTATTTTACTATGTCTTTTCTGCAACTTATCTTCAGGTTTGAGGAGATAAAGAAAGATCAGTGATTCATGTAACACAGATCTCCTTTTCCTGTTTCATATCTGTCATACTCCACCACTTTTATCTTTCAGCTGTTCGGCAGATGATTCTAAATACAATTGGTATCATTATTGGCATTGGCATACTTTAGGGTACCAAATTGTGTAGCTGTCTACTTAGCAGCTGAAAGAATTCAATTTTCTTCATTTTGATCATTCAGCTGTTTAGTACATCGTTCCCTAATGTGGTACTCTGATTCTGGCTTGCATCAGTGAGCTATAAATTAGACATAAGTGAGCTATAAACAGTGATACCGAATTTGCTGGCCCTATATAAATAATAAAAAATAATAATAATAAACTAAACACAACAACTCCCTTATTTGAGAGTGGTAACCTGAAATTAAATATGTATTGTTATCCCACACAAGGGTACTAATTTTGCAAAAATAAACTAATGTAGGTATAAAATAAAGATTTTTTTCAGGTGATTCATTCAATAGTTAATTCTTCCATTGTACCAGTTTTTGTCCAGATTGAAATTATTCCAAAAACCTAATGATTGCCCCTTACATAGCACCTGCCCCCATAATAGCACCTGCATTGCCTCTATAAAAATAGCCTAGTGTCAAGACCTTGCTAGATTTATACAAGCAAATGCAAGATAACTATCCTTCTTTCAAATGCAAGATAACTATCCTTCTTTCAGCTATTTTTCTTTAAGCTTATAAACCACAAAAATATGATACTTACTCTAATACTTCTCTCAATTGGCCAAGTTAGGAGCAATGCTAGTTAAAATGCTATTAATCAAAATGCTGTAGTCACAGATCCAAGATGGCTTTCACTTTGCATGAAAAGAAGTTATAGCTACAAAGCCTTATCTCATAATTTAGACATAAATCGAGAAAGGAAGAAAAATAAAAGAAGTGATACCTCATGATACAGTAATTTAAGAGCAATCGGGCAGATTTTCTCCAGCTTGGTCCCTGTGTGCTAGCATTGATGATGTACAGTAGAATTGTTCTTAGTACATGCACAGCTTATGATACATTGTAGCATTCCAACAGGAAAGCCAATTGCTGTTATTTTTTAGCATATATCACATTGTATGCATAGGGCAAGCCAACAACAAAGCACATGCATCTTGGTTTTATAGCATTTAAACTTCGGAAGATTAGCATCACAGCAAATGTTCCGGAGCAGGTCAAAAGCTTCTTCTTGGCTTGGAATTTCGCCATGATTGTAAAAGCAAAATGAAAAGCACGTCAGTTGTACAGTGTATGCAGCTTTCCTGGGTTCCTTCTCCATGTAAATATTTCTTTTTCATTTACATGCATTCACACATGCATTCACACACGCACTCACACACGCACGTACACATTCACACTCCTAATATTTTGCAGTTATTATAAGCAGTTCTCCCCTTCACGGTGTCTTACGTTCCTTAGGTTTAACAACATCTAGACCCCCAAATCCATCACATATTTGGAAACCTATCCAACTTGAGAATACATTCTAAGATATTTTTGCTGCAATGCTCACCTGTCCCACCTCCCAGGCTGTACTTGCTTACAGCACTATACCTTACTATACCTTGAGCCTTGCCTGTTTATTTAGAATGATGGGTGGCTGTATGTTCCTGTAACCCCTTAAGGACCAAACTTCTGGAATAAAAGGGAATCATGACATGTCACACGTCATGTGTCCTTAAGGGGTTAAGGTGAGTATTAAAAAATGTTTTACATTGTTTTGGTAGAGAAGGTGTTAAATAGGACAGTTTGCAAAGTGTCTTACTATAATAAATAACTTTTAACAGCCAATATTAGATTGTTTTCATATAGTTTTGTCATGCATCTGATGTGAAGTGACATATTTCATACACCATAGTTGGCTAAAGATTGTTACAATCCTAAAATGGAACATTCCAGGTAAAATTAGTGGCAAAGATTGCTGTCAAAACACACCTCAAAAAAGCTTTGCTCTCTATGTTACATCCATGTAACAATCTTGTACTCAACAATCATTTTAATATACGCAACTGGTTTCTTCTGCTACTGCATTACAGACATCCCTGTAGTCACTATAACTGCATTTATAAGAGACAACATTTATACCCTAATGGGTGAGCAGTTGTCTGCAACGGCCATTTTATCGTTTTTTGTTTTTTTCATTGGATGTAAATTAGGCAGATCAGAATCTTAACAACCCATGAGAGAACATGTAATCTGTGATTACGTCTCTCACATTAATTAAGTTTTTTTCCACGCATCTGCATCTTAAATAAAGTGGCACTTTAAGAGTATCAGTCACTTATCAACCAATTAGTCTCTGAGCAAATCAAAGAGATGTCTTCAGTCGTCAGGAATGAATATACTAATTGCAGTTTTGCAATAAGAAGGCATACACTCTTAAACAAGGAAATAGCATTACTTTCTTTAATGAACAGAACTTTTAAAGGAAAGCAGTTTGAGCTAAGGGTTTTATGAGTGATAAAGTTGGTTGTGTGAACACTGCAGAATGTTCCAGGGAGGGATAGCCAGAAATTATCCCCTTCCCCGGCTCACTCTCTGCAGTTCATTTATAAAACATTTATACCAAGCCTTCAAATCATTTGCAACAATTTGCATAGTAATCAAACTACAAGCGAAATACTTCTCACGGCAAACTCTTTAAATGTCAATCTGTCCACAAAGCAGGAAATGAATCCTGATTGCGTAATAACCACTGATACTAAAAGCAGCAACGTTCATTATTGGCATTGAATATGTTCCGTAGGCAATAAGATCTGAGTTACTGCAGCTAGGGAGAGGGAGGAATACCAGACTGAGATTGAGAAAGTTTGAAATTGTATATGACTAGGGAGGCAAAATTCACAAGGGGTCCACAAAAATGTATTCCTCATAATAACCGGTTACTCAGCCCTTAGTAGTAGTGATGATGGTAGGAGTGCCCTGGTGCCTTTCTCCAGTATTGGGGCAAACCCTTTGCCCTTGGTTTGCCTTCTTACCTGGTCAGAAGTCAGGTCCCCTCCAGCAAGGTTTTTTTTGTGACATCCAGCTTCTGCAAAGCTGCAGGAGCCAGATGCAAATCCTGCAACCCATTCATGGGATGACAGCACCAGCTGACCGATCTCAGCCAATAAATGAGATTCTGTGCATCAACATTTGCACAGAATTCATATTAGCCATCCTCGAAATCTAGGTCTGAGCTAGCAGCAAAGGGTATAAACCTGGTATGTGCAGCATTTCAAAGCGAAATTCTGCACTTAAAGAAAATTGAAGTGGGTATGGTACCTGGCGTAACCCTTTATGTTGAACCTGCCAAGACAAGTTCACATACCTCCTATTCATTCTAGATCTGCCTGGCCGAGGAGACACAGTTCTGCAGGAAATAAATGAGCACTCTGTCTGTGTCTGTCTGTGTCTGTCTGTGTCTCTCTCTCCATCCACTCTCTAAATGTCTCTTAAAAGAATAGTACTAAACTCATGACTGCAGCTGTGAATACTGATTGCTAACCAGGCATGTGACTCGTATCAATTTATGGCAGCCAGGGCACAAATGTCATGGTGTTGTACAAAGAAACAACCATGATGTATGTGTGTGTATATGTATATTTGTGTTTATATGTATTTGCTTTTGTTTATCTATGTGTCTCCGTGTATTTATTTCCAACACAAATTTATGAATAAATAAAAATATTAAAATGGAAAAAAATCATGCAATATAAAATACACATACCATTGAAAATATATAGATAGTTTTTTTTTCACCCCAAGTAGTCTTTCCCCCCCAGTTTAGAAATGAGGCTTGCACACAAATGAGTTTCATCTGGGATGAACTAATCAAATACCTTTTAATCTGCACCCAAACAAATCAATACATCATGAATTTACCTGTGGAGCCTTGGAGTACACCAATCCTGGATGGCTCCCAGAGAGAATGATTATTTTGGGTGCAGATTAAAAGAAACGATTCATTCATATCAGCTGAAATTATTCATTTTTGCACAAGTCTAGTAGAAACCATCTGCAAGTTCTTTATGACTTGGAAATGTAGTGAATACATCCACATATGCTGTTTATTTTACAGTAATATATTCTGTAACATAATGGAACTTTCATGAAAAATGAAAACTTGTTAATTTTGTAAAATAGATAAGTGAAAACTTACTTACCTTGAAAGGGGTTACAAGAAATTGTTAAATCTCTTTCTAACATCTTCTCTTCCAAAAAGAGTCATATATATATAGATCTGGGTAAACAAAGCAGAGATCTCATGAGCTAAAGACCATTAAACAGACAAGTTATCTGTGAAATAGCTTTGTGTTAAACTAGAAATTCTAATTGGCTGACATTCTTAATTAATTTTCACAGAAAATTAAGTGTTTGCCCTTATAATGTGATCAAACTGCTCACACTATTCAAATGGAATGCCACATCTTATTTGAGTACTAAATAACAGTTATTTTATGCAAATCTAGTCAGACTATCTACTGTGCTGCCATCTGGGAGATTCCAACTGGTTAGTAGTTAGTTATCGGTAAAATAGTTGGCATCTATTTTTGTATGATAAAACAAATAAAGATGCATAATGATTGAAGTTCTTTGAAAATTATGGAGCTACATGCCAGGTTCAGGCTTATTACAAGACATAAGTTTGGGTTCCACTCTTTGAGGCCTTATCTGAATCATTAGCCAAACAAAAGCATAGTGTTCGATGATTTTCTATGGGGGCCTGCGTCTTGTGACCAGATTTTCCGTATGACAGTGACTAGAAGTAGACTTAACCCTGCAATGTAAACATAGCAATTTCTAAGAAACTGCCATGTTTTACATAGTAGGGTTAAAAGGATAGGGTCACCGCATTGAGAAAAAGTGGTCTGGGTGACTATAATGTCCCTTTAATTTCTGCTCAGTTCTCAGTTCTTCTACGTGGTTCTGATCACTTTCTACTTAATAAAGTAGTCACCTTCATTACATTAAAAAAAGCAAAATCAGTAAAGGTTTACTTTTAAAGGCAGGTTCGGGATACATTTTTACTTTGCTGCTTTCGCGGTGTAAGTTTTTTTTCACGAAACATTGAAAGTTGAATTAAAATGAGTTTTCAATTTCAGGAGTTTTGAACACAATTTACGGAAGTCATGTGTGTATTAGTAGTAGAGATATGTTTTTTCCTGTCATTATTAAATACATGTTCGGTAGACGTCAACGGGACAAATGCTATTCAGTAATTGGAGTGAAATTTCTTTCTGATTGCAGAATACAGTCCTTACTGTTTATAATTTATAGATTCCAAGATTTCTAAAGCTATATTTGCTCAAAAAATTACACTAGAAGGACTACATCCTCTCCATTTCTGTACCATCACACTAACTGTGTAAATTAACACAGTATTGCCTTAATTTCTGTAGTGCAGAACAATATTATATTACTTAATTATACAATGAATAATAAAGAAAATGTAGGAAGTATTCATTCCAACATTACCTTGCATACTTATTAGAATGCACATAGATTTTGCAAACTTTGTACAATACAAATGTTTAGCAAATATTTCTATTATTAATTTGTTTATTAAAATCAAAATATTGGCACATTGACCAAAAAAAAAAAAAAATTAGGTCACAACAGTTGCGCTAGAATTTGAGATTTTTTTCTAGTATAACTATTTTAGCCTAAAAAAATACAACGTATTTAAGTTGTCATAGTTTAGCGAATAAACTCTTAAGAGATATTAAATAAAAGAAAACCATAGCAACTGAGATCAGCTTGTTTATTGCTTTGAAGAACGGAGACAAGTCTGTAGAATGAAGGGAATACCCCGCCCAGACACAGCTAATGGGCAGAACAATCCGCTACGAAATTACTTTATTGAAAATATTACTCTTGTTGTTGCGTATAAAACCATATGCAGTTTATGAAATTAGCTTCTTTTATTCTTAATTGCTTATTTGATGTAATATATTATTTTTTAATGTTCTTTTTTAATTAGCGTTCCTACTGTCTGTCTTCTTTTGAATGAGCATTTCCAGGCTGTAGAAACAAACAGCTGAGATGATTGAAAGCTGTAATTTTATTGCAGTAAAATAATACCGGGATTATCACTTTAGCTGTGTCATTGTTGGAGATGAGTAAATGTGCTCTATATGAAAAATAAAAGCAATTTTGGGCGAATTTGTGATACAATTCCTTTCAAATTAAAGTGAAAACTTTATATTAGTTATTCATGATGTGTTTTTACTCTTTAAAAGGCAGGCATTTTGCAATGAAACAGTAAAGCATTTCTAATTTAACGTTTACCTTAGCATAAAAGGTTACAATAGCTATGTTTTAATATATACTTGCAAATATCATTTAACTTTTATTTTCTGTTTATAAAAGGCTCTATCTAAGCAATCATTTTGCTTTCCATGTTAATTATTGAAACAGTAAAATATATTAGTTCTTAAGTTTACACCAGCATAAAGGTTATCTGAGAAACAGATATGTTTTAATATATTATCTGTATTTCTTTTTTTCACAACTTTTTTAATACTTTAATACAGACTTCAACTACTAATCCTGAGCCAGCCAGTGCAGTCCATGTTTAGGTTTAATGAGGGATGTCCTTAATTTCATATTTTTGGGATAAACGTTTCAAATGATTTCCTATTTTTGGATAAACTGTTAGAATTATATAATTATTTTGAATTGTTTATCAATATTTTAATATTTTAATATTTTGATATTTTTTATATATCTATATCTATATCTATATATATATGATATAGTTTTTATATTTTAATATTTTGAGAAAATCAGTTGCACAGTATAAAAAAAATAATAATAATTTGAAAAACAGGTCCAAAAATATCATTTGTGAAAACAGCATTCCATTCCCCTTCTGGTGGACGAGCCATTATGAACTACTTGAACCATGCAATGTAGATATTTTGCAGCATGCTGAATGGTTAATTTGTACACCTTTGTGGTTTGTTCTCTTGATTGGTTCCTGAATCGGCATCTATCTGAGCTAAAATGACATCTGACTGAATTCCAGGTGTCCCGAAAATGTTTCTATCTTTGGAAAAAAACATTAGGCAGAACCAACGTTTTTTGCAATGCACTTGTCTACCAGTAGCCTCCTGTGTCTTGGTCCCAGAGACAACTACCCTACTCCCACACTGTAACTCACCTAAAAAGAAAAGAATGTGTGGCATGCATAGTGACTATTGGTCCCTATTGGTGACTATTGGTCCCTATTGGTATAACCTGAACTCACTGGATTAGTCCAGACTACAGATACTGTGCCTACTGTTCAGGAGAGGTTTTATGTTTTACATTCTGCTATAAAACACATGGTCTTCACCAGCAAAACATAAATTACAGATTCAATTGTACGAGGGAAAAACTACTGTGTTAAAACGTAGAATATTTGCTTTGTGTGATCTTACCCTCACCTCCTCAGTTGAGTATTGTATTTGTCCACACCAGCAATAGAGACCAACTCAACCAACTATTTACATATTAACACATTCGAAAACTTTCTATATATGTGTAACCCTTCTTTCTTTGAAATTTGCTGCAGATATGGGGATGAAGAAGGAAGGTTACTTCTAGGGATGTGCATGGGCAAAAAATTTGGTTCAGTTCAGAAATTTGGGTAAGAAACAAAATTCATCTGCTTTGGCAATTCGGACCAATGGCATTCGGTTCGGCACTCCTGAAATTCAGGATTTTGGCAATTCAGCACTTTGGTAATTTGGACCCTAACACTTACGCTGACCCTAACCCATTTCAGAACTTCGGCATTTCAGAACTTCGGCAATTAGGAACTTTGGCAATTAGGAACTTTGGCAATTCGGCAATTCGGCAACTCAGCAATTCGAACTTCGGACATTTGTAAGCATCCAAATGTCAGAATTTCACGAAATTCGTATGAATATACATTCAAAACTAAATTAATTGCACATGTCTAGTTACTTCACCTTTGGTGGTATTGCACAATGTTGGGACAGTTCTAGAAGGCTGTCTACAAAGTTATTCTGGAATTATTGGATAAACTTTTAGTATTGAAACACAGGGCACTAGTGTTACATCACATTCATCTTCCATTACATGCCTATAAATGCTCAAATATCCCACGACTGCTCAATGCATCAAAATATGTAATTTCCAAGTTTTCTATTCCTCTAGAAGTTAATACAGGAGGTGGGGAAAAAACACAGCAATTTGAGAATTTGGCAGAAAATATAGATAAATATTTTTTTGGAATAGCTTCTGTAAGTAATGGATGTATCTTCTAGAGTCCCAGTGTTATCCGTGAATTTGTTTGTCTTTATGTATGACTTCTTTACTTACATGCTATATATTATGTATTCCTGTTTCTTTATCATCACTAAAATCCTATTAACAACGATTGGTATATCACTATTTGTATCAAAGAGGATGGTATCCTATCGACCATCTAGTCTAGCTCTGTACCTCCATTAAGACAGATCCTCCATTCAACTCATTAGTCATTAATAAAGTTCTTTATCCATCGACCATATAAACGCAGCAAAACATTCTGTTTTTTGATCAATCGTGCATTGCATTCAGCAGGCAAGATGCTTTTGTTGTGCCTCTGCCACTCGATGCTTTTTAATATTTATTTACCGATTTTAAAATCTTACACACATGAAAAAAATATATAAAATGTTGATTAATCAACATAATTAAGTTATCTTTCTATATTAAACTATCATGGTATATTAACAGCAGCTTACAAATTCTCCAGACTTATTTAATGTTAATTTTAAAATCATTGCGTAAGACCTTTAACAGTATGCAAGCTTTGCAGAACTGCAATGTGTGTCTGTAGTATAATATTGTGTGATTATCATTATATTGTCCTTGCCGTTGAGACATTTTAATTATTGCAAAAAAAAAAACCCCCATTATAACGAGTGCGCATGAAATTCATATGTTTACGAGAACAATGTTTGGTTCTATAACACTGTGATGGCTAAATAGGTCTACACAGATTATCTCTAACTCTAGATGAGTGGAACTCTCGGATAATTTAGTTCATAGACATTTGGTGCAAAAAATTAGACATATCGGATAAGAATACAGATCAGCATAAATCAAGTGACAGTTTGAGTTATGCTGTGATTCCCAGCAAGCTTATTAATGATTTTGGGAGTTGCAATTCAGCAGCTGATGATGGTTTTCTGTTGCTTAGCCATATCACAAAAGCCATAACACATTTACACCTTTTCTTAAATAGTATCACCAGTAAATACCAATAGGACCTATATTAAAATTATTCCCCACACACTCCCAGAGCAGTGTGCATGCAATCTTTCACGAGCCAGGGGATTAATATACAATCTTGCCGCACGACGTCTGCTCAGTAAGTTATTTGTGTAATTTAAGAACTCACTAATGAGATACATTTTCATTTGTTGTGCAGCGTGCATTAATGATCCTTAAAAATCAAAACCGCATCTTTAAATTGCTTTTAAATTGCACTGGTAAAACCCGAGGCTATAAATTAAGTCCATAGTTTATCTCCATCTTTGTTTTCAAGATGAAAAGGAAATTTATGTAAAATGAAAAGTCATTTGATTTAAGTGGAGTGGGTGATGCTATGTTCTTCGAGCGTGGAGTTAAAAAAAAGACTGTTTAGAAGACCTTTTTTTGCATGATTCCTTCTAGTACCCAGTGCTTCCTTTAACCATTTCCCTGCTGAAGTGTTCAAGAATACATTGAAGTTAAAGGAGTCAAATTTTACTTCAGGCACTGACAAACGAGTCTAATAAAAATAAATATAGCATATAGCTTTCATAATGAAATAAAAATGTTCAGATACGCTCTCGGTCCTTGATGTGGGCCATCTTTCTGCGTATGTACAGCTGTGAATCCACAACTTTACTTGAAGGTGATATAAATAACCACAGAGCAAAGACGTCAGTTATATGTTCATAGCTGCCAACAGTTCCAAGTTTGCCCTGACGGTCCTGTATTTTGGAGTACTGTCTCAGCAAAAATAAATCCTGGGGACCTGGCTCTATCAGTACTCCATGCATGGACTGCTTGAGGGGGCAGGCTGTCGGTCAGTCTGGCCACCCTTTTTAGTCCCCCTTTTTAAGGTGGGTCTGCCCTTTTGAATTTTCCTATTTAATTGATAGTTCCACCCTCTTGATGATCAGGCCAGCCACTTGCACAGTGATGTGTGCAGCCAGCTCTATTCCTTACCCACCTCTGTCCTAGAAGATTGAAACATAGAATGTGACGGCAGATAACAACCATTCAGCCCATCTAGTCTGCCCAATTTTCTAAATACTTTCATTAGTCCCTAGCCTTATCTTATAGTTAGGCTAGCCTATCCCATGCATGCTTAAACTCCTTTTCTGTGTTAACCACTACCACTTCAGCTGGAAGGCTATTCCATGCATCCACTACCCTCTCAGTAAAGTAATACTTCCTGATATTATTTTTAAACATTTGCCCCTCTAATTTAAGACTATGTCCTCTTGTTGTGGCAGTTTTTCTTCTTTTAAATATGGTCTCCTCCTTTACTGTGTTGATTCCCTTTATGTATTTAAATGTTTCTATCATATCCCCCCTGTCTTGTCTTTCCTCCAAGCTATACATGTTAAGATTATTTAACCTTTCCTGGTAAGTTTTATCCTGCAATCCATGTACCAGTTTAGTAGCCCTTCTCTGAAATCTCTCTAAAGTATCAATATCCTTCTGAAGAAACGGTCTCCACTACTGCGTACAATACTCCAAGTGAGGTCTCACCAGTGTTCTGTACAATGGCATGAGCACTTCCCTCTTTCTACTGCTAATACATCTCCCTATACAACCAAGCATTCTGCTAGCATTTCCTGCTGCTCTATTACATTGTCTGCCTACCTTTAAGTCATCAGAAATAATCACCCCTAAATCCCTTTCCTCAGTTGTTGAGGTTAGGACTCTATCAAATATTCTGTACTCTGCCCTTGGGTTTTTACGTCCAAGATGCATTATCTTGCACTTATCCACATTAAATGTCAGTTGCCACAACTCTGACCACTTTTCTAGTTTACCTAAATCATTTGCCATTTGGCTTATCCCTGTTACATATCTTTGTATCATCAGCAAAAAGACATACCTTACCATCAAGACCTTCTGCAAGATCACTAATAAAAATATTAAAGAGAATGGGTCCAAGTACAGATCCCTGAGGTACCCCACTGGTGACAAGCCCAAGCTTTGACTATACTCCATTGACTACAACCCTCTGTTGCCTGTCACTCAGCCACTGCCTTACGCATTCAACGATATTGGAATCCAAACTTAAAGATTGCAATTTATTGATAAGCCTTCTATGTGCAACAGTGTCAAAAGCCTTACTGAAATCTAGTTAAGCAATGTCTACTGCACCACCCTGATCTATTATTTTAGTTATTTTAGTTACCCAATCAAAAAAAATCAATAAGATTAGTTTGGCATGATCTCCCTGAAATAAACCCATGTTGTCTCTGATCTTGAAATCCATGTGTTTTTAGATGTGCAACAATCCTATCCTTTAACATGGTTTACATTACTTTCCATTACTTTCCCCACTACTGAAGTAAGGCTTACTGGTCGCCCGACTCCTCCAATCTTCTGGGACTACTCCTGTTAACAATGATTGGTTAAATAAATCTGTTAATGGTTTTGCTAGTACACCACTAATCTCTTTTAATAACTTTGTGTGTATTCCATCAGGTCCCATTGACTTAATTGTCTTTACTTTTGACAGTTGAAATAGAACCTCTTCCTCTGTAAACTCACATGTAACAAATGACTCATTTGTCCTTTTTCCTAACTGAGGTCCCTTTCCTTTATTTTTATCTGTAAATACTGAACAAAAATTTTCATTGAGGCAGTCAGCTAGACCTTTATCCTCTTCTACATACCTTCCTTCTTTTGTTTTTAATCTAACTAATCCTTGTTTTACTTTCCTTTTCTCATTTATGTATCTAAAAAATAGGCAGGTATGATCGCAAGGTATGTATGTTCCATCCTTTTTTAAAGTAGAATCCCTGCACCCTCTCCTTCATTAATAGTCTGTATAGCAATACATGTAGTCTGTAAAGAGACTAATGACACACACATAATAGAGATCTGGGTATTAGGTTTTGATGTATTTTTACTAAAAGTGATAGTAGTATTCGTAATATTTTTTTTTTTGTGATTATTTTTTTATTGGTTTTCCATTTTCATAACAGTAATTATGTGTACATTAATTACATCCGAATCCACAACAGCGTGGTTTTAACAGGTAATGTTGCATAACATTTACAGTATATTGATAACCATTATTCAGATGATGACATATAGTGAGACCCGGACAGGTATTAGACAATTAACGATGATTATTGGATAGGATATGTTTCTTTCAGTGCAGTTTTTCTACTACTAAATACAACGTGTGAATGGTGCTACATATTCGTGCCATTTAAGAGCTGAACTTATGACTTTTTGAGAATTCCCCCGTATCTGGTGCTATTATTTGTGCTGCTGTCTAAATCCTACTTCTCAATCCGCCCCTTCTAGGTATATCGACCAAGGTTCCATGTTTGCGTGAAAGTTATGTAGTTTTTAGATAATGCGTGTGTTATACCTTCCATCTGCCTAGTACTTTCTACCCTGTTGGTCCATTCCCTAATAGAAGGTATCCTTTCCTGTTTCCAGTATACTGGAATTAGATGGTTTGCTGCCATGAGCATTTGGGATGTTAAATAGTTTTCCGTTTTAGTGAGATTTTGGAGAGGCATCATAAATATTAGGTGTTCCGGTGTGAAGGGTATCTGTTTGTGCATAATTATCTGTATGAGTTTGTGTATGCGGATCCAGAACTTTTTGATTATAGGGCATTGCCACCAGATATGTGTCGGGTTAGCCTCCCCCTGCCCGCATCTCCAGCATATGTTTTGTGTTCCTGGGAACATTTTGTTTAGTTTGGAGGGCGTGTAGTGCCAGCGGGTTAGGCGTTTATAGTAACTTTCCTGGTTGGAGGTTGCAGTGGATATATTGTGGATTCTGGTGAATATGTGTTTCCATTGCTCCCCTGAAATGTCTAAATTCATTTCTCTCGTCCACTTAGTGGCGAAAACAGGAATATCTGTTTTGTCTGAGTGTAACATTATTTTGTACATTGTAGATAACAATTTCTTTTTTAACGGATGTGTTGTACACAGCTGTTCAAAGGTTGACAATTCTCTGTTTCCCCCTGGCAGTGGCCTCTGGCTCCCCATGAAGTGTTTTAATTGTGCATAATGTAATTGTTGCATGCTCGTGGGGGGTCGGCCGAGAGTTAGATCTTGCAGTGTTAGTAATGCATTACCCTTGGTCATGTCCCGGAGAGTTATGTTTGCGGCCCCTCTG
Organism: Pelobates cultripes; assembly: GCA_933207985.1. Classification (NCBI taxonomy): domain Eukaryota; kingdom Metazoa; phylum Chordata; class Amphibia; order Anura; family Pelobatidae; genus Pelobates; species Pelobates cultripes. The sequence continues at coordinate 101,924,800 of OW240923.1, forward strand.
TGAATCTCGTAAGTTCTACCTGTGATACCTGATGGCATCAGTGGGTTACGCGTAATATGGTATCGTGGTGATGGGTATGGTGCTATATTTGTGGAATTATTTACCTTTGACCAGGTCTGTAGTGTAGCTAAGATGAGTGGGTGTTTTTTATGTTTGATTAGTGCGGTGTTCAGTTTGTGCCATGGAAGTGATTCAAGGGGTGCTAGGCATTGTTCCCTCTCTATGTTTACCCACTGCTGGGAGGGTTTTTCTTTCGTCCACTCATATATCCTTGACAGGTGCACTGCTTTATAGTATTGTTCTATGTCAGGAATGCCCATTCCCCCTTTCTCCCGTGGTTGAGTTAAGAGTCATAGTGGTAATCTAGGTTTGGCTTGTGACCAGATGAAGGATGTTAACGCCCCTCTGATTGCCGAGAAGAAACTAACTGGCAGCTTTATGGGGACTGTTTGTAATGTATAGAGGATGCGTGGCAGTATCATCATTTTTATGATGCTTATTCTACAAAACCATCCGTAGGATGGCTTATTCCAAGCCTTAAAATCTTTGGAGACGGCTTCTAGTAGTGGTGTGTAGTTTAAGTCATAGAGATGTTTTAGTTGAAATGGTAGGTGGATTCCGAGATATTTTATGGATGACGTTGTCCATGTAAAATTGAAATTTTTCTGTATGTACTTATCTGTATCTATGGTTGTGTACAGCGGTAGGATCTCACATTTTGTGAGGTTTGCTTGGAAGTTCGAGACATCACTGTAAGCACTCATTTCCTCCAGGATATGCGGAATAGAGTGTAGTGGTTTAGAGATCGTGAATAGCAAGTCGTCTGCAAAAGCAGAGACTTTGTAATCTATATTTCCTATTGTGATGCCGTGTATAAGTGGGTTATTTCGTATTCCCTGAATGAATGGTTCTAACACAAGGATAAAAATCAATGGGGAGAGGTATTTGTAATATTTAAGTCCAACATAATTTCCAGTTTCAGCTAATGAAGCTAATTAGTACTGGGTGATCTACATCATATGCAAGGACTGAGGCTTAATGTTACGCAATGTGCAATAACACATACATTGGCACCAGCAATGCCTTTATTGAAGTGCCAGTCTAGTGCCAGTCTAGTGCCAGTCTAGTGCCATGTAGAGATATCTAATCATTAAGCTTTTACCATAAATTAAAGCAGGCAAGAAGAAAAAAAAATCCTGAATAGGTTTTACTCCCACATGAAGTGTTTGCAGTCTGACAAGTAACAGAATATAAACCATTAAAAAAATGAAGAAAAAACGCAATAAACAGTGGGCACACTAAGACGGATATGTGAATAACTATACAAAACAACATATGTTTTTCTGGATTTGAGCAATGCTTCAAATATTTTCTCTGCACCATAATAGATCTTATCGTAATAGAGCTTTTTCTCTTTCCTAACCAACTGAAACTTTGCAGACAGCTAACCAGAACACACAGCAAATGTCTATTATACCAGAGAAATTGATCTGGCAAGAAATCTCAACATTCAGATCTGTGGCCTAAAGAGACTTGTCAGCTGGGGGAGGTGGCCCATCTCCAGACTACACCTGTGCAACTCCAAGCAACTTCTCCGCAGCCCCATAACCACCCCTGGACTGGTAAACACTCACCTCTCTGCAGTAGCAGATTCATGTATTATGCCTATTCTACCAAATCCAAGATGGCTGCCAAGTTAAAACATTCATTGCATCAAGCAGGCCTAGAGGACCAGAGTTTGAGGCCAGATTTGAGAGGGTGTGCCAGGGCTTTTGGAACCAAATGTACTACCAACCAAGTGCTCCTACCTCGGCTACCTCTTTGCTGAATCCAGAAGCCACTCAAACTCACTGTTCCTCTTCTGGGCTGGGAGCCCATATGGAGTTACATTCACACCGCCATCCACCTACCCAAGGTGCACTCCCATTGTGGTCATGCAATCCCTCCAATAGAATAAGAGGATCCCTGGACACTAGGCACTGGCTCCTCATGCGGCTTGGGCTAGAAGTGGTGAGTTGGTCGTGACAAAGGATTGTCCACGTCATTTACATTTCATACTAAGCTACTCCAGTGTCGGATGGTGAAGGAGGGGGAGAAGAAGCAATACCCAACGCCAAACTGCCCTTCCTAGTCTTGCCCACTAGCGGCATAGCCTGACTGATTTTAGTTTATTCATCAAGATCAAACACCAGACCCAACACTTGAAGAAATTATTTCTATTTTCTGCAGCTTCTCTGTCTCTCACCCACAAAACCTTATTAATATATTGACTGGGTTGCTACAGTTTAGTATCTAATACAATTACATCTACAACACTTCTGTGTACTCGTAAAGGAATCTTCCTCTTCTGTAAATGCATACAAATTTAAGTACACAAGAACATTCAATCCATAGTGGCAAATACACACATATACCCTTACAACCTGGCACAAATGAAGCCCCCTATTTTATTATATATTATAACAAGCTTGACAAAAAGCACCATCCATGACTTACATTCAATTAACTACGTGTCAGGTTTTTGATCAGGTCACATAAGAGACTTATACCGAGGTTAAGTTTAGGTTAATTATTGGTCATCTTTGACATGGTTTTTGTAGGAACAATAAGTACAGCAGGACTTTATAGAGGAATAAGAGTAGAAAGGAGAATATAAAATAGAGGTTTAGGGAATTTGCCCAAAACAGGTAACTCAGGAAATAATGCCTAAAAAATGAAAATATAGGACAAAGGGTGAAAGCAGAACCAATAAGCGAGATTATAGGTAAGTATATTCAGGGATATAGAATAGAAAGTTAGGCAATATGCCTCAGACATGCTATTTGGTAGTAGGAAAACCTATAAGTGAGATTATAGGTAAATAAAGTGAAGGAAAACCTATAAAATAAAAATATTGGTTGCAGGAAAACAAATATAGCAAGACAGAACTAAACAGAATATAGAGGTTTAAGAAATACAGGTGACTCAGACTTTGAGGGGATCAACCTCTTTGGTTTCGGATGAAGTGTTGCAGATTTCAGATAGTCGTAACAGGGTCATTCAGGATAGTTGCAAATAACAGGAATGTTTGTATTCTCCAGGTTGGCTGCGTAGATTTAGATAGATGTAAAGTAGGTTTGAAATAAAACAAGAAGGTATTAAAGTCCAGTGTAGAATTAAGCAGGTAGGTATTGTAGATCAGGTTTGTCCCCAAACTTATTGGTAAAAAAGCAAATTGGAAATAAAGCAGGTTGATAGGATAAATCAGGTTGGTCTCAAGGCTATTCAGAAAATAGAAGGTCTTGGGGCGGAGTGGGGCCGGGCTGCCGAGCTGAACAGACGTACACTGCTCCGTGCAGCATTGTGCATTAAAACTACTTTACAGTGCCTATATCTGTCTTCACTAAGCCTTAACTACTTTACTAAGAGTGGGAGCACCACTGCCAATGTATTCTAGTGGTAGAAAAACCGGCAGCACGACTGAGACCTACCTGGCAGTTGGGGCCTTTAAGGGCGGCCGACCTTGCAGTTTCCGACCATCCTGGTACTGGGCCCTTGGCGGTCTAACCCATTGCCCCCCCCACCAGTGGTGGCTATCCTGGTGCCCACAACATAGACACTCCTGCGTTACCTGCCAACTCTGGTTCGTGCTCATTGAAGCAGTAACTGCACTTTTAAGATGGCGGACGCACAAGGCATGCAAGCAGGCACTGCAGAACAGCTATCACAAGCCATTCCTAACCCAGTAGACTGACTCATGCAGTGGCTCGATGAAGACTTTTCCAGGTTCTGGGCAGCACTTGAGAACTGCATGGTGACTACCTGGAGAAATGGGAAAGGTTAGCGCCAGGGAGAGAGTGAGCCTCTCGGGTACAGCCTCTCAAGCTACTCACGCCACCAATGTTGTACACCCACCTGGGCTGAAATCCACAAAGGGTCTTACCCCCGTGCATCAATTGCACAGACAGAGGGCAACCTGACACTGGCGGCGCAAGACCACCACTGCCTTCTGTTCCCCCAAAAAGGGAGAACATCCAGGACTTCAAGCGCCTCCGAGACAGCAGCCCGATGATGCCAGCTTTAGTGATCGCCTGGGGCTGGAGGGATGTCTCCCCTCGCGCCCATCGCTCTGATACCCTTGCCGACTGAATAGGAAGAACCGTGCAGAGCACGGCTAACCACTGACAAATACTGATGTGCTGCATCAAGATGGGCACTGTGAGCCACACTGATTTCTGCAGAAGCTAGCTCACCATTGTTGGACTCTCTTAAGCCTGTATGATGAAGTCACTAGCCATCTAAACTAGTATTTATGTTCATACCTCATGTCTTCCTTATGCCTGAACCTAAACAATTGTTTATTACTGATACATTGTACAGCGCTACGGAATTTGTTGGCGCTATATAAATAATAATAAAATAATAATAATAATAATAATAGTATTAGCAGTTAACATAACCTGTTTAACACATGCTTCTCGTTACTGAAGCTGAAATACCTACCCATGCATTATAATCTTGTTTTCCAATATTTAAAAAGTGCAGTTTTTACATATGCCATGATGCTAATGTTCCCTCAAATTGAAGCATAATATTCTCTCTAAATGTTTTTACAACTTCATGCTATAAGCTTCATTATGTGTTACACAAATCCTTGTGATTGCTGTTGTGGCAATGCAGGATGTAATGTATTTCCATGCATGACCAAAAATAAAGATTTACAAAAAAAAATTAGGAGGTCTTCCCTGTAGGAGCCAGGATTAGAAGATCAGTCAGGTTGAACATCAAGTCCAGTCATTTAATGTAAAGGCCATTTGTTCAGCAGGGTGTGGCCTCTAATAGCAGATTTAGTAAGCACTCTAGGCAGGTGAGAGAAACTGTGGTTAGACTAGTGATAAGGGAGGCCACTAGCGGTGCAAAACTGGAATTTGTAGAAATAAAAATCGAAAAAATGAAACATAACTTTGGTTGTCAGGATCTGGATTATAAAAATACCCCAAAACTGAAGCTATGTATATTTATTGGACAAGTCAAACTACTTCCGAATATTTTGTTTACATTAAATGAAACCTGCCAGCCTTTTTTAGTTTGTTTTCATAATTACTTTAAAGAGGTCTTTTAATATAAGAAGACAAATTATCCTTTCTAAAGTACCCCAGGAAACCAAAACACATGTATTATTTTTCCATTTTAATTCTGGTGTTCTAAATTTATAATATGTTATATTAACCTAATAAAGACCAACATGATAGACAATGCTACTAACAATGTCTTGATTAAAGACTTTGTCCAGAGGGGGTTAAACATATATAAAATACATAAAATATTACTGGATTGCCACCGATAGCAATGTCTCTAATAGACATTGAGAGACTGACAAACACAATAGATAGAGAATCAAAGAATCTTTCCTGTTGCGGCTTTAGATAGTAACTTTTCCAGTCTTTTTCTTTTTTGTTATATATATATATACATTTTTCTTTCAACGAGTCCAGTGAGATCTGCCTCCCGGAATTGTGCCTCTCTGCCTTCCATTTGAATGTGGAGACAGCAGGCCGCTCGATGCCTAAATAAAAATGAAAGTCATCTTTGAAATACCTGCATAGTTTTTTATGCAGCATGTGCAAGAAAAAGATTAACAACAAAAAAAATCTTTTAATTAAAACAAAATATTTCTTCTAAGCAAAACGTATGTGTGCAGGGGAAAAGCTTAGTGAAAAGTCAAAGGAATATATAGTTTATTTGAAAATCATCAGTGTCTTTGTAAAACCTCTATCTCTCCAGCAGTTTTAGAGATAAAATGTATTGAAGCCCCACGAGTGTTGCTCACATTATTCCAGCTCCACAAGAGCAGCCAATGATTAAATTCTACTTTATGGAAAACTAAGAGTTTGTTTTTAACGTTGTCGGTAACTGTTACCAATCAACTGTTCCTCACTAAAGTGGTTTCTGCTACACTCAGTGAGTAGTGGCTGATACCCAACTGTCAAATCTTCCCATTTGAAGCTGGGGATAACTGACTGAATGTGTTTTTTAAAAACACACATAAACATGTCCTGCACTCAAACTCTCATTGCTCTTTGCTGCCAGCAATAGCTACAGCATTCATCACCCCAAATGTTTAACCAAGATCAATAAAGTTACCTGCACACCTAAATCCCTATACAGATTTAAAGACACGTGCCTTCTCTTTACCTTGCAACATCCTGACAGATGGTAAAGACAGGGAGTCTGATCAGTGTGATCATGCAGAGCAGGCTCTGGTGTCGCGTTTGTCTCTCTCAGTATGTCACAGTACATGTTGGTATTCATGGTTCCCTCAATTAACTGTAGTTCCCCAGTGCCGGCAGAACTCATGCAGGCCCAGACCATGACACTCCCACCAACATACTTGACTGTAGGCAAGACACACTTGTCTTTATACTCCTCACCTGGTTGCCGCCACACACGCTTGATACCATCTGAACCAAATAAGTTTATCTTGGTCTCATTGGACGACAGGACATGGTTCCAGTAATCCATGTCCTTAGTCTGCTTATCTTCAGCAAACTGTTTGTGGGCTTTTTGGTGCATCATCTTTAGAAGAGGCTTCCTTCTAGGACAACAGCCATGCAGAGCTATTTGATGCAGTGTGTGGCATGAGGTCTGAGGACTGACAGGCTGACCGCCCACCCCTTCAACCTCTGCAGCAATGCTGGCAGCACTCATAAGTTTATTTCCCAAAGGGAACTTCTGGATATGACGCTGAGCACGTGCACTCAACTTCTTTGGTCGACCATGACGAGGCCTGTTCTGAGTGGAACCTGTCCTGTGAAACAACTGGACAGGTGCAGCTCAGTTCCAGGGTCTTGGCAATCTTCTTATATCCTAGGCCATCTTTATGTAGAGCAACAATTCTTTTTTTCAGATCCCTAGAGAGTTTTTTTGCCATGAGGCGCCATGTTGTAATTTCAGTGACCAGTATGAGGGAGTATGAGAGTGATAACACCAAATTTAACACACCTGATCCCCATTCACACTTGAGACCTTATTACACTAATTAGTCACATGACACCGGGGAGGGGTACATTTACACTTAGGGGTGTACTCCTTTTTGTTGCCAATGGTTTAGACATTAATGGCTGTGTGTTGAGTTATTTTGAGGGGACAGCACATTTACACTGTTATACAGGCTGTCCACTTACTACTTTACATTGTTGCAGAGTGTCATTTCTTCAGTGTTGTCACATGAAAAGATATAATAAAATATTTACAAAAATGTGAGCTGTGTACTCACTTTTGTGCAATTCGGTGTGTATATATATGTATATATGTTTTATACCCCACCTCCTATAGACTTTAAGCTCGTTTGAGCAGGGCCCTCTTCAACCCTTCGTTTCTGTAAGCTTTCTTGTAATTGTCCTATTTATAGTCAAATCCCCCCCTCTAATATTGTAAAGCGCTACGGAATGTCCACGTGGGTCCAGCACTGTGTCTCATGGTCTGGTGCTTGCCTGGGTGCTTACTTCAGCCATGTACATAATCCAAGAAAATATAATGTAGTTGATTTTCCAATTCTTTTATTGTGCAACATAGATACACCACATTTGTGTCAACGTTTCAGTCAGTCCTCTGTGGAACTTTTTCAAGAACTCTCTGAGAGTCCTGTGAGTGCACGTTTCTTGAAATATATATATATATATATATATATATATATATATATATATATTAATATGTGTGTGTTTGTGTATCGTTTTAGCAGGTTATTATGGATTTTTATTTAGCCATTTTTGTAGTTGTTACAATATAAAAGTGAAAAAAGTCCTCCAAGATAAAAATGTGCTACAATCACCAAGGTGGGCCACAATCACCACCTTAAAATATAAATGTACAAACAAATAATTATAATTATTATCTGTGTGCGCTCACTATTATTTGTTTGTATATTTTTGTAGTTGTTTTTTTTTTTATAAAAGAAGATTGAAAAATATTGTTTGTTGTATGTCTGACACTGATAGCATTTTCATTATTTTGGTTTTCTAAAAATGCCACCAGAATTTAGATGTTTGTTTGGACCATAATGTCCACAAACTCTAATTACCCTTACATCAAATATCTATAAAAACATGCCAGGCTTCAGTCATAGACTGCAACTGAAGAGTGCTACATGTCCCCAGAGCATGTCATGTACTTGATACCCACCCGCCTTACCTGCTAGGATGAAAGAAATGCTGACTAACAAAATGCATCATTGGGTATAGAGATCACTATTACCAGTCCCTCTGCAACAATCCAAAGAAGAAATATTGAAATATTGTTGGCCTAGGCTTGCCTCACCTGGCAGTGACTTCTTTATTAAGCTAAAGTTTTTTCGGTGTTTGGGGTATTTCCTTGAAAAAAGGTGACCTCTGAATGGCACCTGTCTTATGGTGCTGCTGTCTAACACCAGCCTTGTCAAATAAGAAAGACCTGGTCTCCATCTTTTGTTCTTTGAGAAAGCCATAGCGATACTGAGCATGTACATGCCAGATACTGATTCTACATTAAAGTAGAACCTTATTTTCACACAGGATGCTGAACAAAATGTTATGTAAGTTGTAGCAAATTACACATAAAATTGTGCATGAAACTATGCAATTGCACAAGAAAAGTATTATGAGAAGTATATATTGCAGACAGGTAATTGGACTTTCAGGTCTTTTCAGCAAAACAACATCTACTATAGATAGCAGCATATAAACCATCAACATTTTAGTCCCTCCTATGGAATATTACCAAGATTTTTTATAAACCATTACCTACAGTAAAAGTTTATTACTTCAAAAGACCTTAGATTGCCTCTGTTTCCAGATCAATGCATCGCTTCATTTCAAAGGAAGAGCCCATAGACAGTTTATATTATTTAGGATCTCTGTAAGGCAGAATGCCAAAAGGATGTACCTGCACAGACCATTACAGGGAATTGGTACATTCAGATTCTAATATATCGGTATAAAAAAAGCTTTGTTATAAAATCTCTGATCTACCTGTGGTTACTTGCAGGGTGTAAGATGCTTACTCCAAATAAAAGACTGCCTGACAATAAGTAGATGTGCACAAATAAATTATATGTGTATTTCCATTTTACTTGCATATTCTATTTCATATATGTATTTAGTTATTTGTTTTGCATTCAATGGATGAATGAATAGGTAGAGCAATCATCCAAATGTATCTCTTTGTATATGTGTATTCATGATCATGATATGTCAGCACTATGGGCAGCATTCATGACATGCCAGCACCACAGGCAGCAATCACGACATGTCAGCAGCATGTATAGCAATTACAGCCTGTCAGCACCACAGACAGTAATCACGACATGTCAGCACTATGGACAGCAATCATGACATATCAACACCATTGACAGTGATCGTATGATGTCAGCACCATGGACAGCGATAATTTAATGCCAGCACTATGAAGCTCAATCACAACCTGTCAGCACCATGGACAGCAACCATGACATCTCAGAACCATGGACAGCGATCATACAAGGTCAGCACCATGGACAGCAACCATGACATATCAGAACCATGGACAGCGATCATACAAGGTCAGCACCATGTACAGCAACCATGACATATCAGAACTATGGACAGCGATCATACAAGGTGGGCACCATGGCTGCCAATGGCAACCTGTCAGCACCACGGACAGCAAACATATAATGTCAGCACGAAGGACAGAACTACCATATGTCAGCACCATGGACAGCAATCATGACATGTCAGCACCATGATCTTCATTTAAATGCATGTATTTTTGGGGGAAACAAGATTTGGCAGGTTTGCAGTCTAGAAATCGTCGTGAACCCAAAAACAGTTCATCTGATTTAACCTTTAAAAAGCATTGGAATGTTTCCACTCAGCAGACGCAATGCTAACAGACAGATGAAGTGAATTTAAGTAATCAGAATCAAGCTTTCTGCCCCAACGCACGGCATCTCTCACCATCTCTGTTTGTCAGATCCCTGATGAGTTTTGCAGTGTAGCATCCGAGTTTGACAATCCATGATTTTACGCCTCTGCATGGGGATATTGCTGTACTATGTGTGGCTCATTTTCCTGCCAATGCTTTTACTGGTGATTCAGTGACAGGTCCTATAGCATATATCTATTCAAATTAGCAGCTCAGACATCATTGTCTGGGAAAATAAAGCTATTGGAAAACAGAGGGAGGACCTTGCAAAAAAACAACAAACTTATTTCCTACATGATGTGTTGTAGCATCTCAATATAGCAATAGAGTCTGTCACTTTCTAGACATACCGGAGAATGCAGTCTGGAGACATTTAGAGAGTTATATTATGATGCATGATTTTTGCCAAGACAGCTATATGCAAGCATTCGATTTTTTTCTCCAAGCGTTTTAACTCTTTGTGCACTAGTTAAAATGCCTTGTTTGTTGCATTAAAAGTTCATTAAGGTAGCCGTGTACTAATAAAAATTTTCAAAAAATACAAGCAGATATTAATAATTACATGTTTTGCATTTAGCATCAACATTAATGTATTACTCAAACAAGTTATTTGAAAATGTCATAACTGCGCAAATCTCTTCTCGAATTAAAAATACCAAGTCCACTAGATACGTGTTCTTGAAAACAGTTATATTTTCTGTATGCATTTTTATGCGCTATTTATCACATTAGTGTAATTATATTTGCAATATATTTATTTTTGGAACTCAAATAAAAAAATAGAAATCAAATGAAATGTTCATTATTGTATTTTTTCTTGCACATTTCATTTATCATTTTTTTTAATAACAATTTGCTATTGCATTTCCCGCTCATAAATGTTTGTTTCACATTAGAATAGATACATTAAATAATTTAATGACATGGAGGTTATCACTTCAAAAACATGTGGCCCCAGACAAGAGGTCGTGAGGCAGATGTCGACATTCCATTCTTTTCATTTGCTCCTAGAGGGGGGAACCTTTGGCCCTCCAGATGTTGTGGACTACATCTCCCTTGATGCTTTGCCAGCATTATGGCTATAAGAGCATTATGGGAAATGTAGTGCAGAACATCTGGAGGGCTAAAGGTTCCACACCCCTGTCCTAGAGGAAGACAACTGTATTTTAAGAGTTTGGGTCATGTTTAAAAAAACAAATCTCAGAAGAAGGTAGCTGTTGGAATAGCATCTAAGAGAAATGCATCCAGACTTTTGGTACTTGTTTTTTCTTCCCTCCATCCCAGTTTAGTAAGTAGCTTACGTTACTTACAGTGTAACTGAAAACAGTTCAAATGAGAGGGTCAATCTTCCACTTCCTGGTAGGCATTGAACATATAAAAGACAACATATATTGCAATATCGATTGTCATGCATACCCAGACATATGCCTATAACCAGCCTTCCTTAGAGTAGATCGGTCACAGTGAACTACAGAACACGAAACTGAGCTGTGACTTTTCTGTTTGTGATTGCAAAAGATGAGGCACATGGTTTTCTACCATCATTTACAGTGAGGGAAAAAAGTATTTGATCCCCTGCTGATTTTGAAATGTTTGCCCACTGACAAAGAAATGATAAGTCTATAATTTTATTGGCAGGTGTTTTTTAACAGAGACAGAATAATAAAAATAAAATCCAGAAAAATGCATGTCAAAAAAGTTATAAATTGTTTTGCATGTCAACGAGTGAAATAAGTATTTGACCCTTTAGACTTAGTACTTGGTGGCAAAACCCTGGTTGGCAATCACAGAGGTCAGGTGTTTCTTGTAGTTGGCCACCAGGTTTGCACACATCTCAGGTGGGATTTTGTCCCACTCCTCTTTGCAGATCCTCTCCAAGTCATTAAGGTTTCGAGGCTGATGTTTGTCAACTTGAATCTTCAGCTCCCTCAACAGATTTTCTATGGGATTAAGGTCTGGAGACTGACTAGGCCACTCCAGGACCTTAATTTGCTTCTCGTTTGTTGCCTTGGCTGTGTGTTTTGGGTCATTGTCATGCTGGAATCCCCATCCACTGCCCATTTTCAATGCCATGGCTGACAGAAGGAGGTTCTCAAGATTTGATGGTACATCAACCCATCAACCCAAGATTTGATGGTACATGGCCCTATCCATCCTCCTTTTGATGTGGTGCAGTTGTCCTGTCCCCTTAGCAGAAAAACACCCCCAAAGCATAATATTTCCACCTCCATGTTTGACGGTGGGGATGGTGTTCTTGGGGTCATAGGCAGCATTCCTCCTCCTCCAAACACAGCGAGTTGAGTTGATGCCAAAGAGCTCGAATTGGTTTCATCTGACCACAACACTTTCACCCAGTTGTCCTCTGAATCATTCAGATGTTCATTGGCAAACCTCAGATGGGCCTGTACATGTGCTTTCTTGAGCAGGGGGACTTTGCAGGATTTCAGTCCTTCACGGACTAGTGTGTTACAAATTGTTTTCTTGGTGACTATGGTCCCAGCTGCCTTGAGATCATAAACAAAATCCTCCCTTGTAGTTCTGGGCTGATTCCTCACCGTTCTCATGATCATTGAAACTGCACGAGGTGAGATCTTGCATGGAGCACCAGACCGAGTGAGACTGAGTTATTTTGTGTTTCTTCCATTTGTGAATAATCACACCAACTGCTGTCACATTCTCAAAAAGCTGCTTGGCGATGGTCTTGTAGCCCATTCCATCCTTGTGTAGGTCTACAATCTTGTCCCTGACATCCTTGGACAGCTCTTTGGTCTTGGCCATGGTGGAGAGTTTGGAATCTGATTGATTGCTTCTGTGGACAGGTGTCTTTTATACAGGTAACAAGCTGAGATAAGGGCCACTGCTTTTAAGAGAGTGCTCTAATCTCAACTTGTTACCTGTATAAATGACACCTGGAAGCCAGAACTCTTGCTGATTGATAGGGGATTAAATACATATTTCACTCATTGACATGCAAATCAATTTATAACTTTTTTGACATGCATTTTTCTGCATTCTTTTGTTTTTAATTCCGCCTCTCACTGTTAAAATACACCTACCATTAAAATTATAGACTGATCATTTATTTGTCAGTGGACAAACATTCAAAATCAGCAGGGGATCAAATTATTTTTTTCCCTCACTGTATAGTACAATATTATTAATGGATTACATGGCTCGGGATTCAAGATGGCTTTGAATTAGTGCAAAGAAAAAAAAAATCAGAAAGAAATGGCTATGTGGTTTGAGGATACAAAACATTACTGTATTTGGGCACGATACCCACATTCACTAAACAAGAATACAATTTCCTGACTTAACGCAAATGTCTGTATTTCAAAAGGTATTCCTGGCCATTTGCAGCCTATGGATAATGTGCAATATATAGCTTTTTCTTCCAGTTGTGTGCTGTTCATCAACACTTTACAAACTGCATCATTTAGGCTCATGCATACTGCAACATCAGTCAGCAGAAGAACAGACTGGAGGCATTACAGAAATTAAAAATATTTCTCCTCCATGTTCTAGACACACACGAATTTATTCTCTTTTCTTTTAGTATTTAATTTGCATTGCAGAGCAATGCACAACAAACATATCACATACACAGAATTGGTTATGAAAGGGTTAAATATTTCTCAGTACTCTACAAAACGAGAGACTTTTTTTAGGACAAACAGTTACGAATTAAGTGAAGATGCTTACACGAATGAGAAACCATGTCTATTAAAAGTCTACTATGTGTAAATAAGCATTACTCCAGCAAGGGAATTTTCACTGCATTGAACAAGTATATATTATCAGGTTAGAATAAGAAGACTGAGAATTTTAATCCATTTAACTATGAATATCATTTTTCTCATAAAAAAAAAATACTTTCATATTTGCATAAGTGTGCATTTTAAGATTTATTTTTTTAACGACTGATCCTTGAAATCATTAGAGAAAGAAAACTTGCTTACAACACAATCTGATCTGAACAGTAGTGAACCCCGCAGAGTTTCTTGATGGAGATGACAAGCTAATGGTGTCAGCAGAGCAATGATCCAATAAAAGCCAGGAGAGAATGTCTTCCACCAGAGAGCAAGATTACTCTCTGATGGATTCCGAAGAGAAGTGGAACAGATGTGACTTTTTTTGTCCAATTGCACATGGTACTGTTACTGTCACCTGGCACCCGTGACTGAAAATTTTGTTTATTTTCTGTCAAAAAGACCTAAGAGCAATGTATTTCTTTCAATATTCGCTGAAGCTAAAACAATGTACTAGTCATATGGTAGTCAGTAAGACTTGAGTTTTTCGATTTTTTTCTGCAGAACTTGAGTACCAATGAGATTAAATGAATCAGTTTATAGTATATTAAAGGATTTAGTCTGGAAAACCTGTTCTGTACAGCTATCTTGATCCCTGTATATCCCAGTTAGAGATATGTAGTGTACTTGTTGAGCCCTTAGTCATTGTAGATAGCTCTTCGTAAACATCGATGGTTGAAAGCTCAGTCACTGATGGGTCAGATAGGTTTGCACTTGTAGAAGAATACTCCAGTACACTCAGAATGCACAGAGCACAGTATCGAAAGAAGTCCACTCTCCGTAATCCCTCTTGCATTTTCTTCCCTCTTATAAAATTTTAAACTGGCTTTGCCTTATGGGTAATTTGACATATGGTTTCCATGCTTACAAGACACAGGAATCTTGTGGCTGTACCCACTTCAAAGAGATGAGTTTTGATGAAACTCTTGCAAATGGTGAAGGATGAAGAGAGACAGAGAACAGATGAAATAGAGTGAGATATGGGGCACACTGGAGCAAGTCTTGGAAGTAGGAGAGGTAGAATAGGATGAGATAAATGGATAGTCTTGGGTCATAAAAAAAGCACAAGTTCTGAATAGGGGTGTATTTGGTAGTAGAACTAATGAATGGGAGGCTCAGTTACGAAGGGCTTAATAAGATAATTAAGGAGTTCAGTCTTGTCCATAAATTTAAGCAGAGCCAGTGGAAGGCTTGCAGAGTTGAGCACGGAATGCGGCTTTCAAAATATAGCAAGTTGGAGAATTTTATATATATATATAAAACTTTGCTATATAACCTTAAAAAAAAATCAGGTTATATCTTTTAATATTAGGAAAAATGGAGATTACATTGCAATTACAAAGGAAAAAATGTGTAATGGCAGTTCGTAAAAATAATTTGCCGGCGTTTGAAAAAAGAGATAACTTTTTTTTTATTGACAGCAAATAAAAATGCAGTTGCACAAGCTTCCTATACTAAAAAAAAAAATTAATGTTTTCAGTAAAAAAAAAAAAGTTAATTTCAAAAAGCTGGGTCAGACGTTGCTGAGTCAGCATTCTATGTTGCAAGCAAAGCTCCCGAAAAAGTACCATAAATGGAATTTAGCTTTTGCAAAACTGCTTGTGTGTTCAGGAAGGCTGTACATTATTATAGAGAGTCCTTGCTGTTACTTTATGACAGGATGCTGAGGATTGCTGAAGAATAGATATTATAGGATGTAGACAAGGTCAGAATTGCCAGTGATTGCATAAAATGGCCCTTTCACTGTTCGTTTACTTGTCTGCCTTTTTAAGATAAACTAGTTGTTAGGCGCAGTGTGAACATCATTGGAAGGTTCTGCTTAGGGACTTGCTCATTTTATTCTAGAAAAAAAATAATTAATTCACAGAGGCAGTGCTGACTATCTGCCTTAATCTGGACAGATAGATTAGATAGACAGACAGACAGACAGAATTGTGCACGTTTCAAGGTTTACACTCACTAGAATAAGGATCTGTAATAATTTAAAGACTTCATCTCATTTACAAATGCGTGCATGACAAGGTTAATCTTAGATTTTTTTTTTAATTATATCTATACATTTTATTGACAAATTCACAGGCAAATACAATATTTAATAATGAGATAGATAAATAGATAGATAAATAGATAGATAGATAGATAGATAGATAGATACATGGATGGAGAGAGAGAGAGAGAGAGAGAGAGATGGATTGAGTGATGCATGGACAGAGGGAAGGGCAAACAGAAAGACAGACAGATATTTATTTATCTGAGAGTAAATTAATATATTTTAAAAATGAGAAATAGAATTGGTCCTTAACCCCTTCACACCCAATGCCATACATACATAATAAGAATGTGTTCAACCAATCATTTTACTCTATAAAGCTATCACAACTAAATAATTAGGATATTTTATGCTGGCATATGCTGCCATTTTTAGTGAAGTTTAAAATGATATATATATATATATATATATATATATATATATATATATATATATATTTTACTGGCAAAATCACCAGAAAATGCAATATATAATAATGCAATTTTGATAATCGATTAATTACCTGGTTCTTTCCAGGTTTGTTGATATGTGCACACACCGCGGCGGTCATGGCTCCATTCTAGCATATTTTTGGAGACTTTACATTCTGTGATTGAGCCACAATCTATGTAAAAGTATGTACGAAACTCTTACTGACTGGCATTGCTGTGATGTGAGCATAACAAAAAAAAAGCTTTGGGCTTCACTAAAGAGGAGGTTCTTCAGAAAGACAAAAAAGTAAAATAAATATTTTTTTTAGATCCTATATATTAAAATGTATTTTTTATTATTAGACAGAACATACATAGTGTACTAACCCATGACAGATATCATAGTTTGCTTACACATGACACATCCAGAGCTGTAATCATTATTTATTATTAATTTATGTATTCATTTATTTACTTATTGATTTATTTATTTTACCAATAGAGCATTGTTTAAAAACCTTATTAATGACAACTGCCACCATGTGGCTGAAAAGATTACTGCTCTTTAAAAAACTGTAAAATGTTGACAATCAGAACTGGGATCTTCTTTCTTGAGGAGAGTTACTTGCAGGTAGCTGTAAAAGTATGGATAATGGTTCACTCATTGAACAAAACAGAAATTGGCTGATTCCTTATCCAGATGATAAGTTGTCTGTTACTGTTGCTAATGGGAGGGCTTCAGGCTGGAACTGATCCATTAATTTTAATACACCCCATAGACAATGCATTAAAATTATGCAGAAATAACCAAAATAATATAATAAAGATACAATATGCCACTATTAAAATTGCATTGAACTTTGCATCATTAATTTTGTGCTTTACCTACACCAGGAAGTAACTCAATTAAGTGGCAAATTAAATGGCCAATTAAGAGCCATTTAGTTGGCTTCATGGCGTTGGAACTATTGGACATGTTTAACTATGCACTAATAAGGTTATAATGTAGGTGGGGTGTCACAGTAACCCGAAGGCTTCTAGAAACTGGGATGGAATGTCGATGGATGCTAACAGGAGCCCTTACAGTAGAGCAACCCGCTGAAGCTGAATCTTCTCTCCAGGCACTGGGTCTACCATCGGGATCCGTGGCCTCTGAGATGATTATGTACCCTGTTGGCAGGTGCATTCTAAGAATGTTAGTTGTATATTGGTTTGAATAAAACAATAAATAATATTGGAAGTCAGTTAGACTTGTAGGTTTGTGTCGGTCAAAGCTACAATTCAGCCAGATATGGGCCTATCGGGTGATGAGTCGAATTCCTGAGCTTCCTGAACTTCGAAACAAGATGCATTCAAATCACAAACCAACAGAAACGTGCAATGACAGAGTATATCTGTTTTAGTTTGAGGTTCTAAATTCCACCCATTGCACCTAAAAAAAAAAGGGATGATGGGGGGGAAAAGATAACCGATGGCTAGGGGACAGTCACTGTATGTTGATTTTATTCACAAATCAAGTGAGAAGTGATCAACTTTTTTCACTTGATTTGTGAATCAAATAGTAGGAAAATGCTCCTATAAGTGTACTGCAAAACATATACATTGGCCCATTTTCATGCCCTTTTGGTTTGCCTGATTTGGTTCCCAAATAAATGTTTCGGCAGAAAAATTCTACCGAGCTTAAACAACATATGGCTGAAATTTGGGCGTACAAAAAAAAACATTTACCCCAAATTTTATTGGGGAAAATGGCTCAACTGAGCAGAATTTTTCCATTGTGCACAAGTCTGAAGTCAATAGAAGACTAAAGAGAATAAAATAATTTTTGCAGAAACAAACCATTGTACATATCTGTACAAATTAGAAATGTATGTTGTGGAGAAACATAAAGAGTACAGGCTAATTAAAAAAAAAAAATACATTTATGTGAACATCCACATGTTATGAAACCAATATCTCAAAATCTAACGGCTGTTATATTTGAAATGCAATTTAAAAACTTAAATTATGCTATTTACCCAAATTTAAATGATTCCTCCTATTTGCACATGCTTGCTGCTTATAACAAATCTGTCACAAAAGTAATTTAAGATTTTTTTTTTCCTACAGAGTTATTACTTTAATACATGTTACTTTTCTATGCATATTTACATTAATACAATTTCACTCTGAAGATGCAAAAATGCTATCTGAAAAGGTACAAGCTATGTGTTTAATACACATTAATCTACTGCTAACATAAATTCCATCTTATCTCAAAGGCAATCTCTCTGAACAAACTCCCAAGATAATTCTGTATTGAAGCCATCATGAATTCGTCCCTCCAAGCTGACAGGATTTCAAGAAATATGATAAATTATAGGGAAGGTAAGAGGTTTATTTGCTAAATACTGAATTGTGTGGGATTGAAAACCAAAAATACAAAATGTAGATCAACATTGATGATGTAGAAAAAGTACCTTGCTCTTCTATACTCTAAACAGGATGATTTTGCTCTAAATGTATCCAGTTAGGTCTGTCATTGTTTCATAAAAAAAAACTATAAGCAAATTTAAAAAAATAATTAATTCACTGAGGCTCCGACTATCAGCTTTAATCTGGACAGGTAGATTAGATAGATAGAATGGACTGGCGGATGGTCTGATACTTAGATAAACAGAACAATTTATCCTAGTATATTATGATAATAATTTTATAATTAGAATATAATAATAATATAATCATGATGATAATAGACGGGTGCATTGATAGACAAGAAGATATCATTGTAAATAATAATACTATACGTAAAGGGACACTAAATCATTAGGAATACAAAAGTGTATTCCAAATAGTACATTGCCCTAGTCACTGTTTAAGTTAGCAGGCCCCTGCTGCTAGGGTTAAAGGGTGATTTTGCTTCAATTTTATTCCTCACAGGGCTAGTGAAACTTTGGGAAGCGCTGCCTCTTTGACAATGATCTCAGCCAATTCTATGCTAAGAAAGCATTGGGAGGCTAGCGCACATGCAAGGTAAAATGTTAATATGACTGCCACTAGAGTCAGGATAACCGTGCAATGAAAACATCGCTGATCCTGCCTTGAGACAAAGTGGTCTGAGTGCAACAGAGTACCCGTAACACAAGGGTGAGGAAAGTCTGACCCGTGAAATAATTTTTTCTGGCCCTGACAAGGCAACCGCACATGGGGCTCAAAATTCAATAGTCCTAATGACATTTAAATTATTTTTCCCCTTTGGACTGTGAGTGAGAGTCTGAGAGAACTAAGGAGGGAGGTGCTGGGTGCTGGTGCAGCCACATTACAGCTACCAGCGGTGGGGGGGGGGGGAGCACTGTAGGGAGGGAGCTTTCTGTGCCTCTCTTGCTCTACCCTGAACTCAAGCTCCACCCCCAGACTCGAGCAGCTGACCTTGCGACCGGAAGATGCTGGAAAGTGGGAACTTTACCTCCCAGTGCTCCCACAGCATTCAGTGCCCGGTAAGCTTACTCAGCAACACATGACTGAGAGTGAGATTGTGTGTGTATGTGACTGCTAATGAGTGAGCTTGTCGTGTGTGTGTGTCAGTGAGCTTGACTGTAGTGAACATGTGTGTGTGTGTCAGTGAACTTGTTATTAGTGAGCATGTGTCAGTAAGCATGTCTGTAGGGAGCATCGGTTTGTCCATGAGCTTGTCAGTAGGGAGAATGTGTGTTTGTCAGTGAGCTTGTCTACAGTGAGCATGTGTCCCTGATCTTGTAACTAGTGAGCGTGTGTGTGTCAGTGAGCCTGTCTGTAGTGAGTTTGTGTCAGTGATCTTGTTAGTAGTAAGCATGTGTCAGTGAGCTTGTCTGTAGTGAGTATGTATCAGTGAGCATGTCTGTAGTGAGTACATGTCAGTGATCTTGTCTGTAGTGAATATGTGTCAGCGAGCTTGTCTGTAGTGAGTATGTGTCAGTGAGCATGTCTGTAGTGAGTATGTGTCAGCGAGCTTGTCTGTAGTGAGCATCGCAAAGAGTCAACTGTGTTCCAGACTGACTGACGCAAACCTGGAATAGCAGTTGCAAGTAGCAACATCATCAATACCAGCTAACATCATACGCCTCAACAAAGAGAAGGAGTTCCATCCATCACATTAGGGGTGAGTTTATTAAATGTTTGACCAAATATAGCAGGCTAATGTTTAAGTTAATTATGTTGCATGGCACCAAATTATATTATAAATATCCAAATGGCCCTTGGCAGAAATGTGGCTCTCCACCCCTGCTTTAACATGTAATTTCAATACATTTCAGCACCATGGACAGCAATCTCCTTACAATGCAGGTTCCTTTTATATAAACCGAAGCTAAGGCCTTTCTAGAAGTAGATTACTTTACACATTCACTGTTCGAAGGCAATAATGGGTATTCTTGACAAAAAAAAAAAAAAAATGCATTTATTTTAGAATAATGAGGTTAGCACTCACTAGAATAAGGATAAATGCGTGCATGACAAGATTTGATTTTTAGGGGAATTTTAAAATGATGTCTATATATTTTTCTAGCAAAATTAGAAGTCAATATATAATAATGCAACAGATAGGTAAGAATGGAGGGATAGATAGTTGGACAAACAGACAGACAACTATAAATCTTTCTGTGAGTATATTAATATATTTTACAAAAAGAGACATGGAATTGGTCAATATCCTCTTCCTTCCCAACCCCTCATATACATTCTAACAATGTTTTTTTTTTTTTTTTAAATCTTTTTACTTTATAACGCTACCAAAGCTTAAAAGGAAAATGTAAAAAGCTCTCTTTGCCTTTGTCATTTCCCTAGCACTAATCTACTAGTCTACCCTACACCCATTAAATATATACCCTACAAAAATGCAAAAAGCCCTATTTTCTTGACTTTCATTCCACTGGTCTACCCTTCAAGGTGGAGGATAATTCCTGCATGGTTTAGAACCTCCATGCAGCCTGTAGTATAATTCACATCACTGATTATCTAATTGAGTTGATAGCGCTACGGCTACAACCTGACAATTCAGCCAAGTTACCTACAGTAAGTAAAGGGTAACATTTAGTATAAAGGATTCTGCTGACTAGCTTTCTCACTGCAGATTTTTTGGGTAAAAAAAGGGAATACATTTATTTTTGCTTTTCTGAGCATTATAGAAAACATAGTTTTATTGGGATTATTACTGGAGGAAAAATCTTCACAGTCTGAAGCCTTACACAGTAGATTTCTATCTTAGTATACAGTAGATTTCTATCTTGCAAACATGCAGTAATTATCCGAGTATTTGAAAAGAGAATTTCTGATAGGTAGATTCAGCTATATTCTTAAAAAAAATGCTTTTAAATGATCCACCGTAAAGTGCTGTCTGGTTACAGTAAAATCTGCAATTTCCATGCCATATCTCTTTTTGCATCTTTGACTTTTTGTCTTTTCCATTCAGTTCTTTATCTAAGCAGTATATTTGTATTTCTTGCAGAGATTTGATGGGCTATTACAAATAGCTCTGCCCCTCCAGAAATATGATTTCCAAATGACAGCAACTAAGTGGTGAGACTGACATAGGCTATAATTGCTTCTCATGTTAATGTATTTATGGGTGGGTCTTGTTAGCTGCTCATATAACCCGATGTCTGAACAACTTCAGCTATATGTAAATTGAATCCTTTTATTGCCTCGTGGAGCAGAAATCCATTGCCGTGATATTCAGATGTGCAAAACTAAAATGTATTTGAGGTGGTGACAGAAACAGCTTGCCTTTATAGCTTTCATATTTTAAGGTAAATTAAACCCATTAAAAAGGTGAGCAGAGGTAAATATAAAGTATTATATTTATGAAGAGGAATTATTGGACATAGGGATAAATATCAAGCAATCAGTAGAAACTTTTTATTGTTTTTTTGGTTGATTGTTCCCTTAAAGTTGCTTTTCCGCAGAATTCTAGATGTGGCTCAAAGTCTCACAAAACTGTTCTCAAATTATAACAATGTGGACAATTCCTGTTATTTGAAAAATGAGACAAAGATCCCACTTAACAATAGGCAGAGTGATATTGTCATCTTAAGCAGGAATTTTCTGCTTGAAAGAGACACTCTACTGTCCAAAAAAAATATTTAGTAGGTATAAACATGCATGCATTTAATTCTGCATTTTTATTGGAATATATCCAAAACAGCATTCAAAAGATGCAAACCACTTGTCTGCTACTTTTGCAAGACCTTCCCTTATTAAACCACCCAGACTTTCTGTAGCTCAATGAGAAGTATTTACAAGGCAGATGCTTTGGGCAAATGCTGCCTCTTGAGTTTAGTTCCAAACCAGGAAGTAACAGGACTGGTTGTTTGATTGACAGCCAGGGGGGGTGTAACAAGCTTGATTTATAAAAGTTCAAATCTGCTCCTCTTGTACAATGAAAAAAGGGAACACACTCGTCACACATAAGTTAATTCAGCAAGCTAAATTTGGGCATTTTAAATCAATGTTCCCGAAACATCTATTGGTACAACAAGTATGTTCCATGTAATCTAATGGCTGCTTATTACCTATTTAAATAAAACTAGAATACACCAAAATGAGTTATGGCTTGGGTATTTTAACCTGAATTCAGTACATTAAAATTCACTGGCTAGGAATAAATCTCTTAATGTTTCTATACGACTGACTTGTAACATTCTGCAGGTATTTATAGAGAAGTGCATACACTGAGCTTATAGATTTACCATTTAACATAGGAAGCAGGTGGTATTTAATATTTCTTGTCTTTTGTTAGCCTTTGTGGGAGATGTTAAAGGTTACCATTTGCTAACGGCCTCAAATCACTAACCGCACCAACAGCCATCAGTGCTAGGACCCGCTTAGGGGGGTCTGCCTTGACGTTGGCAGGCAGGCATTCCCTCCAATGGCCATTGGAGCAACTAAATGACCTCCATTTGTCAAAATATACATAGGGATTAAGGAGAGAGCGCAGGTTTTTAATCAAGTTTGTAGCTGATTTCAGCAAGAATAGAAATTAGCCCATATTCGTCTATTTGAGGTGGTGTAAAGCTTGCATAATTCCTAGAACAGTATGATTTATAGACATCTGTTGGCTCTGTTTCATAGTTCTTTGCTCTGTTATATTAATGCAGCCTTGGCCAATTCTTTAATACTATTGTCCCCTCCCACTGTATAAGTTATACTTTCTCCAAGAATCCAGAAAATATTGTTTTTGACAGTTTAGGACTTATTCTCCAAACGTCTAAAGGTCACCCTTCTTGTTTAATTCGTTGACATCAAATTGTTTGGTTATTGTCTTTTAACAGCAATCATAATAAAGAGCAATATCATTTTGGATTTTATGAATATGAGAAGCACAGTGAAAAAATAATTGGAGCATGATATAATAATAATAAAAAAAAACAACGTAAAGTTCATATTTCAAAGTCCTGGTACTGGAGATCATCTGGTGTTAGTGGTTCTTGTGTGATTAATTCCGAAATTGTGTGATTAATTCCGAAATTCTAAATAATGGTGTGCAGGGGAAAGGGTGATAAGAGATGAAAAGGACTGAATGATTGGAGTAGATTGAAATTTAAACTGAGAGGCATTATTAAATATTTCTAAGGGAAATTAGGACTTGATTTTGGAAGGAAATAGGAAGTCAGTGAGTGGTTTTGAATAGCAGAGTGGCAGATGAGGTGCACTACATCTACTGCTAACATTTTCTATTCAGTGAAGTGGGCGCAGATGGTTTGGTTGGAAGCCAAGGAGGAAAATATTAAGTATCTTTAGAGATACATGTATTTTTTTTTCTTGAAGAAGTATGTGTGAGTCTGTTTGTTCTGTTTTCTCACGTCCCTCGATCATCAATTTAACCTCCTAACATGTGCTTTTATAAAAGTTTGACTTTGGATCTTCTACCAGTGGAAAGACAGGGAACGTTTGCGATTTGACAGGTGAAGCTATACAATTGTTTATCTTGAGTCTAGTCTAAGCACTTTATGTTATTGGTCAATGTGTTTGCAGCTAGTGTTCTGCGCATATTATTCTTATTATTATTGCCATTTATATAGCGCCAACAGATTCCGAAACGCTTTATAATATTATGAGAGGGGGATGTAACTTTAAATAGGACAATTACAAGAAAACTTACAAGAATGATAGGTTGAAGAGGACCCTGCTCAAACGAGCTTACAGTCTATAATGTGGGAGTGAAGCAGAGCTGGAGGAGAGAGTTAAGTGCTGCCCTATAGGAAAGAGCCAGGTATGTAAGTTAGAGGTTACTCTAGGAGGCCAGAAGCTTTCCTAAAGAGATGTGTTTTAAGGCACTTCTTAAAGGATTGAAGACTAGGGGAGAGTCTGATGGGGGTAGGCAGGGTATTCCATAGGAAGGGAGCTGCCCGTGAGACGTCCTGCAAGCGCGAGTTGGTTGTATAGGGTGCAAGCAGCGGGTCAGGAGGTGGTCATAGGCAGAACGGAGGGAACGAGGAGGGGCATACATATGGATCTGTAAAGAGGTATAAGAGGGGCGAGAATTGTTCAGTGCTTTCTATGTATGGGTAAGCAATTTGAATTGACTTCTATAGGATCCAGGGAGCCAATGTAAAGACTGACAGAGGGGTGAGGTGTGAGACGACCGACTAGAGAGGGAAATCAGTCTGGCGGCGGCATTCATTACAGACTGTAGCAGGGCAATACGGCTTTTGGGGAGACCAATCAGGAGAGGGTTACAATAATCCATGCGGGAAATTACTAGAGCATGGACAAGCTCCTTGGTAGCATCTTGTGTAAGAAAGGGGCGGATACGGGCCATGTTTTGAAGTTGACAAAAGGAAAGGAAGGTGATAAAAAATGGCGCTAGAAGTCAGTTAGTGCTGCTAAGAACCGTGGAATCAACCACTAAATCCCACAAAATACAGACAAGAACTAGAACAATAGGAGGTTCAGCACACTCTACAAATACACAGTACAGGTGCACAGTGTTCAGAGAGTGCAGTAAAAAAGAATTACATACATTTAAAATGCACTTATACACAGAAGTACCTATAAAACATAAAGCCTCACATAGGGCAATATTGTCTGTCAGGTATCCACACTGTATCAATATACAAGTAACATCCTACTCACATGTAAAAGAGCCTGTCAATAGAACTGGCTCGGTAAACAAGCATAGGTAGAATGGAAGGAATATTCCTCAGCTCCTGTGTTCTCCCCAATGCTCATATAAAAATGGAATAATAAACAGGGGTTAAAAGTAAAATATGAACATTTATTCAAAACACAGATAAAAATCCTTACATATAGGAACACAGCAAGCTGTACACAAGGGAACTTCTTAGTAAAATCACAACGCGTTTCAGCAGAAAGCCTTCATCAGGTAAATGTTGATAGTTGTTATGGGTCTCCTCTTTTATTTCCAAAATTTGCGCCATAAATTCATGTTTGGTCCACCCACTTTACTTGCGTCACGTCATTTCAGGTCCATGTACTTCCGGTTTCGACAAGAAGGTTCTTTACCTTCCTCATGGCTATACAGTCATCTATATTCACCCTGAAAGTCCCCACAGGGTGTAATAACTCTCCAGACGCTGTACATGTGTCCCACAAGTCCATTATTCTATGGCACATAACCGGAAAACCGGAAGTAGTCCAGCAGCCATTTTGGATAAGGGTATTTACAGTAATGTCATAAGGGCAAAAGAAAAAAAAGAGAGCAGTATCAATACATACATAGCAAAAATCAGATAGGTAGTATGTATTTATATTCATTACCATATGTTGAATCAATACACATACAAATAGATAAATATGCATAAGAAATGTTGAACCACCCCATTATTAAGACCTAAATACATATAGGAAACATATTAAGAAAAGAGATTGAGAAAGTAATTGAAACTGTGATAAAATGTGATTAAAAAAAGTGAAAAAAAAAAGGTGATAAGAGGTGTAGGAAAAAGGAAAACCTCCTATTTTTTACAACAGTTACATTTGATAAGACATAATCTGAATTTAAATATAATTAAAAATGTCAAAGTCTATATTCATGCCTGAAGGGGAAAGGGTGTTGTTACGGACTGTTTTGAACACAAGGGGTAAAAACCATTTAGGCGATCGTCCCCCTTTCCAGAGAAGCAGGCACAGCTACTGTAGAACACCAAACACACGAACCGCCAATAAGGGAATGCTCCAAACTGTAGAGCACTGAACCTCCTATTGTTCTAGTTCTTGTATGTTTTTAAGTTGGAAGCTACAGGATTTGGCAACAAAGTGGATGTGAGGCTCAGAGGTGAGGCCAGAGTCAAGTATGATGCCAAGACAGCGTGCTTGCAAGGATGGACTTATGTGGATATCACTGAAGGGAGAGCAAGAGAGGAGGATCAGTATTAGGAGGAGGAAAGACAAGGAGTTCAGTTTTAGGGAGATTGAGTTTCCGAAAGCGTGAGGACATCCAGTCAGAGATGGAAGAAAGGCAAGCAGTGACACGTTGCAGGACGGCAGGGGAGAGGTCCAGGGAGGAGAGATATATTTGGGTGTCATCAGCGTACAGTTGGTAGTAGAATCCAAAAGAGGCTTTTAGTTTGCCAAGAGAGGCAGTATAAAGAGAAAATAGAAGGGGACCAAGGACAGAGCCTTGGCTGTGATTAGTTGACTTGTAGTATGTGCTTATTCTCACATGATAAAGGTATATTATTGAGATTTATGAACTTTATTTGCACTAGATTGTGTTAATCGTATTTGTACTTTTATTTGCACAAGGTATGGAGGTTTATATGGGATAGATACTATTTTATTTTAATATGGGGCTATGGGCTATATTGTTGCATTTGTATAATATTGGTGGCATTATTGTGTAATGTCTGTATGTATTATTAGGCTGTAAATGTTTTTGGTTTATCATTAATGAAGAAGTGATTATATTTCTTAGAAACTAGATATATCTAAGGACTGCAAATGTTTACACAGAGTGCATTTTTTAGATTTATTGTATACTTTATTAACCTCTACTGTATTTATGATCAGAGGCTGACTGTTTTTCATTGTGTTTGTATGTACACTGGACAGTGATAATAAAGTAGAATCTAGGCTGGCCACATATGTGTTTGCATACAGATCTGCCAAGTTACATGGTGCTGCTGTGTTACACCATTTTTTTCTTTATCCATGTAATCACCTGATAGCCCAACTCTCTCACATGGTGCTGGGAGGACTGAGGGAAAGTGCATGTGCATGAAGGGATACCATACTCAGCTACATGCGTGGAGGGCATTGTCTTCCAACCACCAGATAGAATTTAATGTTTTTCATCCCAGCTCAGATTCTCCACCAGAGTCAGAAAAAGTTCAACTCTTTGACTGTTAAAGGTATTAGAGGTGATATGCATTGTAGGGACAAATATTCAAAGAGTTGAGGTTAGCAGGTCTCTAAACTTCAGATGGCCAGTTGGTAGTTCCACTGAATTGGTCCAACTGCAGTTTCCATCATGTTATGTTTATCTGTTATGCTACAAGGGATTTTGCAATTGGAACTCAACTGCAGCTTGTAGAACTCCTTAATTATAATAGCAATGAAGCGGAGAATCTTTCTAATATTTAAAGATACTGTAGCTTTAAAGCAAAGAGGTGGTTGCAGGCAGTTAGTGAAGAAAGCGAAGACTTAATGAATGTAAATATATTTTAGTAACTGAGGATTATAGCATGCAAGTAACAATTCATTAATAAGTAACTGCAGGTTAAAGCAAGCAAGAAACAGTACATTAGCAATTAAATCTTCAGAAATGGAAGTGACAAGTATACTTAGGATTGATGGGAGTTGTCCTCCATAGAAATAGCATGCAAGCAGAAATGAAGATTAAAGCAAGCAAGAACCAGTTCATTAACAAGTGAGTATCCAGAGATGAGAGATTATTATACTTAAGATTGGTGTGAGTTGATTTTGAAGAGCTGGAGAGCCAACACTGAATGTCCCTGCTGTTTAACTGATGGACCTTTTTAGTAGTTTACTTACTTAGTAGCTTACCTCAGTGCTTGTATAGGAAGATGATGAATGTTCTGTTGAGAAGTCTACAGAGACCTGGGTTGAGTAAAAACTTAACATGTACTTGCAGTTTCAAATCTGTAGCCATTATCCTGCTATGTTTACCTGAAGATTAGAGTCTCTGGGAATCTGGGTACATAGGCTAAACTTGACAGTGTCTTAATTAAACACAAAGCAAAATAATTTTATCAAGTTATATGCGATTTTTTTTGTCTAAATAAGGTGTTTTTAAAAATCAAGCTATTACATTTTGTGAGCTAAGAAGCTGATGTTTAGTGAGTCAGTGCTCTGGATCTTATATGCTGTATTAGTTGGTCCTATCAGCACCCTTACATTATATGCATGTTCAGGTGAGTGCAGTCTCCTTATGTCATATGTAAATATATTTTGGATTCCAGAGCAATAATAGTTAACCTTGCACTGCAGACAGCCCCAGGATGATGGATTTTCCCAACTAAATGGGTTAATTTCAAAAGGTCAAATTATTAGGTTGCTACAATAAGACCTGCCAAAATATGGGGTACTGTGAGATTGGGGTATGATTATGCAATAAACACTGATAAGTCACAACATTAAAACCGCCGGCATAACATAGTATAGGTCCATCTCATGCTGTACAGTATGCTTTAAATGTCTTTAGGAGAGCTGTGGAAATAACAATTACAAATTCAGAAACACAGAACTTTTGGCAACATCTGTAGAACACTAGACCTAGACTTTATGTAAACTGCACCTTATGTGGAACTAAATAGTTTTTCATGCTACACCATTTAAACATAAATATTTTGTTATTACATGTAGGTGATTGATTCCCTTAGTAAGTACATTCTATAAGATATTATTGGGAAATGACCATCATTTAAAAATTCATCATATCGATAATGCATTAAAACATGCTAAAACAAATTCATTTAAAGTTCCCATGACTCAAGGATTTGGAAAGACAATAGTTTGCAGCATCAGGGGGCTCTCATTCTGGTCTATGGGAGCTTTTTCTACCCCATAAACCGTTGTCCACCAGGTGCTTCTGGCTATATAGTTAAGGCCCCATGACAGTTTTTTATCTATCACATAGGATTTAGTGAAACTGCTCAGTAAAAGGTAAGAAATAAGATTTCAGTTATTGATAGATGTTAGAAACACCCTTTAAGACATTACAGTGAGCCATTGTAAACAGCAGCAAGGTGAGGACATACTGTAGGTTATAAGAATCATTATTACATACGAAAATAATAATTCAATGTTTTTTAATGTCACTCACTGTAATGCTGTTTCTCCATTATTGTTTATGCACATTTTCCCTTTGTTTTATGTCTACTAACCTTGGTTGTTAAATCCTGTGCTACTATCTCATGCTATCTCAGGCACTGATGTTTTAACATTTGCATATGTTTTCTTCCTATGCTGTGATGGTCTTTGCAATGAAAATGAAATGATTTAGTTAAAGAAAAACTGAAGTGTTAGGAGTATAAACCTGTCTTCCGATCGTTATTTTGCACTCTTCTTTTCTAGATTCAGGATGATCGGATAAATCTAAAGAATACCTGTAATAAAGGGTATTACTTACCTTTTTTTCCATCTCTGAGGTTGAGTCTGTGCAGCTGCTCGATCCGCCCTTTGTGACATCATGTTGATGTTTCAAACTTCAGACCCAATGCTCCTCACAGAGAAGCATTATGGATGAAAAGCACATGCGAGCTTGGTGCTGCACTCGTCCAATGAAATGGAGGTTAGCTGTGAGAACCGAGTTTGGTTTTCATTGTGGAAGCGTCTCTGGTGGCTGCCAGGTCGACACCCATTGTAGGTGTGTTAAAACCCTTTAATGTAAACATTGCTAAATCAACTAAAGGGCAATGTTTTACATTAAAGGGTTAAAACTAAAGGACCACTGCGTCCACACCACTTCAGGGTCTGGGTGGCTATATATATATATATATTATTATTTTTTTATTATTATTATTACACATTTTATGTTTTTTAGTCAACAAATTCTTTGCAGATGTTTGGTTGTCCAAAATATTAAGCCAGACAGAAATATTAAAGTATTGAAACCACGGAGTAGATGTGAGGGAGATTAATGTTTGACCAGCATTGGGAATACCCCCAAGAAAAACAAAACTTCATCGCTACACTATAAATCTATCAGCCAAGACAATACTAAGCAAGCTGCTCTTAAAGGCTTGTGTTTTCCTGCAGCTGAAAAAGAAATATAATCTATCAATCGCCCAGTGATATCAAAAGCTTTTGGGACTCTGTATCATTTTAAAACTCCTACAATGTAACCATTTCTAGAAGATAATGGTCTTTATGCACTGAGCAGGAACAGCTAGTTTCCATTCCTGCCACAATCATTTTAAAAACATACTGTAACACGAATGCCTATCTGAAAACATGGTGTATGGTAAAGTGCGCATCTACTAAACAAATATTTTAGAATTTCCGTTTGGAGTTGCTATGGCAATGAACTTGAAAATGCATATTTTTCTTGATGCAAAAGATAAATAGTGTCAGTTGAGGCAGACACGAGTAGCAAGCAGATGTTAAACACAAAAGATGGACATAGGAAACCTAACAGCATTTTAGCCACAAACATCTATTAACTACTGGTATAAAAATGCTTAATGACTAGTTTTTAACATCCAACAAAAAATAAGCACTGCGTTTATAAATATCATGCAACACTTAGGTGAAAACAGTTTTTTTCCAAAAACCCTCAATTTAGCAGAGTTGAATATTTTATCCATCCTGACACTGTTGGACAAATGTTTTTAAGACAGTATTTTGTAAATTATATGTCTAACATATTATATAGTTAGATGTAGGGTTTGAATTGTCACAAGATAAAGTTCAAGGATGTCAGATGTCCATTTTGCATGACCAAACATTTTGGATTTGGGTAAAGCCTGAAAACAATGTTCAGAAATAGATCAGTGAATTGATACTTTTAGCTAGCAAATTGCTAGCTCTTTTTTTTTCCATTTGACAATTTTTATTGTTTTCAGGGTACGGAAGAGAAGGGGGGTGTTAGAGGGAGAAAGTTTACATAGTTAACCATATTTTCACACTCGCTTTAATCCCCAAATGTCACCAAATCTATATAAGGCCAACCCTGTTAAGGAAACTTGAATCATAAATACTTGACAAAAATTGTGTTTTTTGTAGCTGAAAAATAGCTGGATAACAAGAATGGATTCTAATACAAAAAAAAATGCATTAATAAACACATGGTCTTCATTCATTCGTATTTATAGCGTTGTCCCAGAGCTCATTGTCTCTTTCATATTTGAAGTGCATTCATGGATATTACATGAATGATTGATTGGCTACACCACTATATATTGCCATGTGTTAGCTTTCTAGCGATGCATGTCCCATCTGGACTTTCCAAATTAACAGCTTAAGTTGTTTATACACAGAGGATTCACTCACAAATAACATGCTGTCAGAGATGGGATGTAATCTTGTCCAGGAGGTCGTCAAGAAGACATGACCCGTATACTTGTTTCAGAATTACAAAGCGGTTTTTATTGCTTCTGTCTGGATGTCCTTTGACCTTTCCAGCCCTGAGGTGACACAATGTGCCTGTCACAGTCCTCTTTATGGATTTTGTTTCCATTTTGACTTGTCTCTTTTCCAATAAATTGTGCCATCAACAAATACTCATAAGACACAGCTATAAATTAACATGTCAAGGATGCTAACTGCCATATAAAGTTGTTGACAATGGCTTCTGAAGACTTTGTCTTTTTGAAGGTCGGTTATAAGAATTAGATTTGACCTCTGATATGTTTTTGCAAACAAATGTCTTGATGAATCAGTTGCCAAAACAAATGCTAACAAGCATATGGAAAAGAAGCTGCCAAACTCTTGAGCTTTAAAATTCAATGAAGACCAGGATAAACCCAGCAGATTCTTGGTGGGTTATAATGATCATTATTCATAAGAATGGGGAAAGCATAGATTCTCTTGGACAAGTCCGGTACTATTGACTTATATCTCCAGAACTAACCAAAACCTCAATTTAACTGTATCAGCCATAAACAGTCAATAACATTGACTATTTTTGGCCAATTTTTTTTCTATTTGTGACCTTTTTTTTTTTTTTTAAGCGAGCTGAAATTTAGGCAGCTGAACCTGATTAACGGGTCAGCTGCTCAAGAAGTAACTGCCAATAAATGTACATTGAAAGCACATTTATCTGTCTTTTTATTGACTAACCCTGTTAACCATTACAAAAGAAATTAAGTAAAAGCTGATAGGGCTCAATATAACCGACAACGTTGGTATTAGGGAAGTCTTAAACCTCCCTCATGCCCCCATCATGCCATGGGTGAGGGACATTCTACCAAAGCACTCACTGTAATAATAAGCTAGCAACTATGCAGATATTAACTTGATCTGAACTGATAAAAGGCTTATGAAGAGCTGATATACTGCAGATAAACTGTGTCAGATGTAATTACAATGAGGCCCAAGTGTCTAGCACCAAAGTTAGTTCTGAAACTTGGCAAGACAGGCTTAGGAGTTGGGAAAATTGGTCATGGGTCGATGACCCCAACTCTATGGTGGGTTACATAGTTACATATAGTTACATGGTTAAATAGGCTGAAAAAAGACCTGTGTCCATTAAGCTCCACCTTCCTCATATCTGTTTTTTTTTTTTTTGCTATTTTGCTGTTTATCCAAAAGAAGGGGAAAAAACAGTTTGAAGCACTCCCAATTTTGCAACAAACTAGGAAAAAATTCCGCCTTGACCCCAGAATGGCAGTCAGATTTATCCTTGCATTAAGAATCTATTACCCTATACCTGAAAAATGTATATCCTTGAATATTCTGTTTTTGCAAGTATGCATCTAGTTGCTGTTTAAACATCTGTACAGTCTCTGATAGAGTATATTATAGGGAGAGTGTGTCAGGTTTCTGTTAATGTTAATGGGCGGGGGGTAACCCCTATAGATAATGAAAATAAACAAAACAAACATTTATGAAAGGAGAAGTGGAGGGAATCCACTCCAACTCGAACTTTCATAATAAAAAGAAACCCAAAAATATAGAAAAGTAATCAGAAAAAAAATATATATAAACAATAAAACTTAGTATTTATTAGTATATCTAAAATGATGATGCAAATAATTGCAACAAAAACAAGTCAAAAAAATAAAACACTGAAATCTACCAGGTATATGTAATATTGTCATGGCTATTTGTGAGTCACGTAGCTAGTACAGATACAATGTAACTACCCAGCTAACATCGAGTATAGACAGAAAAGAAGGGGAGAAAAAGGTATTTCTCATGTACTGAAGGTCTGAATACAATAACAGAATAGTTGCAGTAAATACATGAAATGAAAAAATACCTATAGTGCCTTCATGTGCATCCCTGGGGATTTAAAAGGGATTTACTAGGTATGAATGAATTGGCGGTAATGTCTTCGGTCATATTTTGCAACATCTGACTAGGTTTCACATTTCAATTGACACTTACCCCTACCTACGTGAGGGGGATTCACTGATATTAGTGTACTTATTTTCATGATTGTTTACGATCTGTATTCATACAACAGGTCAATTATATTGCTAATAGATTTTGCCTTCCCTGTACAGGTTAACTACAATGATGGAGTTATCCCTCATCTTACTTCATAACTCCTCCCTCATAAGGCTTTGGTCCAATGGGACTCACCTTATTATTGACCATTCAGCGGGGGAGGCGCCAAGTTTAAACCTCAGTTTCTAAACACTCTGTTCCCCTGAAAGAGCCAGTTAGAGGTGAAGCGCACATCGGGACAGTTGTATATGATGGTGGCTTGGATCTGGGGACTATGTTGCAGCCTTTATATAGATACTTTTGATTGCCACCTTATATATTATATTTTACATTTATTTCACTTAATACTTTTTCCTTTTTTTTATTCACTTTCGTCATTTTTTCTCTCTTTTCCTGTTGTATTACTATTTAGTTATCTAGCTTCAGACAGAGCTACCCAAGGGGGTATTTTTAAGGGGGTGCCCTTGAAGGCACGATAGCTGTGATTTCAGTATATGCAGGGATGCCCATGAAAGCAATATAGGTATTTTCTTGTTTCATGTATTTACTGAAACTATTCTGTTATTGTATTCAGACCTTCGATACATGAAAAATACCTTTTTCTCCCCTTGTCTTTTCTGTCTGTACTCGATATTAGCTGGGTAGCTACATTATATCTGTACTAGCTAATTGACTCACAAATAGCAATGATATTTATAACATACGCCTGCTAGATTTTAGTGTTATATATTTTTCACTTGTTTTTGGTGCAACCAAGTATTTGCACTTTCTCTGGATAATTTTAGCTATTTTAATGTTCGTTTTGTTTATTTCCATCTGTACAGTCTCTGATAACACCATTTCTTCAGGCAGAGAATTCCACATCCTTATTGATCTTATGGTGAACAAAACCTTTTCTTTGTTAGACTAAATCTCCTTTCTTCCAGTCTAAACGCATAATCTCCTGTCCTATGTATAGTCCTGTTTGTGAATAGATTTCCAGACCATACTTTATATTGGACCCGGATATATTTGTGTAATGTTATCATATCTCCTCTAAAGTGCCTTTTTGTCTAAACTAAAGAGGATTAAATTTGTTAGTCTTTCATTTTAGCTAAAATGTCCCATTCCTTTTAACCATTGTAGCCTGTCTCTGCACTTTTTCTAGTACCAAGACAGTCCTTTTTTTTTTACAACAGGTGCCCAAAATTGTTCCGCATATTTAATATGTGGTCTTACCAGTGATTTATAAAGAAGCAAAATTATATTCTTATGTTGAGAATTAATGCCCTTTTTTATACATGACTGGCCTTTGTCACTGCTTATTGGCATTACACTGTGCCTAGTTTGTTCTCTATAACAATTTCCAAATCCTACTCATGTGTTGTTATCCCTAATTCACTACTATTTAGGGTATAAGTAGCTTGTGCATTCTTTACCTTGAAGTGCAAAACTTTGCATCTTTCTACATTAAATTACAATTGCCATTTAAAATGTTCTGCTAGAAATGTACAGCCTTTGACGATTAAATCAGCCTCCATAATAGGACTGGGATTTTATGCTGTGTTTTATAGGTCTCTGTAGTGCACTTATGTATCTGACCTTTTCTTTTCTTTTTATTGCTGATTGATATAATTTTATATAGTTTGTAAAGTGATCTAAGGTTTATATGCATTACCATGTATCTATCATGCATTGTTTTCTTATAGAATGTATAGGAATGTATCAGTTGCTATCTTGATTGTATCTGTTTTCACCAAGAAGAGGCAGGTTTTAAATTTGGGGGATAAATTGGCATAATCCTCTTAGGATATACACACTGCCAATATACATATAGTGATAAGATGGTGCAAATATTGAACAAACACCAGTATATGGAACTGGCTGCTAGAAATAGCAATAATAAAAATTGTATAGCCGGAGAGTAGCTACAAAAAGGCAAAGCCAAATTTATTAAAAATACAAAAATATGTTGAAATGATAATAAAATAATGTTCACATATTAAGCAATAGATGGTAAAAGGTGAGAAATGCACAAAAACCTTTGATTCCGGCACGGATGGATCTGGATGCTGTTTTCAGGTATAGTGTCTGAATGCTGATAGCCGGTGAGGCCGGTATGCGTGTCACAGTGCGTTCCACCTCGAGCCTCACTTCGGGGGGAACTGCACTGCTCGTCAGATCGTGCCGTTGAGAAGATTTGAGCTTCAAACTGATCGCCGGACTGTTGTGCTAGAACCTCTTTCCTCTATCGCTGTGTGAACGTTCTCACTCGTCTGACGCGTTTCGTAGGGGATAACCCTACTTCCTCAGAGAATGTATGTGAACATTATTTTATTATCATTTCAACATATTTTTGTATTTTTAATAAATTTGGCTTTGCCTTTTTGTAGCTACTCTCCGGCTATACAATTTTTATTATTGCTATTTCTAGCAGCCAGTTCCATATACTGGTGTTTGTTCAATATTTGCACCATCTTATCACTATATGTATATTGGCAGTGTGTATATCCTAAGAGGATTATGCCAATTTATCTTTCAAACCTATATTGTGTATGAAAGTAAAGTATTGGGCAGTAGTTATCTCTACCCATGAGTTTTATCTCTCTGGATTGATAACCTTGCCACACATTTCATCTATCTATCTGAGTACTCTAATACTAGATATACTTTTGATGCTCATCTAGAAGCTCCTGGATTCCTATTGCTACTATTTCAAGTAGAATATATTTTTACTATTGTTCTAATAGGTTTTTGGTGGATTCCTATTTTATCTAGTTTAAGAGCTTTTTTTTTGGTCTATTTTTCCCTCTCTTTCTCGGTATATATTTTTACATGTGAATCACCTTTTTTAAATTTGGGGGGATTGCAGCAGCAGCCAGTAGAAATGCCAGTCAGTAAATAGCGATTAACAGCTCTCATTATACTTTATGGGAGCCATTAAATGCAACAGCAGCTGTCCATTCAGAGTTGCTAATAGTGAGATTTTGGGATTTGGAAACAGCTGTTACTCACTAAGGTTTGTGACATCCACTTTAGCGATTAGCGGCTGGGTAGTAAAACTTGCCAACAACATTTTGAAAGAAAGTTCTTTGACTAAAATTGCTCTCTGCTAAAAGTCATTTGTGAAAATGCACATCTGACTTTAGAACATTTGATAAAATACGCTAGCTGAAAATGTTTCTTCTCCATGTTCATTGGGGGTGAATTAGTGCTAATATATAATTAATACCAAATACCAAAACGTGCCAGTGATGTTGGGTGAAAAATGTCCAGTAATCGAGTGGGAACTATGTTCACTCCCCTTCATTCTACCAATATGAGAGAATGGTTAAATAGCAGAGCTTCCATTTTTTTTACTGGCTGACACTGAGGACATAATACAGGCAGCAGACTGCATGTAATGTGCTTTGTAGCCACTTCATAAAGCAATATGGTGGTGAAACACTTTGTCGATCTATAATAGCTATTTTAATAAAGTGATTTTGGCTACCTATATATTGTGAGTGTGCCACTTTCCTTTTTTTTATTGTGTTCCTTATATTTTTTTGCCTGGCACCAAGTATTATACCACTCATATTATCTACTGAGAAGTTTGTCTGCTCTGTCAAATGTGAGAAAACATTTCTTATATACTACTCCTTGTTTTAATTTAAACAGAGAGCACTATTGTTGTTGTCTTTTCTATTTCTTCTGGGTTCTTACGGTCACCGTATTGCTGAGATACTCGCTGACTACTACTGCATATGTATCCTATAAGTGGGGATTATACCACTTTATGCCATTCACACCAGAGATGGTATTAGCTCTGAAAAACATATAACATAAGTTCTACAAACTATTAGGGCTATAAACTATTGTGATATACTACACCATTTGGTTGTTCCTCTGTGTCTTGTATTTCACACAGATCCCCAGCGTTCTCCTGATCTGACAAAGAAAATAAACTCTTCCACAGAATCTGGCTTCTGTTTTTGCAAGTTTGCTTTTATTTGGACATTTCTAGAATTACTACTCCATTTAAAGTCTCTCTCTGACAATTGGTTCTGTTTTACTGTTTTGTTGTGAATATTTCATACCATTTTAATCAGCTAGGAGCCCACGTCAGTGTTGTACTCTTGCGTATGTACAAGAGTACAGCACTGATGTCTGTAGAGGATCTCGCAAAACTAAAATTCATATGGCTGAGGGCCTGACAAAGTGTGACAGCATTAGATCCACTTGTTTATCAAACTTTGTCAAGTAGTCCCTTCTTTGTTTTATAATATCTTTACATTCTTTTAACTAGACCTCATTGGCTTAGTTTGAACTGGCCGCTACACCTGGAAGGCATATCTAGGCATCTACTACCCTTACAGTAAAATGAAACATTTTGCAATGCTAAAACCAAGGATGCAGCTGCTGTATTTCAGATATTCCATGGCAAAGTTCATCTAAAACATCATTTACTTGTGCAACTGCTGCTTCCATGGTATAAAATGTCACCTTCCAAACCTAGCTTTCTAAAGTAACATTGCAATTTAGAAAAATCTCACGGTTCTCAATGATTTCAGTGTCCCTACAGCGTAAAGAAAAAGGACAAAAGAACTATCGTATAAAAGAAAAGGCTGCTGGAGAATTTACATTTTAAAAGTGCCATGAAATGAATAAATTCAGTTTAGAAACTCTGGCCATTCAGAAATAGTTGATTTTGTTTCTATATATCAGCTAAAGGAATACTTTATAACACCACAGCCATTGCTGCCACCCACGAGTTGTGGGAGTTTGAGTGTAGGGGTCATTTCTGTGTATTTTAGATAGACAGACAGAACGACAGACAGACAGACAGACAGACAGAGGTGTTAGGTGCTTTAATCTGGTAATTTGCAATTACATTTCCTTGCAATCATTTTTTTATAAGACCATGGGAGCCAACAATTGGACTGAGCCGAGATACTGATGATTTTGGCAGATGTGTTGTAGTCCTTGCTGCTAGCTATTTCAGTGGGACTCTGTATTAGACAGCCAGTGAAAACTGTTCTTTCTATGGACTGCATTTAAAGCGGCACTGTCATGTATTTTTTTTATCTTTTGTTTTTACTTTTCCCTATATTG
Organism: Pelobates cultripes; assembly: GCA_933207985.1. Classification (NCBI taxonomy): domain Eukaryota; kingdom Metazoa; phylum Chordata; class Amphibia; order Anura; family Pelobatidae; genus Pelobates; species Pelobates cultripes. The sequence continues at coordinate 101,963,607 of OW240923.1, forward strand.
TAATGATTAACCCCTTAAGGACGGAGCCAAATGTACACGTTGTGAACGAAACAAAATGTAAACAAAACCTGGCATTTGCGCTACATGTCTGTCCAGCCGTAATTCACCTATTTCATAGTAAATGCACCCACCCTTATTACATATCATTTTATTCAGGGGAAACAGGGCTTTCATTTAATATCAAATATTTAGATGTGAAACATAATTTAATATGAAAAAAATGGGAGAAAATAAGATTTTTTTTATTTTTTTAGTTCTACATGACATTTTAACTGTCAATGTCATAATACTGTTTGCTTTTACTGCAATAAAATACACATATTTTTATTCAGCAAAGTCTCAAGTGTAAAACAGTACCCCCTATGTACAGGTTTTATGGTGTTTTGGGAAGTTACAGGGTCAAATATAGCACGTTACATTTGAAATTGAAATTCGCCAGATTGGTTACGTTGCCTTTGGGACTTTATAGTAGCCAGGAATGAAATTTACACCCATAATGGCATACCATTTGCAATAGTAGACAACCCAAGGTATTGCAAATGGGGTATGTCCAGTCTTTTTTAGTAGCCATTTGGTCACAAACACTGGCCAAAGTTAGCGTTAGTATTTGTTTGTGTGAAAAATGCAAAAAAACGCCAATTTTGGCCAATGTTTGTGACTAAGTGGCTACTAAAAAAGACTGGACATACCCCGTTTGCAATACCTTGGGTTGTCTACTATTGCAAATGGTATGCCATCATAGGGGTAATTTTCATTCTCGGGCTACCATAGGGTCTCAAAGGCACCGTAACCAATCTGGCGAATTTTAATGTGAAAAAATGAAACGCAAGCCTTATATTTGACGCTGTAACTTTTGAAAACACCATAAAACCTGTACATGAGGGGTACTGTTGTACTCGGGAGACTTCGCTGAACACAAATATTTGTGTTTCAAAACAGTAAAAAGTATCACAGCAATAATATCGTCCGTGTAAGTGCTGTTTGTGCATGAAAAATGCAAAAAATGTCACTTTTACTGGCGATATCATCGTTGTAATACATTTTACTGTTTTGAAACACTAATATTTGTGTTCAGCGAAGTCTCCCGAGTAGAACAGTACCCCCCATGTACAGGTTTTATGGTGTCTTGGAAAGTTATAGGGTTAAATATAGTGCTAGCCAATTAAATTCCCTTTACTTTTGGCATGGGTTGTCATGCAGGTCCCGCTAATTGTAATTAATTAAGATACCTAATTATGTAAAAATATTACATAAATATATATGTAGAATTAATATATGTATATATACACATATGTGAATCTATATGTGTATGTCTATATAATTTTTTAAAAATATTATTATTTAAATATAGGTATATATATAGTGATATATACGTATATATTTATGTATGTAGATATATATATATTATTTCGTTCTACGTGTATTTTGATATAAATATATATATATTAATATCACAATACAGTTAGAATGAAATAACACACATCTATATATTTTTTAATTAATTATTTTAAATTATTTTTTTAATTTTATTTTTTAACGTATTTACATATTTCATAGTTACATAGCTGAAAAGAGACTTGCTTCCATCAAGTTCAGCCTACCTCACATTTGTTTTTTGCTGTTGATCCAAAAGAAGGCAAAAAAACCCAGTTTGAAGCACAATTTTGCAACAAATTAGGAAAAAAATTCCTTCTTGACCCCAGAATGGCAGTCAGATTTATCCTTGGATCAAGCAGTTATTACCCTACATTGAAAGATTATATCCTTGAATATTCTGTTCTTGCAAGTATGCATCTAGTAGCCGTTTGAACATCTGTATGGACTCTGATAAAACCACTTCCTCAGGCAGAGAATTCCACATCCTGATTGTTCTTACAGTAAAAAAACCTTTCCTTTGCCTTAGACGAAATCTTCTTTCTTCCAGTCTAAACTCATGGCCTCGTGTCCTATGTAAAGTCCGGTTTGTGAATAGATTTCCACACAATGGTTTGTATTGGCCACGAATATATTTGTATAATGTTATCATATCCCCTCTCAGGCGACGTTTTTCTAAACTAAATAGGTTTAAATTTGTTAACCTTTCTTCATAGCCGATATGTTCCATTCCTTTTATTAATTTTGTAGCCCGCCTCTGCACTTTTTCTAGTGCCATAATATCCTTCTTTAGAACAGGTGCCCAAAATTGCACAGCATATTCAATATGGGGTCTTACCAGTGATTTATAAAGAGGCAAAATTATATTCTTGTCCCGAGAATGAATGCCCTTTTCATGCATGACAATACCTTACTGGCCTTGGCCACTGCTGATTGACATTGCACATTGTTGCATAGTTTGTTGTCTATAACAATTCCCAAGTCCTTTTCATGTGTTGTTATCCCTAATTCGCTTCCATTAAGGGTATACGTTGCTTGTGTATTCTTTACGCCGAAGTGCATAACTTTGCATTTTTCAACATTAAATTTCATCTGCCATTTGAGTGCCCAGTCCCCCAGTCTATCTAAGTCCCTCTGCAGCAAAGTAATATCTTGCTCACATTGTATTGTTTTACAAAGTTTGGTGTCATCTGCAAACACTGAAACATGACTTTCAATGCGGTCTTCAAGATCATTTATAAACATGTTAAATAGAAGGGGTCCCAGAACAGACCCCTGAGGGACACCACTTGCCACCTCTGTCCAGCTTGAAAATTTACCATTAATGACAACTCTTTGTACTCTGTTTTTAAGCCAATGTTCTACCCAAGAACAAGCATTTTCATCTAGACCGATTTCCTTGAGTTTGAACACTAATCTATTGTGTGGAACTGTATCAAATGCCTTGGCAAAATCCAAATAGATCACATCCACGGCAACACCCTGATCTATACTTCTACTTATAATTCAACAATAATTATATATATATTTAACCAGTATCAGTCTACGTGTAATTTGATATTATATATATATATATAATTATATATATATTAATAGTAAAATACACCTAGACGGTGTATGTATATGTGTATATATATACTTAGATCATATATATATATATAATATATATATGATCTAAGTGTATATATTTTTTTTTACACTAATACATTTTATTTTCATTTTATTTCCAGCCAGCAGGGGGACCACCTGTAATTACAGGCAGCCCCCCTGCTGGCAATACAGAAGCCAGCTATCCCCGGCCATGTGATTGTGGGGTCCTCGCTAGGACCCCACTCTCACATGGCCGGGGGGCTTCGACGAGGACGGACGTGCCGCGTGGGGCTCCCTGGGAGTCCCCCCCACCGCGATCGCCAGCGTGGGACCGCCGGCGACCGGGTAAGTAGGCAAAAACCGGAGGGCGTACAATTACGCCCGGCGGCATTTAGAGCCACCTATAATAGGGCGTAATTGTACGCCCTCCGGTCTAAAGGGGTTAAACTCCTTCAGTGCCACTTGCATTTATTTATATTTTCTCAATACTTGGGTACCTCTGTTTTGTCAGTTTGCCCTTCTGTTGGATTCCTTCGACTGATGGGTTATGGCTAAATTACCTCAGCAAGTGAAATGGAACTTGGGTTACAGGGACATTCTAAGCAACAAAACAACTTAGCTTAAAGGGACACTCCAGGCACCCAGACAACTTCTTCCCATTGGAGTGGTCTGCGTGCCATCTCCCACTACTCTTAATCCTGCAAGTGTAATTATTGCAGTTTTTTATAAACTGCAATAATTACCTTGCAGGGTTAACTCCACCTCTGCGCATTAGGGCTCCCCCGCCGGTGGGCGGGATCAGTCTCGCCCACCGGCCAACGTAATCACTGGGAGGAGCGGCGGCGGAGGAAGAAGCAGCGACGTGGGACATGTCGCTGCCTCTGGTAAGTCACTGAAGGGGTTTTCACCCCTTCAGCAACCGGGGATTGGGGGGTCGTAGGGAGAGGGGACCTGCAGTGCCAGGAAAAAGGATTGTTTTCCTGGTACTGGAGTTTCCCTTTAATGATTTTGATGTATAGAACATGCTCCTGTGGTATTACTACTCATTTTTCTGCCATCTTGGAGTTAAATCACTTTGTATATGCAACCCTAGCCACACCTCTTTGCACGTGACATACACAGCCTCCCTGAACACCTCCTGTAAAGAGAGATCTAATGTTTAAACTTCCTTTATTGCTCAAAAGGTTTCATTTAGAATTTCTTACCTTGAAGACAAGCTGTATTGGAGTAGGAGAAAAAAAAATAGTGGGAGTATAAAAACTTTAATGTTCTGAAAAGTAGTGCAAACATGCAATGCAATGTGCCTGCTGGTTTCCATGGAGACATTCCCACTTTAACTATTTTAGACCACTTTTCAAAACACAACACCGCTACATTGACTGCCTTGTTTCTGTTTCTCTACCTCCACATACTATGTCCAATGGTAGAAAAGACAAAGCTAATAACAATGATTAACAAGATGGAGGCACCCATTTCCAGGACAGAACTGAAATACAGCAGTGAGGATTTCTATGTTATTTATTAGATCTAAAATAAATGTTTTGTTAAATGTATGAGTAAATAAACATTAAAAGCTCTGGAAAATGAGAGTTTCCTTTTAACAATACCCTTTAAATGTACACTGTAGCATTAGGAATACATATCTGTATTCCTAAAACAACAGTAATGGTATCCCTAGTTAGGTCAGAGCCGCCAGATATATTAAAATAAAAAACGACACCAAAAAAAGAAATAAAACAAATTACTCACCCTTACTTCAGTGCTGAGTCTTCCTTGGAGCTGCCATGACTTCCTTATCGAGTGACATCATCTGGAGGAATGCCAATTGGATGACAGTCCAATCCAATGCTCCTCATAGAATGTGGTGCTCACTGCGATGTGCCTAAGATTCCTCTATAAAGAATAATTTAATGCAATGATTCTCTATGGCAGCTCTTCTGTGAGGGCACTGCACATATGTGCCTGCTGTTACAGTATGTTACTATATGAGATCAGGAAAGTAACATTCCCAGCTCTTATACCCAGAGAGCTTTGAGGGATGAAGACATGCTTTTAGGCCTTCTGTTTAGTAAAATAAAGAGTTTAGTGGTATAGGACAGGAGGGTAAGACTGAAGGCACTATAACAAGTTCACTAAGATTAAGTTGCTATAATGCCTATAGGGTTCTTTTAAATTAGCACTGCAGACACATATCACATTAACTTGCTGCAGTGCTTCATGTACCTGGAGTCTGTCATATGTGTGACAACTTACGAAAGTGACAGTCTCCATTGTAATCAGCACAGTCATTTATCTATATAATATATAGACAGATAGACACTCGGGGCTCACCATGTCCCTTTAGCAAAATCAGCACATCTGATGTTTGGTAAAATGAGTTTCAGTGTAATAATAATTATATAATTTAGGTTGAAAAAAAAAAAGCACTCCAAACATATGTTTATGCTGTTCATAATTATATATTTTGATTTCAACTTAAAAATCCCCAGTTTTTAAACAGTCGTATCATTAATAAAAACAATCATTATAATATCAAAATGCTCCACTGGGGCTTTGTTGAATTATCCTGAACAAAAATTAAAATACATATTTTTTATTTCCTTTGTACATAGACTTTAACCCTTTGCAATAAATTGCACCACCTGCTGGCACTATAAGGCTGACATAGCCCAGGTGTTTAGCCATGATTTCTGTCTGAAATTCAGAGGTTGTAACTTTTTGACCTCCCTTAATGTTCCCTTTGTTTTCTAGAGGCGTGTTTTACATCTGCTTGTGTCATCAGGCCGTATATCATGAGCATTATTTCTGTTGACTTTCCCTATTTTCTCTTGACAGTATCCTCGGGGTTGATAAATAGCCTAGCTTTAGTGAGCAGGGAAGGTATTTATTTTAGACTATATATAAGTTTATGAAGTCATCACTTTCGGAAAGAGTAAGTGGAACAACAAGCTTAGACTATTACCTCTACAACTCTGGGGAGAGAATCTTGCTATTCCATCCTGCATTGTTAACTGATAATATCGCATTGTATTTGAACACAAGAAGGCTTGGGGGAATTTGCGTGCCGTGGAGAGGCCTTCTGTATAATAATAAAATAAATACACAGCATGGAACCGTAATTTCTACAAAGAAGCTTGTTCTCTTTTCATTTCTTTATTTCATAACATAGGATATCTATGAATAAGTCCTTTCTTAATTATTCTTTTGCTTTGGTTATTTTTTAATTTATTTTTATATTTATTGTTTTTATTATCTTTTGAAGAGCAATATGTGAAACAAGGCGCACGTTCTATGTACCACGGTGAAAGGTTAAGATATTCAAATTAATCGTGGAACGTGAGTTCTACATACTACTGTGAAAGGCTTAATATCTACAATTACATTCTTTTTTTGGGGGGCTTGTTATTTTAGACATATTTGTTTTTTAAGATCATGACTCAAGGCTGCTGGAAGAAAACTTGAAGGAGTTTTTTTTTTATTTGAAATCAAAGTTCAAGGGTTTTTCTGATGCACACTTGGCTTTAAACCAAATTCTTTGAAAAAGTCAGCTAAGAGTTCTTCTTGATAATGAAAACATAAGAGTTACTGTTGTAAAAAAATAAATAAAAATAAACTGAAAGAACAAGAAGCATAGAAGAGCTGTTAATAGGAGATAAAAATGTCTTTCAAAGGTTAAAGGAGGACAAGTTACTGAGAGTGGAAAAAGGGGATATTAGAAGAAAGTTTCAAATGATTATCAATCATTATTATATAGATATAAAGAATGAAATAGGAATAAAGAATGCAATGTGTTTGTATTCTGTATGAAAATCATCTACCTGTACAGGTGAGTTTTTTTGATGATTGTCTTTCAACATAAGCTACCATCAATCCTGCATCTACCTCAAAATTCCATAACAATTATTGAACTCTGTGATGAATAGCTAGCACAAAATCTTAGGACACAATAGCAATATTCTTTAACCCCTTCCTGACCTTGGACGTACCTGTTATAGTACATCCCCACTTACCTGATCGCTGGTGATCCCCTGTCGGCGATTGCCATCCTGGGGTCTGCCTGGGAGCTCAGACAGAACTCCTCTGCCCGATCCGGCTCTCTCGGGCCATGTGATCGCAGGGTCCTCGCGATCACATGGCCGGAATAGCCGGATTGTGCAGTACCTGCAGGGGGCCTGCCTGAGCTCTCAGGCACTCCCCCTAATGCCTGCAAAAAAGTTTGAAACATTTTAAAAGTTATTAAAAAGTTTAAAAAAGTAAATGAAAGTACTAAGATCATTTATATATTTATATGTATAAATATATATATATATATATATATATGAGATCTAAGTACTTTTATATACACATACACATACATAAATCATTATTAATAAAATTAACGTTATTCTAAGTGTATTTTAATATATATATATATATTTATATATTAAAATACACTTAGAATAACGTTAATTTTATATTTATATATATATATGTATGTATTTATAATTCTAATTATATATAAAATAAAAATAATCGATAAATAAATTGAAAAAAATTATATACCGTTTTAAATTTGATATTAATATACATATATATTTAAATCAAAATACATTTAGAATGACGTTATAAAAAAGATTGCTATCCATGGAAAATGAATTGCCACCGTCAGGGTTATTTACTAAGGTTAGAAGTCAAAGTGAATTTAAAGTGCATTTCAAATTAAGGTTAACATGAAAACTTACATGTCACCTTTAACATCCAGTTTAGCTACTCTGGCTTTAAATTTAGAATTCTCTTCCACTTTACTTTGAATTCTCATTTTAGTAAATAACTCTGTAAGTGTCTGTCAAACTGATTTGGAGTGATAAAACCAAAGGCTCTCCCTGACACTCAAACCCCAGTCTTTCTACAGTCACTTAAATAATGCATAAGATTTATTTTCAGATCACAGGTACTGAGCTATCCAACCTAAAACAGCAAAGATAGCCATGTAGAATAATTTCTGCACAACTAATACTTCTTAAAAATAACTCAAAACAAATTCACGTATTACTTATTAGACTGATTGTTAAAATGTCTCATAAGTCCAGGATCACAGTTAACGTTACAGGTCCAATTTTGCTAGGAGTAAAGTTAAAGCTAAATCATAGAAAAATTCAGTCTGCTGAAACTATAGCAGCTATATGATCCATAACTGCTAAAAAAAAAAACGAAAAAAAAACCCAACTCTTTATTTATGGAAACTAGACCACAGTTGTATTTAACCCCTTAAGGACACAGGACATGTGACATGTCATGATTCCCTTTTATTCCAGAAGTTTGGTCCTTAAGGGGTTAAATAAGTGCAGTTTTGTGCTTTTGACTCATGTTTAAATTTAATGCGGTATTTCACAGACTTTGTTTGTCCCACTACATTAACCCTTTAAGGACCAAACTTCTGGAATAAAAGGGAATCATGACATGTCACACATGGCCTGTGTCCTTAAGGGGTTAAAGACCCTTTATTTGTATTCTGTTATTGCACCCGAGTATAGCAATACCCCAATTGTGGACTTTTGTCAAATTCTTGACAAGTAATAGAGTCAAATTGCAGTAATAATTAGAATTAATTGATTTATTGGAATTAAGTCACTTTGGGGCATAATGGCTTGGGTTATTTAATATGGGACATTTAAGGCTTTTAATTTGGCTGTTTAATTACCAGTTACTGTTGAGCGGTACATTTTATTCTCTATTTTATTTTCACATACATATTTCATTTTAAAGGTGAATTTTGCAGGCTTTGTCGACCCTATTTTGTCAAAGACCCACAATTTATATTCTGCTCTATCTCCCTAGTACAGTAATATTTCACATGCATACCTTTGCTAGGTTTTAGGGATACTTATAGCTTAAACTCTCCGATCCTGACTAAACAAATGTTTTCTGACAGCATTTTAAAAGGCCACTGCCCAGGGTACAGCAGCTCCCATAAATGGAACAGTGAGGGCCCCTTACAATATATGGAGGCTGTGCTGAAGGGGTTACTGGTTGGTAGCAGAATCATTTTTAGGTTTGTATCGATTTACCGACTGCATGCACTCTTTTCATGGCAGATAGGTTGTGTACCTTTCTGACTGTGACATTTTTTAACTTGAAATATAGCGGTATTCTTTCAACATTAAAACGTTTCTGCCCATACATTTGCAACCCATTTTGCCATCACTAAATAAAGATCACATTTGCAGCACTACAAATCAGGACTCTGTTATTTAAATAGGATGACAAGAAAGAGCCTAATTAATAATACAGAAATGGTACATTTTCTTTTTTTAGTACCTGAATAGTGTGAAATTACACAATGAATATTTTATACTCTTCTCATTTACCCATAGCGTAAATTATATCCGCAATCATTCCGCATTGGTGAACATTAGAAATTGCATATTTATAAAGCAATTAACGGCTTTGGGTTTTTTTTGCCTTCTTTTTTTAATTTATGGGAAACCAAATGTCTACAACTGGGTCATAAAGAAAGGGAGTTATACACAAAATATAATTAGAAATAAAGTTAATGTCTTATGAACTGTTTTGTTGCTTGATGGTCCTGTCATCTTGTCGATAAAATAATTCTGGAGAAAAGCATTCACATACCTCAAAACAGGAAGGTTCCTTCACCTCGTGTTGGAGTACAGACTCCGATTCCAAAACCTCTCAATTAGCAATAATTAAAAAGATGCAGTCACTCAGCACAAACGTGAAGATGGCTTCCAACAAATACACCTGGTAACATAATAAACACAATTTGGTTTGTCAAGTCTTTGTTAAGTTCTCTTACTGAGAAGGTCTCTTGACTCCTCTAAGAAATTATCTTGTGATAATGGATCATGAAGGTTAAAGGGATACTGTAGTGCCAGTAATACAAAGCTGTATTCCTGGCATTACTGCTCCCCCTGCCTACCCTTTATTTACTTACCTTTTTCCAGCTGGGTCAATGCTCTGCACCTTCCCCATCCTATCCCCTTTATAAATTAACCTTGTTACATCCCCCTGGCTGTCAAATAGACAACTGGTCATTTTACTTCCTGGTTTGGTTAGCTCAGTGGAGCTAAATTCAAGAGGCAGAAATTGAACAGCTGCCTTTCAAAGACTTCTCTTTGAGCTGCATTGATGAAGTCTGTGATTGGACAGTCACAGAAAGTCTTGGTAAGGTTAGAAGGGATGGACTTGCAAAAAGGCTTCAGGAAAAAGATCTGCATGTTCTTGCAAGTTTTTTTTTTTTATATACCCCCAATTTAAAAAAAAATACAAAAAATTATAATAAAATCCAATGTATGTCTTTATTGAGGCTATATTCAATATGTGCCTGAGAACATGTCATCTACAGTTTTAATGAATATTATTTAACCCTCATTGAAAATCAGGTTTAATGTAAAAATGTACAGACTTTCAGCCGTTTGCAATGAACAAATCATATAAAGGCAATTGAAATAGATCAACACAACGAATGCTTCATGTGATTTCCCCAAACTCAAATGAAAATGCAACTTATAATGACTCCAGCTTCTGGCAGCATTCCAGAGAAATCATAGCCCATTGCTAATGAGCAATGGCCTTCAGTTCAGTAATATTCTTGGGTTTGGGTGCTACAACCACCTTCTTTAAATCCCACCAGAGATTGTCAGATGACTGTGATGGCCTCTGTAGAATTTTCCAGGATGTCTTCTGCAACCAAGCCTTGGTTTCTATTTTTGCTTTTTTTGTTCATTACAGAAAAGTCTTTATATTTTGACAATAAACTTGAGTTTCAATGGGGGTTGAAATATTTTGATTACAACTGTATATGTTTAGTACACCCTTTAGTGTAAAAAATGAATAGTTGGAGTTGTGGAGCATAAATCTGCCATATTCTAATTTGCATCTTTCTCACACACTCTAGCTATGGAGACAAGCTGACTGACCAAGTTGCAAAGGAAGCATCTCGAAGGAAACATTTTTAGCAATTTAAGAGTCTATTGTGTGACATTGTGCCTCCCAGTGTCTACTACCAGTCTGTATTTTTAAATTGCACCCCAAGAGTTATTCACTGAAGTGAGAATTCAAGGTAAATTCAAAGAGACTTTCAAAGGTATGGGGAAAAAAGCTGAGCTGAAAAAGGTCATCTATGCTTTTAGTTTGGCTACTCTTGCCTTAGTAAATAGCCCTGTAGGGGTCAGTGATGGGGAATGTCTCACGATCCAAGAAAATAGACCATTGCTCACAGAGGTAAAAGCAGTCCCAGACAGAGGGAAGGGGACACCTAACATTACAAGTGGCTTATATCTTCCAACATTTCAAATAGACATGGAGGGACACTTTAATTTTAAGAGTGGAAGGTGGCCAGGGGTGGCTAGGCAGAGACATTTTAGGTGATTTACTTATAATAATTTATGCAATTAAAATGTAATTTAGAACAAGAACAATGTATCTTATTTACACAGACTGTTTTCTAAACACAATTCTTAGGGTTACTGTAGCTAATGATAGTATTATTGCTGCTGTTATATACTAAGACACACCAACAATTTGGAACTCCTAGAAAAGAGGGACATTAGTATTGGAAATAGAGACAGAAGGATTTGGGCCCAAAATAGGGACTGCCCCTCCTAAACAGGGACCCTTAAAGGTATGCAAACTGAGTGAGTGGGACTTGGGCCTATTGTAGCCAGAGGATGTAACATTATAATAGCAAACACAAACTCATTTTACTCTAGTTCCACAATATTATTGGATATGGTAGGGTTGTAAAATTTACCATAAGTTTTAAATAGTTCAGTAAATCTTAGCCTCTAACTTGACTCCCTTGATTAGCTTGCTTGGGGTAGAGTTAAAAATGCCTGATTTTTCTTCCTGATTTTTTTCCCTGATTTTTTTTCCCCAATGTAAAAGTGATTATGGACACCAAATATTCTTGGCCACTTCAACCATGACAAACTGGTCAAATTCCTAAACATGTTAGCATATTACCAATTTAATTATTATAGTATTTGCTATTAGGCAACTTAAAGGGATTTGTAGCAACAAGCTTCTTTCATTTATCAGCCAAATAAAACCTAATTAATTACATGCAAGTCAGGAATATCTTCGAAGATATTGGTAGACGGTTCCATGCTGAGTTATGTTTAATATAATAATTTATATCCTTAAGGTTTGCATCAATTACCGTTGCAGTTTGTCACGTTAAAGCCAATAATAAATCTAGCAGTTTCAAGTAATTCATATGAAAAGAAACCATTAGACCACATTTTCTCTGCAACCATCTGTACGATGTGATAAGTTGATCCTCACTTTTGCTACTGTGACATTGCGGCAGTTGTCAGTAAATGTGCTGGAATGAATTCCCTGTGGTCACAGATTTATTCAGCCAAACAAATAGATCTGCTGGTGGCATCAGACAGATGCGGTGAGCTTCACAATAGAGCTCTCACAGCCTTCAAATATTAACCCATTAGATGTTCAGCCCGGAAACATTACTGTATGCGTCCTCTAACCAAAAATAGAAAATATGCTGGATGCACAATTAATTTAAAATCTTTAGCAGTCTTTGTGAGCATGATTAGTTTATTTAGTATTACCATATTAGTATTACCTTGATTTTGTTTTTAACATCCTATCTGATATTAAACCAGGTAATAATGCAAAAAAAAATTAAAAAAAAAGGAAATTTAAATGCAAAACTCTTACCCTAACAAGTTTTTTCAGGCTTTTCTAAATAAAAATAAAAATACAATAGTGCACTCTATAAATGAAATGTGACTGTGTTCTGCATGTCAGTAATTCACAGGATGAAAAACATTTTCTCAGAAGGGTTCCAACTGTATGCACTTTGTTTATAAATTCACCACTTTAACACAAATGTTCATCTTCATATCTCTGAAATGAGGAGATATATATTACAATGGTGTAGTATCTCCACTAAAAGTGAGTTATTAAAAAACTAAAAATGCATTACCAATTCTGTGCAAAAATGTTTAAGGTTGTGACTGAGACAAACTGAGATAGAGATATGTATGTGGCTATAATATCAAGTTAGCACAGAGCTGCTGTGACCAGTTGATTGTATATGCATGTAGACAATGTTTTATATGATGCAAAATTTTCAAATTTACATATTATTATCACTATTAATATTATTATTATTGGCATTTATATAGCGACTCTTTATTCTGCTGCACAATATTTTAAAAGGGGTAATTTAACACCAAAATGAGATAAACTATTAAAAATTTCGGGAGGATACCTTGATGAGAACCCTACTCGAACAAGTGTGCAATCTGGAGGATAGTTTTTTACTGCCACGTCGGGTTTTTATGAGCATCAAATATATATTCTAAATGGGTTATTTTATAAATGTCTATATCATCAACATAAAATAAGCATTTTGAAATGTATTTTTTATAAATGCCTGCAATGTCTACTGTCTGTATGCATGTACATTCCAGATGTTTTCCTGTGGTTTGCATATTTGTGGAATTGGTTTTAAATATGTCCAGAATTTTCAGGTTTTATCTAATCTTTAACTTTAGGTCCATGAGCCCCCCAATCCAGTATGGGTTTTGTAACTTTTTAAATAAAATAAAAATAAAATTAAAAAAAATTCTATATTGACTTCTGTTAGTTAAAAGTCTAGTTAAAAGAAACAATTTTTTTTTAATATAAATTGTGAACCTAAAAAACTTCCACCAGAAACTACCTAACAAGACCACAGTTTTTCCAATTCTTCCTTAAGCACTGGATTCCAATGTTCTCTGTGCAGTCGTCCCTGTGTCTTCACATCTGTACCTCCTGCTATCTCAATATTTTTTTCTTTAACATGTGCATTTCTTGTAATTTTCCTATCTGGTAGTCTTCATTTATCCCTTATCTCCATTCGCTTTCTTGTGTTTTTTTTTTTTTTACATTTCTCAGATGGAAGGTGTATACTGCGGGAATCTTTCTTGTTGAATAATTCATCTGCACAGTAGACTGTTTTTTGTTCATGCTGGATGCCTGGGAGTTGAAATAGGAGCCTGTAGGGTGTCCTTGAAAATGAAACAAGTAGTTGGTGACCGGATCTGGAGGCAAAATATTGAAAATAGCTTCTAAAGTGTGAATCCGTGTGAAGTTAGCATCAATATAGAAGCAGAAAAAAAAAATCCCATGAAAATACATCCATATAAAGTGTGGTCAAAAGTTTAAAATGTCTAAAATAAAACTATACTATTTATATTACATAGAAAATAGAACAGAACCGGCCATAATGCTTACTGGCATATACAATCTTTATTGTATCAATTCCCTATCTGGTGGCATTTTGAAGCTTCTTTTAGCATGTTGCTCCATGCTAGCCATTATAATGGGGCCATAGTTCCTTATTTAGCATTCATATATGGTGCCGATCATGCAGGGCACTTTACATAGATTTGTATTAATGCAGTCATTAACAGGAACATTGATTGTACAATCAAAATGCACTTATTAAACATCAGAAAACTAAAACTACCATCAAAGAACTCAAAGGGTCCAATGGAATCAGATTGGTAGAGTATAGTATCGCAGTCATTCATTTTCAAGCTGTTATACAAGCGTTATAGAGTACATAAATCAAATGTTGTATATTTCTCTTTATTAATACTTATAACTACGTAATATAGTTATAAGTATTAATAAAGAGAAATATACTACATATGGTTTATGTCCTCTATAACGCTCGTACAACCAGCTCCATGGTGCACCCTTTATTGCCCCATGTTTACTGACTTGCAGAATCTCTTCACTCAAGCATAGATAGGCAAAATTAAATATATACAAAGTACTTTATACGCTTTATAAAATTATAAAAGTGGATTAACCAGTAAGAGCATTCTGTAGATTTTCATAGGGATGGCGCCAATGTTGCAAATAATGAATCATTAATAAAAAATGAACACCGAGAAAACATGTAGTGCCACTAAGTACGGGCTTAAAATGATTGTCAAGTGCTCTAAAAGAGTGAAGAAAACACAATGGAGCAGAGGAAAAAAGTTAGCATTATCTGAAATTACAACTAGTTAATAAACTGCACAGGTTGGTAATGAGATCTCCGTATGTTTTTTTAAGACCCTCCTGTCAAGTAACATGTTCACAGTTTGATGGTAGAGTTAGGAGAATAGGAAAGTGATATTTAATCATCATAAGTTATTTATCTCTCTACGCTACAACTTTCATATTAGGACCTACATTATCCTTGAACTCTACCATACACATGGGAACACAAAACATGGGTGTGTGACTTCATGATCCTCTACGGACAATACCAACCATAAGCAAGAAGATCAGAAAGAAGATGTTTGACTCTGATAAGTCCTCATTCATAGACCTTAATGGGACATTAAATAATATTACAGTCCTGCATGCTAACCATTTATAATACCTACTTTCTCTTATAAATATTGACGTTTGGTATCTCATTTCATTGAAATTAACTTAAAACACCATTTACAGGCAGTTTTCAATGAGACTGATTCTTATATATTCATAAAAATATCAACATATTTATCCAGGAAGGGTCCTTTAGTTTTCACTGGTTTTCAATTGTATCATGGAGTCAGATATTTTTACGTATTTATCCCTCCTTAGCCTTCTTTTCGTTTGCTGAATATAGAGTCTACAGGAAACAACTTACAGTGTGAACTTTCCACTATAGTTCAAGATAATTATTGTAGGTGAATTTGGAATCTAAGTAAAAACTCCAAAGGTCATCCCAAGGGCGTTCCCATCTTCATACATCTGTAGCTAAAAAAAAAAGGAAAGAAATTTATAATGTGAAGACAGTATGTGGACATATGGTGCTCCCGGCAAAAATATAATCATTCTCGAGGCAATGATGATGAAGGCAGGTTGATCAAGGTCTAACAGTTTAATTTAGAAGACGACGATTAGTGGAAGAGAGCATATCATCACTTATTTATGCAGGAATGATCAAAGACGAGAGGTCTGATTGGCGTGAACGAGTTTATTTATGGAGTGTTTGATTAGCATCTGATCATTTTATAATGGAGAGGACGATTCCCTGAAGGGAAAGCCTTATGATCATTTATTTACGACTAGAACTGATCATAGCTGGCAAAAACTCTGATATTACCAGATATACAAGTCAGTTAGTATAAATGGTACCAATTAGAGTTTAGACATCTGCACGTAACTTGCTTATTTCAATTAGTACGTAGATTTATAACACCTGATTATAGAGCTGAATTCTACATCTTCTTAGACAGTTAATATGCATTTTAGATGTGAAATAAACTGTGCTAATAAAGATTCTGAAGTAATAACTCTTTTTCTCATGTAAAATGATTGACCCCTTGTCAGGATTACTGTTTGATCCAGCACGTAGAACTGTACAGCACGGATGACAAATAAGTAACGTATTACCGGTCCTTAGAATGGCCGGATTTAACGTACAAAGAATAGTCAAAAATACTAGCCAAGGTCAGGGAACACAGAAAGGGACACAGCGATGAGGAAAGCCAGGAGTCAGGATACCAGAATATAGAGAAGTCAATAAACAAAGCCAAAGTCAAAAACCAGGTAGAAAACTATAAACAGGAACGCGCTCTCAGACAACCACAAGGGAAACCACGACAGGGCACTGAGCAGGCTGAGAACTGGGCCTAAATACCCCTCCTTTAGTTCTGATAGGCTGTAACCCCAAAGTCAGTTACCAGGTTTCATTTGCATAATTGCTGCTTTGACCCCAAAGTCAGTTACCAGGTTTCATTTGCATAATTGCTGCTCAGCATTAACCCTTTTGTGGATTAGGTTGCTGCTCGGCACAACTTTTCCTGTGTGGACAGTAAATGTCATTAATCACTTTTCTCTAAGCGGATGAATACATGACACCAGGTTTCATTTGCACAATTACTGCTCAGCATTAACCCTTCTGTGGATTAGGTTGCTGCTCGGCACAACTTTTCCTGTGTGGACAGTAAATGTCATTAACCACATTTCTATAAGCGGATGAATATGTGACATTACCCCCACCTGAAGAACGCCCACCGGGCGGACAGGACCAGGCTTGAGAGGAAATTTAGCGTGAAAAGCGCGGATCTTACGGCCCGCATGCAGGTCAGGAGCCGAAACCCAAGAACGATCAGCAGGACCGTAACCTTTCCAAACAACCAAGTACTGTAAAGTGCCCCGAGAAAACCTAGAATCCACGATAGAAGATACCTCATACTCTTCCTGACCACCCACCACCACCGGAGGGGGAGGAACACAAGGAACAGTATATCTATTGCAGACAAGAGGTTTGAGTAAGGACACATGAAAAGTGTTGGGAATCCCTAAAGATGCAGGAAGAGCCAGAGAGTAAGACACTGGATTGATCCTACGAAGCACTCTATAGGGACCAAGGAATCTGGGGGCAAACTTCATGCTAAGGACCTTAAGCTTGATGTTGCGAGATGACAACCAAACCCGGTCCCCCACTTGGTACACCGGGTTGGCACTCCTACGCTTATCAGCAAAATGTTTGAAGCGTTCAGCAGCAGCCCCTAGAGCAGTTTGAACCTTAACCCAGGTATCCCGAATGGAGGCCAGACGCTCATCCAGAGCAGGAATGGCAGTATCAGAAAATACCGCAGGGAGAACCGTAGGATGCCTACCATTATTGACAAAAAATGGACTGTGCCCAGAGGAGTCATGAACAGCATTGTTTCTAGCGAACTCGGCCCACGGGAGTAGTTCGGACCAATTGTCTTGTGTGCTATTAATAAAACAACGCAAATAAACTTCTAATGACTGGTTAGCCCTCTCAGCTGTACCATTGGTCTGTGGATGGTAGGAGGAGGAGAAGGAGAGATCAATCCCCAATTGTTTACTGAACGCCCTCCAGAACCTGGACACAAACTGAGAGCCCCTATCAGACACAATATTGTGGGGGATGCCATGCAAACGGACAATTTCACGTATGAAAATTAGGACCAAATCTTGCGAAGATGGCAACTTCTTGAGAGGAATGAAGTGAGCCATCTTAGAAAATCGGTCTACAACCATGAGAATAGTAGTGAACCCAGCAGAGCTAGGAAGCTCAACAATAAAGTCCATGGATAGGTGGGACCATGGAATCTCAGGAACAGGAAGAGGCTGCAACAGGCCACAAGGAAGTGCATGAGTCACCTTAGAAACTGCACACACAGAACATGCCTGCACATACTCCTTTACATCTTTCCTGAGTGAATCCCACCAAAATGATCTAGTGATCGCGGCAGTGGACTTATTGATGCCTGGGTGTCCAGCAGTTATATTGTCATGGAACACTTTCATGATATTAACCCTTTCACATAGGGGAACGAACAGTTTATCACACGGTTTACCACTGGGCGCCTGAGGCTGGGCCTCCAGTATGGTGCCAAGCAGTGGAGAAGACAGTGAGAGGACAGTAGTAGCAATAATACACTCTGCTGGAATAATAGGAGATGTCATCTGTTCCGGAGCTGACTCATTATCAAATTGCCTGGACAAGGCATCAGCCTTGGTATTTTTAGAACCAGGTCTATAAGTAATGAGAAAGTTAAAACGTGAAAGGAACAGTGACCATCTAGCCTGTCTGGAAGACAAACGTTTGGCATCCCCTATATATGCCAGATTTTTGTGGTCGGTTATGATCAACAGGGGGTCCTTGGAACCCTCCAAAAGATGTCGCCACTCCTTGAGGGCAAGAATAATGGCCAACAGTTCTCTATTGCCAATATCATAGTTGCGCTCAGCAGGAGACATCTTTCTGGAGAAGTAGCCACAAGGATGCAATGGTGTTCCCTGGCTTTCTCTCTGAGAGAGAACAGCCCCTACCCCTGTCTCGGATGCATCAACCTCCAATATAAAAGGTTTACTGGTGTCAGGATGTTTTAGTATGTCCGCAGAGGCAAATCTTTGTTTAAGAGTCTCAAAAGCATTCACAGCCTCTTTGGACCATACCGTGCTACTAACCCCTTTGCGAGTCATATTTGTGATTGGGGCTATTACAGAAGAAAATCCCTTGATGAATCTTCTGTAATAGTTGGCAAAACCAATAAACCTTTGAATGGCTTTTAAACCAGAGGGTAATGGCCAGTGTAGTACAGCCTCTAGTTTTTTAGGATCCATTTGAAATCCCGATGCAGAGATGTTGTAACCCAAAAAGTGGACTTCAGGCTGGTCAAATATGCACTTTTCTAATTTACAATAAAGTTTATTTTTCAACAACGTCTGCAGAACCTGTTTCACATGGGAGTGGTGAGTTTGAAGATCAGGGGAATACACCAAAATATCGTCCAAATAAACCAAGACAAATGAGTAAATGAATTCCCTGAGTACATCATTTATAAAGTCTTGGAATACGGCCGGGGCGTTGCATAACCCAAATGGCATTACCAGATATTCATAGTGTCCACTACGGGTATTAAATGCCGTCTTCCACTCATGATTCTCTTTAATTCTAACCAAATTGTAAGCGCTCCTAAGGTCAAGCTTAGTAAATACTTTAGCTCCCTGAAGTCTATCGAACAATTCGGAAATGAGTGGGATAGGGTATGCATTTTTTACAGTGATTTTATTAAGTGCCCTGTAGTCTATGCAAGGGCGTAACTCACCACCCTTTTTCTCAACAAAAAAGAATCCTGCACCAGCTGGTGAGGATGACTTTCTTATGTGCCCTTTGCTCAAGGATTCTTTGATGTATTCCTCCATTATTTTACTCTCCTGGGGAGATAAGGCATAAACTGCCCCCTTAGGTGGCATAGCGCCTGGAAACAGGTTAATGGCACAGTCATATGCTCTGTGGGGAGGCAATACATCGGATTGAGCCTTGTTAAACACCTCCTGAAGTTCTCGGTATTGTATGGGAACTCCAGGAGTTTGGGGAGTGGTAGTGGGAAGGTCAATAGTATCCAATCTCTTTAGTACTGGTTTTATACATCTCCCCATACACTCTTTACCCCATTCTAATATCTCCCCATTAGCCCAGTCAATATAGGGATTGTGCTTACTCAGCCACGGAAACCCTAATATGATAGGACATGATGGAGAAGTAATAACCTGAAACGTCATCTCCTCCCTATGGGAGGCCCCAATGGAGATCGTAATAGGGACAGTTTCGTGGGTTATAAGCGGTTGTGTGAGTGGTCTACCATCAATAGCCTCTACAGCTAGCGGCGTAGGTCTCTCCCTGACCGGTATCTCATTACCCCTAATAAACTGACATCAATAAAATTTCCAGCAGCACCTGAGTCCATTAGGGCACTGCAAGAAAACTTCTTGTTATCAATGGAAATAGATACCTCAAGGAGGAATCTACTTTTGTTTTTGTTAGAGGACAACTCCATCACACCTAAGATCTGTCCCCTTAAGGTTCTTAGGTGCGGAAGTTTTCCGGACGCACTGGACAATTAGTTATCATATGTCCCTTTCTACCGCAATATAGGCATAACCCCTCCCTTCTCCTATACTGTTTTTCGGCCTCTGACAGTCTAGTGACCCCCAACTGCATAGGTTCGGGTTCGGACTGTACAGGGAGGTTAGACAAAACAGGTTTAGAGAATTGAGGTGCTAGGGACATAGCCGTACGTCTGGTCTTGCTTCTGGTGACTTCTCTGAGTCTTAACCTATTATCAATATGCATGACAAACGTAATAAATTCGTTAAGACTCTTAGGTAATTCTTTAGCGGCTATCTCATCTAGTATAGTCTCTGAGAGACCCTTTTTGAATGCTGAGATTAACCCATTGTTAGTCCAGTCTACCTCGGAAGCTAAGGTACGGAATTCAATAGCATAATCCGAGATAGACCGGTTACCTTGTCTGATGTGCATTAGGGCAGTGGAGGCGTCATCCTCTCTACCCAATGGCTCAAACGTGAGCTTGAATTCGGCAAGGAATTCCTGGTAATTATGAGCTATGCTCCGATTACTCTCCCACAACGGATTAGCCCAGGCAAGGGCCTTGCCCTTTAATTGATTCATTAGATAACCAATTCTTGCTCTGTCCGTGGGGAATGACCCTGGTGAGGCCTCAAAATGGTACTCCACCTGATTAAGAAAACCCCTGCATTCCTGGATATTGCCATCAAACTGTAGGGATGGTGATAAGGAGATGCAAGGAGTCCTATTAACAGTGGGTGGAGGTACACAGGGTAGAGGTGCTATAGGAGGAGACGCTGCAGGCTGCAGATGCTCCGTTCTAGCGAGAAGCGTACTTAAAGCCTGAGTGAATTGATCCATGCGGTGATCATTCTCCTCTAATTTCCTCTCGCAAGCAGCTATGTGCTGACACAGTTCTACAGGATCTATGGCCATGTCGTAATGTCAGGATTACTGTTTGATCCAGCACGTAGAACTGTACAGCACGGATGACAAATAAGTAACGTATTACCGGTCCTTAGAATGGCCGGATTTAACGTACAAAGAATAGTCAAAAATACTAGCCGAGGTCAGGGAACACAGAAAGGGACACAGCGATGAGGAAAGCCAGGAGTCAGGATACCAGAATATAGAGAAGTCAATAAACAAAGCCAAAGTCAAAAACCAGGTAGAAAACTATAAACAGGAACGCGCTCTCGGACAACCACAAGGGAAACCACGACAGGGCACTGAGCAGGCTGAGAACTGGGCCTAAATACCCCTCCTTTAGTTCTGATAGGCTGTAACCGGCCTTTGACCCCAAAGTCAGTTACCAGGTTTCATTTGCATAATTGCTGCTCAGCATTAACCCTTTTGTGGATTAGGTTGCTGCTCGGCACAACTTTTCCTGTGTGGACAGTAAATGTCATTAATCACTTTTCTCTAAGCGGATGAATACATGACACCAGGTTTCATTTGCACAATTACTGCTCAGCATTAACCCTTCTGTGGATTAGGTTGCTGCTCGGCACAACTTTTCCTGTGTGGACAGTAAATGTAATTAACCACATTTCTATAAGCGGATGAATATGTGACACCCCTTTTTTTGCTCTGAATAAGTGGCTATACAAACAAATTTATTTTGACCTCATAACACCTCGTTATCTTGTTTTGAAGATTAAACAATATAATTCCATTTAAGAAGGATGCATCATTCTGAGGTTTACAGTATTAAATTTGTTATGTCTTGTAGCAACCATGAATTATTTAAAGGGATACTATAATATCAAAAGAAAAGAAAGGCATCTGATGGGGCACCATGTGAATTATATTTCACATTTTATTTTTTATTTTTATTTTTTTGAGCCTAGTGGCAAATGCATGTTTGTTTGATTGTTTTTGTTGTTGTTGGAGAAAATGCTAAATATCTTCCATATAATTCCCCATGTCTCCCACTTTCAAGAGGTACTATCAGATAACATACAGTGGCATTTTTCACATGAAACAAAATAATTACTTTCTCAGTTAAGTATGAGCACGATCTTCAGGTTTAAGATATGCACATATGCTTGGTAATTCTAATAAATTCAAGAACCAAGAAATGGGAGAACCAATAGTGACTGAGAGACCTAAGTCACCTCATGGATGATGTTTTACGCACTCAACAAGGATCGTCTCTCTGCACTGGTAAGTTTCCATCAGGTAAAATGTATCTGCAATGTCTGTTACAATCTTATTCAAGTAATCCAAACCCAACCACCTCGGTATCAGTAAGGGTGTGCCACATCATTTGTGAATGGTCCACTTATTATAAAAAATACCTTCATACGCTAATGATAGTCCACTAGCACATATATCTCAGTTTGTAACACTCATCTTTGTTTAAAAGACCCTCTAGTGAAACCCAACATTTCTGCTTTAGAATGCATTTTCTCTTCACCAACCGTAACAGTAAAGTTCTATTTATAAGTGATAGCTCAGAAATATTTGGTTGAAGACAGATCAAAATCCAAGTCTGATGTGCGGATTTAAGATCTTTCCTTGCAAGGAAAAGTGTATTTAAAGTTGATTAAATAGAACCAGGCAAACTTTAACTCAAAGATACAGTAATTCTTTACACTAAACTATTCCATTTTAAACTTAAATACAGTAAGGAGGACAAGCTAAGTAACAAAAAAAAAAGTCTAGTTTCTGTACTGGTAGAAGGTACAGAGAGTTTTTGTTAGGTTCTCTCTTATCTATAATAACAGGCTGAGTAAGAGATGAACATGTATCGAATTTGAAGTCATTTACTATTATACAATCCTGGTACAGCAAATATCTACAGCTGCCCCGCGGAAAATGAGATTAGAGTGTGAAGCTCACTGCTAGGATTTAGGATATAAAGATTCCTCCGAATTGCACCTGCGCATAACTGAAGATCAGGATTATAAAAAAATGCAGGTTTGGGTTTTTTTTTTAATTTCTTTAGGAGTGACTGTTTTAAGAAACGAGAGGTGATATTTTCATTGGAACAAAAGTTTCTTATATTTGACTAATTTTAATATTGTGTTCTGTTGGTGATTTTACACTGTCTTCTTCCTAATGCAATCCTTTCTTTCTTGTAGGTATTGAAGATTGAAAATCCAAAGCTTGCTGTCTATCTGTTCTTTAGACACTTTCTAACCTTGCTGAAATAAAAAAGTGAATTCTTTCTGTCACATGAATGGGGGATTATATAAAGAGGTTCAACATAAGAAGAGCAGGGAAATCAAACGGTGCTTTAACAAAGCTGATTTAAAAAACACACTCAATGAAAGTTATACTCAGCAGCGAACATTGATTAACACTATCCTCCTTTAACAAAAATGGTTTATTGTTTCAAAAAAAGGCATATTTTTATTTTAGCGTGACAATATTTTATATTTTAAAATGTGAAGCTGACCATAGCATGGATCCCCAATTTCACTGACCATATAAATATAGGAATGAAAAGGTGGATATTTTTCAGGTAGGTCAGATTTCAATAGCAGTGTTTGTTTTTTATAGCAAACTTTGGGTTTAAGGAGAAGTGTCTATCTCTCACTCTGTCTCACTGTGATTCTCTTTCTCATCTACGGGGGAGATGGACGGAATAAATGACAGTCGCCATAAGTCAATTTCTGTCAGCTTATTTATGGTATTCATGCCTTTAGAAGGAAATAGATAAGGCAGGTGAGCATATTTCTATATGTCTATATTTGTATCTATATGTTTTCTTTTGTGTGTCTGTGCGGGAGATTTATCAAAATGTTCTGTCCTAAATAATGGCCTAAAGTACTAAAATTGGGGCAATCTCCTTGGAAACATGTGAAAGCACTAGACACATTCCACTGGTGACTGCTCCCCTTTTAGATTTATTTTTGCACCACTTTTTAGGGCAGAACACTTTGATAAATCTCCCCTATGTGTCAGTGTTTTTGCTTCTGTGCGCACACATCTTTTTTTGTGTCTGTGTTTTTTGTGTCTGTGTGTCTGTTTTTGTGCCTGTGTGCTTGCTTGTGTGCTCATATGTCTGTTTTCTTGTCTGTGTTATTTTTTCTGTGTCTATGTGTCTGTTTTTGTGTGCAGTAGCGGCTGGTGAAGTTTAAAGATGGTGGGGCCTTTCCTCCCACTTTTTGGTTTCTATCCATTAAAACCCATGAGATGCCATGTCCTGTTTTAAACCAGCTGCATCTTCAGTCATCAACAAAAACAGGGGAAAGGGTGTTGCCCCACTGCCCCCAATGACCCTGTGTCTGTTTTATGTCTATGTGTTTGCACATGCCTGCACGTGTGTATGTGTCTGTCTGTTTGTGTATGTCTGTTTTTGGCATTGCACAGCAACTACCACATTTCTCTCTGCCACTCCTGTGTGTTGAAAGGCATTTTAAAAAACATGTTTTATAAAATATACATAATGGTAAAGGGCGTAACTAATGTAATCTCAGGGTTCTGCAGTAATTCATAAACAAAATGTTTTGATTTCCATATGTCTAGATGTATTTATATAGTTTAGCATAAAGATTTAGAGAGGTCTCTAGTACCATACCATAAAAAGCATTTTTCATGATTATTTCTTCTTATTATTAATATTATAATTATTCACAGTAGTATAAATTGAAAATCAAATCTGCTTATAACATTTGTTTTTTCTATAACTATATTTAACTTTGTATCGTAAAAGCTTCTATTGTATTCTGCATCCTTTGTTCTTTATTCAACTTGTTAATAGCTGTGTTCTTTGCCTATTAAATTCTAATGGTAAAGCCAGCTACTGAGTCCCTAAATGTTCATTTCTATTAAATGGGAAAAAACACATTTTTTTTTTTTAAATAATGGTTCTCATAGAGTTATTTTGCTCGTAGGGACACAGTACAAATGATGTGGCTGAAATTTGACTGTTTTACTACACAGTCTTTTTAAATCCCACTGTTGTCGCTGCTTGCTAAATCCAATTATGCTTTGTATGCCCACCACATACACTTGTGCAGGACACACTTTTGTATGATTATAGAAGTCGCACAAGGTACAAAATGTATTCTCTTTATTGCTGTACTTATAGATGACTTCAGGGATCAACAGTGATTAAAATGTTTAAAAAACTTTCTTAGTCATTCTTCAATCTATGTGTAAGGGAATGTGACCTAAAGGTAAAGTCCAACATTTTATTGTAATTCAATTGAATGCTTGCTAGATTATCTGTGTTATACGTAATAAGTTGGTTTGTTGATTATGTTAGCTACTACATAACATATTAACTCATTCCCTTCACACTCCAAAACACATTTTGGATTCCACTGCAATTCAATAGAAATGTCTACTTCAAGGTTAAGCAAAATTCATTACACCTGATGTTGTGATCTACATGTTCCCTGATGCTTTGCCACCATTGTGGATGTAAGAGCAATGTAGTACATAACTTCTGAAGTGCTAAAGGTTGCCTACACCTTGTCTATTTAGTCCCAAATACTTAATATCTGCTCCAGTATTGGCCTATCGCAAGGAGAGAAAATACATTATTTGCTTGTGCGCCACTAAGATCTCTGCATTTGACCCAAGGTGTGTAACAGCACACAACTCTTCCTTAATTTGCAGGAGCTCAAGAGGTTCAGAAATAAAACAGCTATATTTTAGGTAAGAGACCATGCCATATATTGTATAGCAGCTTTGTGTTAGTCAGGTAATGGCATTTATTGTATGTGGGTCTTATGTTCATATACATATATTTATTATACATTCTGGTGACCATTTGTTAAACTGGTTTTGTCAAAGTCTACTGTATGTACATAGAGATTACTTTTAGCTATCCTTGAAAATAGCTAACATTTTCATCTGCCAACGTCAAGGCAAATCTCTGAATCCTATCATACAAGTGTTGTGGTTCATGGTTGTGGATGAAATATTTTGCCCAATTCAAAGGGTTCTACAATAACTGCTGTGTTAAAATTACTTTCAGGAGCACCAAGATGGCTGGTAACCAAGTGCTTCAAAGAGCATCGAGATGGCCTCTAGCCATGTGTCCCGGTGTAACTTAGTTACACTAACAATAGACATCAACAGAGTTACTAGAAGTCCACATATATTTGCAAGCATTCAAAATCAATCCTTTAATTTTGTACAGTTATAATTTAGATTATTAGCTGCATTAGGTATTTTGGCAGATATATATCCTAACAGTAAACCACCAAATGATAATCACTGAACGTGCAGCAAAAGATAATGTTTAATAAAAAGGTATTAGAGAAAATATAGTAAATTTTAATAAACACATTCTAGCTAAACACTTTTAATACTAACTGCAGTACTAATGCTATATTTCCTATGATTGCAGTTAAAAAATATCAAAGGTTATCCAAGCAATTTAATATAAAACACAAGTATAAAAAAGATATAAAAACAATGCAGTTTTATACTTAGCATCCGAGGATCTTAAATGAAATGAAGATGAGGGTTTCTGCTGCTCTTGGTAGATCATCTTTCATTTCTTTGGATATAAAATATGGACAAAAAGCACACACTTGCAGCCTGAGCGTAAAGCAGTAGGGCTGCTAAGACCTGTGAATAGGCTTGCTATGTCCAAAAGAAAAAAAAAACTCATCCAATCGGACCCTCTCTCTGCAGGCTAGTTCCTGGGATTAAATAACCCTTTGCCCGCTTACTAAATTGCAAATTCTCCTCCTATTCTCAACCGATACTCCTGCTATTCTCCACTCATTCTCCTCCCAAAGAAGGCCTTTCAGGAACAGTTAAACTGGTTTAACTGCATATTACCAGTTTTCAGGGGTTCAAGAGTAACTTCAGTTTCCAGGTATTCTCCACCCATTCTCCTTCTGAGGAAGGCCTCTCAGGAACAGTTAAACTGGTTTAACTGTATTTTGCCAGTTTTCAAGAGTAACTTCAGTTTTCAGGGCTTCAAGAGAAACTTCAGTTTCCAGGCTTTTAAGAGTAACTCCTTTGTTAGAACTATACAGGGAGTGCAGAATTATTAGGCAAATGAGTATTTTGACCACATCATCCTCTTTATGCATGTTGTCTTACTCCAAGCTGTATAGGCTCGAAAGCCTACTACCAATTAAGCATATTAGGTGATGTGCATCTCTGTAATGAGAAGGGGTGTGGTCTAATGACATCAACACCCTATATCAGGTGTGCATAATTATTAGGCAACTTTTCCTTTGGCAAAATGGGTCAAAAGAAGGACTTGACAGGCTCAGAAAAGTCACAAATAGTGAGATATCTTGCAGAGGGATGCAGCACTCTTAAAATTGCAAAGCTTCTGAAGCGTGATCATCGAACAATCAAGCGTTTCATTCAAAATAGTCAACAGGGTCGCAAGAAGCGTGTGGAAAAACCAAGGCGCAAAATAACTGCCCATGAACTGAGAAAAGTCAAGCGTGCAGCTGCCACGATGCCACTTGCCACCAGTTTGGCCATATTTCAGAGCTGCAACATCACTGGAGTGCCCAAAAGCACAAGGTGTGCAATACTCAGAGACATGGCCAAGGTAAGAAAGGCTGAAAGACGACCACCACTGAACAAGACACACAAGCTGAAACGTCAAGACTGGGCCAAGAAATATCTCAAGACTGATTTTTCTAAGGTTTTATGGACTGATGAAATGAGAGTGAGTCTTGATGGGCCAGATGGATGGGCCCGTGGCTGGATTGGTAAAGGGCAGAGAGCTCCAGTCCGACTCAGACGCCAGCAAGGTGGAGGTGGAGTACTGGTTTGGGCTGGTATCATCAAAGATGAGCTTGTGGGGCCTTTTCGGGTTGAGGATGGAGTCAAGCTCAACTCCCAGTCCTACTGCCAGTTCCTGGAAGACACCTTCTTCAAGCAGTGGTACAGGAAGAAGTCTGCATCCTTCAAGAAAAACATGATTTTCATGCAGGACAATGCTCCATCACACGCGTCCAAGTACTCCACAGCGTGGCTGGCAAGAAAGGGTATAAAAGAAGAAAATCTAATGACATGGCCTCCTTGTTCACCTGATCTGAACCCCATTGAGAACCTGTGGTCCATCATCAAATGTGAGATTTACAAGGAGGGAAAACAGTACACCTCTCTGAACAGTGTCTGGGAGGCTGTGGTTGCTGCTGCACGCAATGTTGATGGTGAACAGATCAAAACACTGACAGAATCCATGGATGGCATGCTTTTGAGTGTCCTTGCAAAGAAAGGTGGCTATATTGGTCACTGATTTGTTTTTGTTTTGTTTTTGAATGTCAGAAATGTATATTTGTGAATGTTGAGATGTTATATTGGTTTCACTGGTAATAATAAATAATTGAAATGGGTATATATTTGTTTTTTGTTAAGTTGCCTAATAATTATGCACAGTAATAGTCACCTGCACACACAGATATCCCCCTAACATAGCTAAAACTAAAAACAAACTAAAAACTACTTCCAAAAATATTCAGCTTTGATATTAATGAGTGTTTTGGGTTCATTGAGAACATGGTTGTTGTTCAATAATAAAATTAATCCTCAAAAATACAACTTGCCTAATAATTCTGCACTCCCTGTATACCATCAGTTACCAGGACTACATGAGCAATTCATGTGTTTGAGACTAACCCTTTCAGTGCTGAGAACTGTCACCTATCCAGGAAATATTTTCTAAATGGTAAAACTCAGAGTCTATAACTTTGACTTAAACAAATATTGTGTTAAATTTTTGTAATTTTTCATGTCCATAACAACAAGTTCACCTGGTTGCCCAATGGCAAAATCTCCAATGAGCCAGTAATGGGTACTCTTTTGAAATCCCACTAACCAATTACCAAATATGGTTAGGTAGCTGGACTAAAACAAGGCAACATACTACAAAATCATTTAAAAATATTAACAGACCTGCATTCAAATATCTGATACACCTGAATGTCTGCTTTAGATAGAGCATTCGGCCACAATGTACAAACAAAACAAATAGATAAAATAGCCTATCCCACAAATGTTACCTGCACACTATACTAAAATTATCTGCATGTTTTGTTTATTTGCAGGTGTAATTGTCCTCTCTCATATACGTTTGTTTATTTTCCTTTTCATTTTTGGGATTTTTTCTTCTTGTCCAAGCTCGCTTGTTTCCTTCTCACCCCACTGAGTTGACTTTACCCATGTGTTCCGACTTTTATTATTTTTCTCTAATCTTTACTATACCTTGTTTGTTTTTCATCTGCCATTATATGTATGTATAATCTATGTTGTTCGTAAATGTTCTCTTTTAACTTTCCCAATTTCACCATGGTTCTTGGTGACTGCATTTAAATGAATGTAGAAAAAAAACACAAGAAGAGGGTAATTAGGAACAGGACGAAAGCCCAACTAAACACAATTGAGACTCATTTCACTGCAAAGTTTCTATTTTGCCTTTTTAAGATGCCTTTGCCTTCCACATGCTTTGTATTCTCTGTATTGGAAATACAACTATGTATTTTGCCCTGTAATTATTTATTCGTGAGCAAAGGAAGACTGTGGAAAACCACATGATTGATTTAATTGTTATGTTATCAAAATAAGTTTGATAAAGCAGGTTGGAAATAACAGTATTCACAATGCACTTTCTGGGAGCTACTTCTAATTTCCTGAATGTGGGACTGAGTTTCTTTCATTCTCGCTGTCTATTGAGATTCAAATTCTTAGAAATGCAAGCAGGAATGATGTAATTCCAAATGCACGTTGTTAAACGGTATGTAATCCCAAATAGATATCATTTATTATATTTAACTTTAAATGCAGCTCGCTCAGTCACAGTTTTTAGCTCATTGTTGAATTTTTGCAGATGATGAGAATACAAAGAAGACAAACTCACTGTTTCATTGCCGAAATGGGAAACTGTTGCAAAGAGAGTTAAAACATATGTGTGTGTGCATGCGTGTGTGCGTGTATGTGTGTGTTTTAAACACGAGTACCTATTCATACATGCCACCTAACTTGACTAACTCACTTCAATATGGAGTCATTTGGTGTAGGGTCTTTTGGGATGACTTCTCACATGTTGGTTTGGTACAATTAGTGATACAGAGCTCCAGGCATCATAGTCAACCCAGATGTTATGATTATTTTACCTGTGTTTACTGGTAGGATAATAGAAGGAAGATAGAAATGGAAGAGTGAAGATGATATAGTCAGATGGATAGTATGGAGCATTAACGTACAGCAGCTGACTCTCTAAATGTACGCTAAAACTAAGATCTCCGCTGGTGGGAACAGATTCTCTCCTGCTACAATTTAGCATGTTTTATTTTAAATAAGGTTACATCACCATCTGCCTGTGTCAAAGTGATTATTCAGTAGTGATTACTGGCACACCAACGTGCATTTTAGTCTCTGGGCAACTTGCAACTGGGCAAATGCTGTGCTTGGCACCCAGAGGTTTCATTGCCATATGGCCTGTTGTTATTCATCCGAAGGCAATTTAATGTATCGCCTGACACCTATAGGCTGGTTTTCCATCTGGTGCAAAAGTGGGGGAATATGGGTTACATGTATAAGGAAACTGGTCACTCAATTGGGTAGACAATTCCTGATTAAAAAAAAAAAAAAAAAAACCTAAACAATATTTAGTGAGATCTCCATGATCTAAGGTCACTGGAGTGAGGAGGAATCTGTTCTGCCTTTGTTCACTCTTTGAAGCAGAGTGGAAGTCTACACTTACAATTGTTACAGGGGAGCCCCACCAGCAAAAGCAAAGCCACCGGCTGTGTTCTGTTAGGATCCCTGCTCCTCACTAAGAATTAGCAGTCCATGGCAATTATGCATACACATTTTACACTACTCAGTTACAATGAAATTGCTTAACTTTAGCCCCTTAAAGACCAAACTTCTGGAATAAAAGGGGATCATGACATGTCACACATGTCATGTGTCCTTAAGGGGTTAAAGGACAACTGTCATGGTACCTATAACATATGCTCTTTTAACGAGTAGTTGAAAAAAACCCAGTAATAACAAAACAAAAAACAAAGGTGAATCTACACACCATGCTAGGATAATCTATAGGTTGGAAGAAAAACCTAATTCAAATTAGGTATTTCTTTCACATGTCAATCAATTCTTTGGCATAGCCTCTATGTTGAATAATTGACTGACAAGGGAGAGCAGTATAGCCCTCCCAAAGGTGGTCTGCTCTACACACAAAGTAACCACAGCACATGCACTGTGGTCACTATGGTAACTCCCTAGCCAATGTCGCTAACTCTGGCTATGCTCTCTGTTCAGACAAAGGCATACTGGCAACAAAGTAAATATGTTGCCATCACAGATGAGGTTTGCCCTACTTGGGAACACTTGGCACACTTAGAGCAAAGAGTGAGCCAAAGGAGGGTGTTGCTGAAGCAACTAAAGACATGCCAGCGCTAAAATGGAAATAAGGTGACTATATCTCAAAATTTTACATTAGATACATTATGTATCCTTGTGATATATGATGTTTCCAATGCATTTGGGGCCAATTTAGCTTAAGTTAAAACAAGCATGCTAGGTTCACTTTAAGTCTCTAAGCCTAACTATGCCAATATAAATGGCACAGACCTGTGTGGAGCTCAAATTACACTCTACACAGGTTTTGCAGCACTGTCGCAGAGACAACATATTGAACACTAATTAGTGGATATTCCAAAAACATAGTAATTTAGGAAGCCATAGAAATTAACAAAAAAAAAAAATACTAGATAATTAGGTATAACTGCCTCTCTTATTTCCTAGAATGTCACTTACTTTCATTTTGTTTACACAATATTCTTGTCCTCCATGGCACATAGTGATTGTGAAATACTAGAAATTAAAATAGTACAACAGAATCAGATTAATGAGGACAGGTGATGTCAGGTGAGTCTTTGCCTTGGGTGTTCTAAAATAGCCTTGTTCTGCGTACCATTCTTCCCAGCAATGAAAGAAGAGCAGGAGAGGAGTATGCACAATGAGGGGATCCACCTGTGATCTTCAATGCAACAATGATGTACAGGGGATGGGAGTGTACCAGAAAAGAGAGGATGTAGTAATGGTACATGGACCGGAGCTACACAATTATGTAAGGTTTTCATATGAGTAGAAATTTCTGGCCGTGGACACAAAACATTTTCAAAGGGACACTAAGCACCAAAACAACTTTAACTATTAAAATTGTTTTGGTGTATAGCTCATGCCCCTGCAGTCTCACTGCTCTGTTCACTGCCACTTAGTAGTTAAATCAAATTGATTATGCAGCCCTAGCTACACCTCCCCTGGCTTAACTCGCACAGTATACCTACGTACTTACCGAAAAAGAGTTTACCTTTATAGCTTCCTTTATTGCACAGTGTGTTTAATTTAGAATTTCTTATTTACTGCTCTATTAATTGCCTGCTAGAGGTTGGAAAAGCCTCATGCATGTGATTAAAGTTCACTAAATAGAGCAGGAAATGATAATGTCTAAAGTAAACACACTGTGCTGTTAAAATATGACTGGAAATTAAACAATTATTTTATGCAGGTTGCATGTGAATCACAGCCAGGGGAAGTGTGGCTATGGCTGCATAAACAGAAACAAAAGTTATTTAATAGAAAGTTGAACACTGAGACTGTAGGGGCATGATCTATACAGCCAAACTGCTTCATTGAGCTGTTATTTGGTTGTTTTTAGGTGCTTACAGTGTCCCTTTTAGGATGTAGCACTAATGTCCTGTTCATGACCTCTATATTTTATTCCCAGGAGAAGTGACCAAAAATGGCAAGACAGGTTTCCCAAACCAAGACTGCTGTGACTGATTAAAGCCTGTTGGGAAGTATGCTATACACATTACCATAAAGCTGCAAATGTATAAATTACAATAAAAAAAAAAATCAGAAATATTAGTAATAATAATAGTAGTAATAATAACAAATATTATCACTCATACTTGACTTAATCCTGCAATAGAAATCATTACAAACAAAATCCTGAGTGCAATTAAGAATATATTTTTTGAGAGATGATATTAAAATACTGAATTCGGTTAAATAATTATTTTCAACTTTCAATGTCTTCCACTGTCACTTTTTATTTACATGTCAATACTAATCTTATGCACCGGAGAACCGAAAGTCAACTGTAATAATCATAAAACCATCTCTTTTTCCCAAATAGCTCAAAATTTATATTAATTAGGGTGCTGTGGGTTGTCAGTTGTCCAATGTATGTGGCAGGGGGAGCACTGTATATTCTGAATAGCTGGGAACCTGTTGTAATTTGCAATTCCTGGGTTGCCATGTCAAACTAGTTGCAAGGACTTTATATTTGCTAAAATACTATCACTTACACCCACCTTTTTCACAAACTGTCATCCTCACTTCCCTACAGCTTCCATAACGCTGTCTTATTTAGTCATTATTCCTGATGAGTTGATGCTAAAAGATTCACATTTCATTTTCAGATGTTTGAGATAATTTGTCGCATGTGTTTACCTAGCAACTCTAGTTAGTGAATTGCAGCATGCCTACACAGAAAGCTCTTTGTGATAATCAGTTGATGAGCCAAGGTAAAACTAATTTTACTACATGACTGGAAGCTTCATGTTTTGCAATTCCCTCTTTAATGTACTCCAGTAGCAGCACAAATCATAACATAAACTATTAACCAAGCATAAGGAGGTTATCTAAGCCCTGCATGGATCAAGCACCTCCTCTTTCTTTGCTGCTCCTTGTCATTGTACTAGATAGAGTATTATACATATGGATTTATCGCTTGTTTGTTTTATTTCCTTTGTAATTTTGTTGTTATAGTAACAACATATTATGGCTCCATTCCACAAACTTCCAAGCTTCCTGTGTTCATTATGGCTGCATTTGGTCGGTTTTTTTCACACCCTTCATCACCTTCCCCTGTTAGTCTGCTTGCTCTTTCAGCCCCTAGCTAAATTTTTCCACCCAGTGCTGTGGTTGGCATGCCATTTTCGGATTGCTCCGCATTCTGTTTTTCTGGGTTCTATTTTGGGGGCTCTGGGGGTGCTGGGCATACCGCATTACACACCCTCTCCTCTTTTTAGGCCTGCGAGAGGTGGTCTCTTGCCTGGCCATTTGAGTGCATGAGCGCCATTTTGAATCTCGCAAGTGCACAAGATTACTGGGGGACATCTTTCTTTTCCCTACTATAGCGCTCTGACCATTCTCACCACCTTTAGAACATCTTGCCTGAAGGTATCTGCATCCTATTGCCAGCTACAAAGCTGCTATCTATTCTGGGTGAATTCAGCCATATTAGCCTAAGGTCACTATTACTTGTGTGCACCTGACACAACTCAGTGGTGACCCTAGGCTTTTATTACATAGGGATGAGCCCCCTATTAGTGTTGCACTGAATTGCATTATATTGTTGGATGATTCAGTATACCTACCAATTTATATGCAATGTACACTGGTGTGAGTACCCTGCTGGGAAACGAGGGTGAGCCTGCATCAGCCACATATCCATGGTTTTCTGATTATTACTAAAGAAAAAAGGAGATATTATTTTTCATCAGACAACTAATCATAATAGCTGCATTGCTATACTGCATGACTTTTTGCAGGGACTACCTGGCCCATATCCTGAGCCATCCACTTTTTCATGTCATGTTTCCACTAACCCAGCAATTCCCCACTAACCCCATATTTATTTATTTCTAAAATATTTTATTTATAAAATATTTTACCAAGAAAGATACATTGAGATTTCTGTCGTTTTCAAGTATATCTCTGGGGTCTTACTGTATGAGCCCCAGTATAATATTAGGTATGGTATTCAAGGTGCTTGCAATGGTGCTGACACTATATCCAATGGACCAATGGTATAGCAATGGAATAGTGATGATGGCTGCTAGGGATATTTAGATGCTTCCATGCACAAGCACACAACCTCCATAAAATGTCACTGAGAGGAAGCTTCAAATAGTCATAAGGGCAAGGTTCCTCTTAACTGACCCAAACAGGTAAAGGACCAAGATGTAAAATTACTACCTTTAATGCTGTCAAATGATAATGATCTCTATCCTCCATCACCATGTTATTGTGAAGCTGTTTTGTGGATGTTTGACGGTTGCTTTTTGGGAATAGCAGCGATGTAGCAGTACAGGGGCACAGGCAGCCTTACAAAATTTTTCTAAGGCTGCAAGTATGTGCTCTAGGCCCAAATGTTTTATCCTGGGACATGATCTATCCATTAGATATGTGCAATTCTTTTTGTTCCGAATGTACATTTGGACGAATTTCATGTAATTCGGACATTCGGATGCTTACGAATGTCCAAAGTTCCGAAGTGCCGAATTTTCGAATTGTCGAAGTTCGGAAGTGCTTTCGATTTCTGAAAAGTGACAAAACAATTGAGAGGGAGGGAAAGTTGTGGTGGCAGTCCGGGCACTGGGAGCCCTATAGATGTGTAAGTGGTTGTTGTGGCAATCCTGGCAAAGGGAGCCCTACAGGTGTGTAAGTTGTTGTGGTGCCAGTCCAGGCACTGGGAGCCCTATACATGTAAAAGTGGTTGTGGAGGCAGTCCTGGCACTGGGAACCCCTGCCCATTACTCTATTACCTAGTGGGCAGGGGGCTCCCAGTGCCAGGACTAGCACCACAACCACTTACTTATCTGTAGGGCTCCCACCTCCCAATGCCCGGACTACCACCACAACCACTTACACATCTATAGGGCTCCTGCCTCTTAGTGCCAGAACTTCCACCACAACCACTTACACATCTGCAGGGATCCCAGTACCCAGACTGGCAGAACAACCACTTAGACATCTATAGGGCTTCCACCTCCCAGTGTCAGGACTGCCACCACAACCACTTACACATCTGTAGGGCTCCCAGTGCCCCGGACTGCCACCACAACCACTTACTAGAGATGTGCAATTAGTTTCATGCAATTATGACATTTGGATGCTTACGAAGTTCTGAAGTTCCAAATTGCCGAAGTTCTGAATTGCCGAAGTTCGGTAGTTCGAACTGAACCAAATGTTTTGCCAATCCAGCAGAAATTTTGATCTTCATTTCATCTAAGATCCTGGGATGTTAAGCATAAAACTGTATAATTTTGTTATAGCTTTTATACTTGTGTTTAGATTAAATTGCCTTTGATATGTTTTAATTGCAGTCGTGGGAAATATACGATTAGTAATGCAAAGGATAATTGTCTAGTTAGTATTACAAGTGTTTAGCTAGAACATGTTTATTAATATTTGTTATATTTTCTTTAACATCTTTTTATGAAAAAAAAAATTTTGCTGCACTGTGAGTGATTGTCATTTGGTCATTACGTTAGAATAAAACCCTGCCCAAATACCTTATGCAGCTAATAATCTAAAATTATAACTGTACAAAATAAAAGGGTTGGTTTTGAATGCTTGCAAATATATGTGGGATTCCATTAACTCTATTATTATTGTAACGATGTGTCTATTGTTAGTGTAACTAGGTTACACCAGGACACATGACTGGTGGCCATCTTAATGCTCTTTGAAGCACATAGTCAGCAGTCATCTTGGTTCTCCTAAAAGTTTAACACAGTACTTATTGTGAAACCTTTTGAATTGGCAAACTAATTCATCCAAAACCACGAACCACAACACGTAGCAAAAGCGTCTCAGGTCAGAATGCCCCAGACCCTCACTACCGGATAAAATGTCCCAGACTTCACAGTTTGACATCGCCATTGTGGTTTTTATGTCCTGGACAGAACGTAACCATAGGAAGGGTAATTACAAGGGGTAAAAGCCTACGCAAGACAAGCTCCTCGTCCTGTTAGGAACATTGACTAAAATGCTCTATTTCACTGATCTCGCATTGACACAGGGTACCCAACTGGACTCTAATAGTATTAGAGAAAGGGCCTTTTGCTCCATCTGTCTATTGGGAAACATAAATGGTGCACTGGGCAAGAAGTGTAAAGCAGCATTACTTTGTATTAATTCAAAACTCTGGGCGCCATAGGAATGGAACTGTTGGTTAAAGCTTACTATTCAGGGAGGCATTCATAAAAGAATTACAGAAACATGTTAATTGATTTCCAATACTCAGGAAAGTATACACATCACTGAAACAAGTCTTTCACCCATTCTCTTCATGTGTTTTTTTTGGATGGGCTGGTCGCCAGAGGGGCCTGGCCACGAGACACTTCTGGACAACCAGTCCCAGGGCAAAGCCACCTTCTAGAGGAGAACAGATAGAGGCAGAGGTTACCTAGGAGGAGGCTGTACACAATTCTCCACAGGTGAGCACTCTTCCAAGAATTCATGCTTTCTTACAGCATTGCATAGCAATTTCCTCAGACGTGTGGGTCCTACAAATGGTGCAATGCTATGTAATCGAGTTTCTCCATTCCAAATCAGGTTACCATACCTTCACTACTTCAGACTTTGGAAGAGCACAGACTCCTCATAGATGTCGAAATTTAGACATTGTTTTCCAACAGAGCTCTTCAATATGTCGAAAACGCAGATAGTTTCTTCAGCAACCTGTTCTTGGTGAAGAAGAAAACTGTAGAGTTTCGACCAGTGATAATCGTGCATCAACTAAATTAATTTGTTGTTTACAGCCATGGAGGGCATCCACGTCCTATGGGACCTACTGTTAAAAAACGCTTTATTGTACTATAATCTTAATTTTGATAATGACAGGAATACTCTCCTGTCAGAAGAAGAAACATAGTCCAACCAGTTTAAAGAAATCCATTTAATGTTTGAATAGCTCCTTTCTGAAATATTCATTCAATTACAAAATAAATAAAATGTTTTATATAAGTACACTACCAGGCCTCTAAGTTGACAGGAACAAACGAACAATCATAAGATTGTCTTTCTACTTAAAAAAAAAATCATTGCCGAACAGATTTGAACATAGTAGTTTGTACTAATGTAGAAAATGTCTTGACAGTAAAATTCACCATCTGGGAAAATAGTATCCCGTAGTAGCAGGCAACGTGATTTCATTAATTAGATTCTTTCTTGTTATGTAAGTTGGATATATCTTCTTTTTAACATGAGTTCAGAGAAATGCAATTTAGATTAGAAATAATCTGTTCATTTTTTTTTGGAATGTAAAGCTAATATCTATTGTACTAGTGGTTCAGATATGTCATAGTTTGTGATTTAAACATTTTTGAGTTTCTCAAAACAAGTCCTAATTCGTTGAATGATGCTATATTTTTGCTACATTAAAATATGTGATAATAATTACAGTGCAGGGTACAGAACTGACCATTCGCATTCTCTACACTGAAACTTGTACGAGTTGACATTAGCTCTAGTGCCAGAATGTTAAGTTTCTGTCTATATGCAAAACATATATAATATTTGTGACATGTATATATTTTGCAGAACACTGATTCAGTTTAGTTTAGTTTGTCTGATTCGTTTTTCAAACCCTCTTTCATTATCGAAATTTAGATGAGCCAATCTGCCACATGGTCGAAATTAGGCTGTCTCAAAAAAAAAAAAAGAAAAGCCATTTTCTTTTCTCTCAAATAGGACACTGCCTGAAGATATCCCATACTCAGTTGAGTCTTTAAGATATTCTTGTCTTTGCACTGCATACCAACAAATGTGACTGTGCAAAGGCTTTCTTCCGATGTTGTGGAATACAACTACAACAATTCTCTTACAGCCATAATGCTGGCAAAGCTCCAGAGGAGATGTAGTTTATCTCATCTATATAACATCTGGAGTGTGGAGGTTGCCTACCCCTGCACTAGAGTGATATGAGCAATCAAACTAACAGTATCATGACAATCTTACTGCTACAACCTTACTATTATTTTCTTAATGTACGACTGTCTCCAACATTTTTAAATATACTAAGATGTTACATTTTTCATATTGTGGTGACAGGCATGAGAGATTTATATTGAAGCACTTCATTTGAATGAATTATGATATTTACACCTGCTCAATCCCATTAATCTCTGCTGTGAGTCACCACAGGTAGTGGAGAATAACCTCACTCGTGGGATGTGGATACATTT
Source organism: Pelobates cultripes (assembly GCA_933207985.1). Taxonomy (NCBI): domain Eukaryota; kingdom Metazoa; phylum Chordata; class Amphibia; order Anura; family Pelobatidae; genus Pelobates; species Pelobates cultripes. The sequence continues at coordinate 102,002,853 of OW240923.1, forward strand.
ATTAGTATGTTATGATAGTCATAACATATGCACAGTGGTTAAAGTAAATTGGTTCTTTAAATCTATATGCAAGCAATTTTTCGTTTCTGGACATAAACATAATTACCATATTTACATATTGGAGCCGAGTGCTGGAAGGTGGCGGTAATTATGATGACAATAAAGTTGTATATTAATGCCCTTTGTGTCTCTGTAGGGTAATTCATTCATTGAATAACTATTAACCCCTTCACAAATGAATGCTTTAAGGACAATCGGGTCAGTAAAGAAACATCATACCATTTTCTAAGGGCCCGAATAAACGGTATATGATGAATAGCTGGTGGAGTCCTGTTTTACCTAATTAGCAGAAAAAGAAATCTTGGAATCCATCAATCAGGATCCCTCAATGGGCTTTGGAGGGTCTTTGTTGAGCCAGGCTTGTCCAGGACTCCGTTGATCAAAACCTTGCCTGGTCAAGCACTGTGATGGTACAGTAAGCACATTGGGTTATGTTATAAATTATAATGCGATATATGACACTGACCATGATTTATTCAAGTCATATTTCTACCTCTGTATCTGTACGTTATGTAAAAAGTTGTCTAAATGGGTTTTAAACCTTATAAAAAATAAACTATTTTTATTATGACTTCAACTTGGAATTATCCCTTGTAACGGATTCTATTATCCCTGTAGGAAAGATCCTTGCAGCTTCTACCGAAATCCCAGCTGAGGTAGAGCAGAATACTGATTATAGCTCTCAATCCCCCAAACATGAGTCGAGACTTCATGAAGGGGTTAAAATCTGGTTTATTGATGGCCACAGCTCCCACAGGGACCTTGTGGAAGACTGAAACACAACTTACAGTAACCAATCATTTTACAATAAAATATAACACACTCCCACATAAACAGTGAAATCCCTCCTCTATATCCTGGAGATAATTGGGTTAAGTGGCTGGAGCAAACTTAATTATTTCCTGGTAGAGAAAATGTTTCCATGTTACAAAAGTAACAAAATACATTAAAATATATAACTTTGCTTTTACCGAACAGAAGCTCCACATTCAACATATCCCCAGATAGCTTGGGTCTGAGCGCTCAATATAGCTGAACAGCACTCAGATACCATGAATACAGTCCAAATGCCATGAAGCTAAAGTGTCTGTTCACCAGAAATATGTCCACAATTGGCTCCATAGATCTAGCTATCTGGGGTCAGTCTCATTCGTGTATTGAATGTACCAATGACACAGTGTTCGTATAACAAGAGACAAAAGCAGTGGTAGTTGGATAGTCCCAGTGGTGTTTGTGTGAAATTGTGGCTGAAAATAGTTCCACGCGGTCGACGACCAAACACTGCTGTGCGTTCGTCAGATTAAAATGGCAGCCGCCACGTGTTTGTTCAAACGACCACCCAGCCATTTTGTGGTTAATAAGCTGCACTCTTCTATTGCGGGTGGTCTGGCTGTTCGGTAATTTGTTCGGTTTTTAAGAAAGGAGTGAAATGGGGATAACTACACGAACAGCAGACGAAATAGAGGGTCTTGGCATTCACGAAACAAGGGTTTTGTCACACCACTTCTCTGTAATTTGCACCTGTGGTGGTATAGCCGCAAGTACCTGAGTTGCCACTGCCAAGTACCCTTTTCCCTGTGCTATTATATCCCAAAGTGATTATAGCTCAATGCTGCTGTAGTATCGCTGTCTAACCCAAACACTAGCCAAGACTTATTGAAAGGTGAAGAACTGTTTTATTAGTCACACTTTTATACCTGGGGCCTAAACAGGAGGTCCCTAAGAGAACAATAGCATTGAGATATCCTTTGTGCCTTGGTGTTTGAACCCTAACTGGTAATTTAATTAGCAGCCAGACACCATGGCACCAGATTAACATAACACATACAATCCATTTAATGTTTGAATAGCTTCTTTCTGAAATATTCATTCAATCTTTTTAGATTCAGTCTTTCTTTTTAGAGATAAAAATGTGTTACAAAATAAATAAAATGTTTTATATAAGTACACTGCCAGGCCTCTAAGTTGATAGGGACAAACGAACAATCATAAGATTGTCTTTCTACTTAAAAATAAATCATTGCTGATCAGATTTGAAGTCTCTTCTGAGAGCCCACTCTGTCCACAAATTGCTCGGATTGAAGGTGTCGAGCCTGAGTTAGATGGAAGGGGAAGGTTTTAGCAGGCCGTGACAAGCCTTCGATTCGGAGCAGAGCCAAAAAATGATGGCGCTTTCAGTCAGTACATGAAGCTCCTTCAAGTCATTGGTGTTGTTCGATGCCTCACCATCTCCTCTGTCTCCTCTCCAAAAAGTGTCCTGATAGGTGGATCTGGGAAAGAGAGAATTCTCATAAAAATTGTACCGGACAGCAACAAATCCAATCCAATCAGGATTTGCTCCTGGTCAGATGTACCATGCCTCTTTTTTTCATGTGATGCTTTTTTTTTTTTTTTTTAAGAGATTTTGCAGTTGACATCAGAACATAAAATAACTGGGTTCTCATGCACACGTTCCCACATTAGTGCCATCTCCAAGAAACTCTCTTCTGAGAGCCAACTCTGTCAAAAATTGTCTTTTTTGGGGGCCATGTACCAGTTCTAGGTTACCAGGTGATCTGTAACAATTGAATAAAATATAGAAAATCACCTATGAAAAAATATGAATAATTAGTATTAAGTATTTTCAGATTCATTGGCTCTTATCAGCATGATATGTATCAGCTGGTTACAGTAGAGGTAAGGTCACTACCTCAGAACTTAGAAAATGATATATTTATATATATAATTATATATGTATCTACCTATGTCAAAACCTCATAGATTGCAAGGTTGTTTTAGCATGGCCTTCTTCACATAACCCCTTTTTTAATTGTAAGTTGCTGCTAATATTTGGTGCTATATAATAAGGTGTGGCTTCTCCACCCCAGTAATGACAGAAAATAGTTTGGGGTGTGAATTTTACCAGATTAACATTTTAACCATGATTTTAATCCAAACTGTAAAATCTTGACAGTGCCTTCAGAATTAAAAGAGGGATGATTTGGGAAAATTCTTACAGATGTACACTGAAGCTTGTCAGGAATAAAATAATCTAAACTCCTCCCAGCTGTCGTGCATTTGATCTAATGACATTAAACATGGCATTTAGGCTTCACAAATTACCCCAACTTATATTTAGAGACATAGATGGACATTTTCCTGTCCCACTACCAGGACACTGGAAATAGCTTTATACTCCCGTACTAAAAAGTCTGTTAGGTTTCTTTTAGTGCCATTGTAGAAATTCATATGTTTAACACCTTTAGTGTTGGGTTACTTATGTTTTAAGACCATTAGCATAACATTCATGTGGAAGCTGGGATACATAGCTAGCACATTAATTCAATAGAAAACAATCATTTTTCCATATAGGATGCTGTTCTAAGATATAAAAATGTAAATTAAGCACATTCAAAAGGTATTGAGATAAATACTGTATTTTATTGTATCTTGCAATGAGAATCTCTAGTTTGACTGATAATAAAAGCATGTTATATATAGAAACACAGGCACTTGTATTTAAAGTTAATCATGGCGGATCACTTTAAGCAATAACAATACATGTGTGATGAATGTTATTCCTTTACGAGATAGTAACAAGCATTAAACTCCTTTCCAGCAAAAACAGCAAAGCCTAGTATAACGACCAACCCTACTCCCACCAACACCCCCAGCCTCACCATGACTGGTCCTGCTCTAGAACAATTCCTCAAGCAATGCAATCCTTCCAAAGGATAATGACTTATTCATTGCCAGTTCATTGGCATCTGAATGAAATTAATTGTCCACTGTTCATTTAATCCATTGGCAAAGTTCTAGATGCCCTTCCCATAGGACTATCACAGCAACTGCACTGTAGATGTTGGGACAGAGAACAAGAGAGCTTCCTGAAATGGAGGTTCTCCTGCTGTATTCTGTCATTTTAGTTCTGTCAACTAACTATACTGAGAAATGATTGATGAGTGAGAGGAGGCACCATAGTTTATCATATTTAGGAAACTTTTCAAATGTGCTAGCAATTCTTCTATCACTATATATATATATATATGCATATATATATATATATATATATATATATATATATATATATTATGAAATGTAAAAAAATATCTAAAACTTAAACCTTTAATGTGAACCTTTAATGTGTTTGGAATATGTAGAATAATGAAGTAAATTAATTTAAATAACAGTGATTTAATACAAATAATATAAAAATTGGAACATTTGACAAGCTATGAGGATTTCTGACTTGTTTAGGAGATCTAAATTCTGATACTCTAACAATTCTGACAGTATTACATTCTTCTTGTACTTCTTATCTGTGAGATAGCTGATTGTTTTTTTCATGCTGAGATGTAATGAGTCCATCATTCATGAATCTTGCTGTTGATATGTTCTGTTCAAACTCTGTAAAACATTCTGCTTGATTGGTTATCTCAGCCATAACTGTTTATTGATTCTTTGATGTCAGGTAGTTTTTTGTGCAACATTGAAGACAAGATCCTAGTTATTTTTCTGGCAGTTTCCATAGCATGATTTCAACCTCGAAAAGGAATATTCTCATCAATTGTACTTTGCAATAATCAGTGTGTCAGCGGAATAGGACCACCAGGAAAAAGTTCAAACAGATAGCCACAGAAATTGGTGATCTATCATAGTAAAGGATAAGCTCCCCTATAAAGAATAGACAAAACAATGTGAAAAGGGGTTAAATGAACACTATAGTCACCTAAATTACTTTAGCTAAATAAAGCAGTTTTAGTGTATAGATCATTCCCCTGCAATTTCATTGCTCAATTCACTGTCATTTAGGAGTTAAATCACTTTGTTTCTGTTTATGTAGCCCTAGCCCCACCTCCCCTGGCTATGATTGACAGAGCCTGCATGAAAAAAAAAACTGGTTTCACTTTCAAACAGATGTAATTTACCTTAAGTAATTGTATCTCAATCTCTAAATTGAACTTTAATCACATACAGGAGGCTCTTGTAGGGTCTAGCAAGCTATTAACATAGCAGGGGATAAGAAAATTTTAATTAAACAGAACTTGCAACAAAGAAAGCCTAAATAGGGCTCTCTTTACAGGAAGTGTTTATGGAAGGCTGTGCAAGTCACATGCAGGGAGGTGTGACTAGGGTTCATAAACAAAGGGATTTAACTCCTAAATTGCAGAGGACTGAGCAGTGAGGCTGCCGGGGCATGTTCTATACACCAGAACTGCTTCATTAAGCTAACGTTGTTCGGGTGACTATAGTGTCCCTTTAAGATGTGCTTTTGCCTATAATATAACTATAAGTCCTTCTCTCAGTGTTTAACTCACATTCATAAATAGGAACTATGGCATGAAAGATTATGCAGTGCTCTCCCAGCTTGCAACAGGATGATGTAGGACGTTGAGTGGGCAGAGCGTCCAGATTGAGCTCCAGTGAAGGTGAGTGCTCTCCTCCACACGCCGATACCACGTCCGATACCGACCTAATGCAGTAGCTGATACCTGAGCTGTGTTAGATAGAACACTCAACCATACAGAGGGTAACTTACCGAATGCAACCTGTGGGAGTCACTTTATCACTGCGCCCATTGGAAAGCGTATATCTTGACAATTGCCAGAATTAATTAGAAGAACAGATAAGTGCATGTGGGGGATAGCAGGGAGTTTGTGGAGTATTTGCATAAAAACAAAAACTACATGCCATCTATCTTCTGCTTTTAAAAATTTGCTATTGTTCTTTTCTTGCACGCCTAAAGAGGGTTAAAATTAAATAAATAGCCTCTCTTTTTGTCCTATTAAAACTGTACAAGTTTCAAGCTGATTTAAATTTAATCACTACAGGTCTAAATTCACAAAGGAGAGCAAATGAGTGAATCTGGGAAGATAATTATTAATTGAACTTTTTGAACAAGTGTATGGGAAACATTCCATTTTGGCTAATAGGGAGATTTTTCCCTAGATTTAAAAGGAACTTAAAAGAGAAGGTGGGTCTAAAGAGAGTGAAAAAATGGTAAACAAAAAGCCACTATGGCTAAACCTGCTTCAAAAAAAAGAGAAAAAAGAAGAGAATCCTCACAAAAATGAAAGAAGACTTTCTACATTCTTTCCCTCGCCTAAACCACCAGACCTTAAACCTAGGTTATTACTAGCCAAACATATTACCTCTAATACTACTGAGAATAATGAGAATAACGAGAATAACGATACCAATGAATCTGAACTACATAGTTAAAAAAAAAAAAGCCTAAATGCAGCAAAACTACATCTTGCATCCCAAAAGTATATTAAAAAAATGCTTGGATATCCAATTAATCCAAATCAAGGAAGAACTTAACATCCATATGGATGAGGTAAAACAGGAAATGACAAAAATGCATAACATTTTTTATGAAAACGAACATAAAATCGAAATGCTCCAATTTGAATCAAATGAACAGAGAACTAGAGTTAACGAAATGGAGAAAAATATAAATTCACATGAGGCTCAACTCACAAATAAGAAAACATCTAAAAATAAGGCACATCTTAGAAAAGATGGACTCAGGAAATATTAGACCTTATCTAATGGCACTTTTTAAGGAAATGGAGGTCAAATAGGCACATGGTGATGATCTTATTGAAAGAGTTCACCGACTCCCTAAACCTAGCTTTCTCCCTGAAGAAACACCACGTGACATCATTATAAGATTCAACTCATTTTTCATTAAAAAAAAATTGTATCTGCTTTAAGAAGTTTCCACACAGAGGAAGGAAAATTTCAAAACCTATATTTCTTCCAAGACCTCTCTAGCAAAACAAGACAACTGAAAAGAGAATTCAAACCAATACTGGATATCCTTAGGAATAAGAACATAAAGTATAGATGAGGATTTCCTATAAAATTAACATTTACTTATGAAGATAGAAATCTGACATTTAATTCTGCTATTCAAGCTCTGGATTGGATGCACAAATCTCCATTGGTGTCTAAATAAGCTAGTTCTAATTAATCACACGCAGTTGCATACGATAGGACTGAGTCGGGCGCTGGTATGGGGGGTTGGGGGCGGAGGTAATGTAAAAAGGGGAATAAAGAGCTAGAAAAATGTATGGTTTTTTTTCCTTTTTTTTAGGAAATAGTAACACGAATATTCATAAATATTTACATATAGGGATTTTTATGCGTTCCTAGCTCGATCCACTAGTAAATTGGAGAAGAAGGAGGACACTATAAGCTGATAATAGAAAGGGCTCTAGACATGTCAAAGAGAAGGGAAAAGAAAGAGAAAAGGAAAAGGGAAAGAAAAAAGGAAAGTGTTATAATTTGGAATTATTATTATTTATTTTTTCTTTCCATCAACTATTAAATGTTCCTTTATTTAACGTTTTGTCGGTATTATGAGAAGGCCTTTGAGGATTATCCTATCTCCCCTCTCTTCTTCACCACCCTCCTCTCCCTCTTTCCCACTCCTATTTATAATGATTTATTTTTTGTATCTATGGGCCTAAAGGAGCACTCACCCTGGCAAACAATCTTATTTCAGAAGAGACAAGGGTAATATATTCATGATCCCATTTCTGGGATTGTTTTTGGACTATGGTCCATTTTGGATGTTTGTTTTTTGTGTTAAAGAAGAAATGGGTTTGCATTTAATCTTAGTGTTTTGGGGTATGGGTATATTGTATGTTAAGTCTACGACAGTTAGATGAAGAATCGGTTAAAGTTTGCCACATTTAATGCTCAAGGCCTGAATGTTACCCACAAGAAAATTGCTCTATTTGACTGGCTTCTCAAAGAGAATATAGATGTTTGTGGGGTACAAGAGATGCACTGGAAAGGGGACGACGCAAACAGATTTACTCAAAAAAACTTCTTTCATGCATCTTTAAAGGATAAAAAAATGTGGTGTGTGAAGAAACTACCCTGTTTGTTCGGTATTTTGACTTTTCCCTGCTCGTTAGTTGAAACTACCAAATCCCCACCATCTTCCTGGGTCATTAATGTCAAAGAAAATGATGTATTAAGTGCTCTCTCTGTGTGACTGAACGCCACTCGCTGGAGAAAATGGCGGCCATCTTGTCACATGAACAGAGGCAGCGGGACTTGGTCGTCGAGTGTCTGGAACTAAAATTGGACACTCGACTTCCCAAACGGCGGTCAAACTTCATGAACGCCTGCTTCTGTTCACCGACCAGCCAGGAGAGCACTGTTCGGTAGGTTTGTTCCCACAAACTAGGGGAACAAACACTACCTATGAGCCAGGGGAACAGTTCATGGATTTGTTTGGTTTTTGGACTTCCCGAAAGAGACCGTCCGCACATCCTGTTTTCATGGAACTCTGTCTGGGCAGGAGCCTTGTGTTCAGTCAGTCAAATTATGATGTCCATGGAACTCCCAAACCCCTGAACCAACCTGGGGGAATTTTGGAAATGTTGGCTCCCCAGATCGGGTCTATCACGGGATATGACATGTGTGGGGTTCCCGTGGAGTTTAAGGCTCTTTTGGAGTTTTGTGAAAACATGTGTTTTTTTGTGTTTGGAGATAATTGAGTTGGGTACAATACTTGATTCCATTATCTCTTAAGTAAAGGGGGAGGATTATTTTATTATATGTGGGAGTGTCCTGGACCTGAGAGCCAATGTAACTACAGTGTGTGATTTGTTCCTGTGCCCTCTCAGGTCCAGTGGGGAATGGCCCTGGGATATGTTATTGTAAACCCCATGCCTGGGGACTTGCATAAAAAGCCGGCCAGTTGGCCTGAAATAAATCACTCCTGTTGTACCCTTCATCTAGTCTAGGCTGATGTTTGGGTAACTGTCTACATGCTGTGGTGTATCTGCATGGATGCTGCATTTGTCTGGGAAACATTTGAATCTACACCCAAACTGCAATCTATAATAAAATAGGCGAACGGGTATCTGCAATACCAGCATTCGTAACATGGTGTTGCTATTATTTTCTCTAAAAATGTTAATTTTAATTAATTCATAAACAATGTGATCCTAAAGGAAGAACAATCTTTTTAATTTGTAAGTTGAATGATGGAGCTTTTCATTGCTTAATATATATGCGCCAAATGAAAGACAGGTTCATTTAGCATGATGAGTAGATTCATCGATAGGATTAAGGGAACGTTTATTCTTCTGGGGGATTTTAACTGTGTCATGGATGTAGAGAAAGATTGATCTATTGTAGAAGGAAAAAGAATTGACCCAAAAGCTAGAGGATTAGCTAGATCTCTGCAAGATTCCATTGGGAAATTTAAATTGTATGATATTTGGAGAAGATTAAATCTTGAGAAAAAGAATTTACATACTATTCTCATATACATCAATCCTTCTCCAGATTAGATATGATTATGACATTTAGTGACACAGTAAAGAAATGTAAGGGAATAAAAGTTAATAGGCCAATAATATCAGAATTGAAACGGATTACATTTTAAAGAGAGGTAGATGGAAACTTAAAGACTCAATTTTGAATAACAAGAATTCACTTGATGAATTAATTCTGAACTCCAACCTATATTTTAAGGAGAACCTAAATGAAGAGGTTAGCTTGGGGAACATTTGGGCAGCATATAAATGTGTTATCAGGGGATATATTATTAAATTAGAGGCTCAAAATAAAAAAGTAAATTACCAATCCCTGGTAGACTTAAATTTAAAATTGGACAAGTTAGAGAAAATTAACCCTAAGGATCAAATAACTATCCTTGAAATAGATCAATTTAAGACCAAAATTAGAGAATTAATGCTAGATAGAGCAAATAAAATTCTCATTGAGTGGAAACAGAAGTGGTTCTACATGAGGAATCGTGCAGACAAATATCTATCTAATCAACTTAAAAATTCTAATTCTAAGGAGAGAATCTTTAAAATTTCATCAGGTGATAATTAATGTAGGTCCCCTGATCAAATTGCTTCCGCATTCAGAGAGTACTATTCTTCCCTATATTATCTAGGTAAACTTTAAAAAAAAGAATCGCAAATTTTTGACTATTTAAAAAACTCTAATGTACAAGTACTAGATACAAAACATAGAGCAGCACTAGACAAACCAATATAGATGAAAGAAGTCATCCAAGCTATAAACAACTCAAAAAAGAACAAGGCACCTGGTCCAGACGGCTTCTCCAATCATTTTTATAAAAAAGTCACATGTAATAGTTCCAAATCTAACAAATGTGTTTAATGATATTCTAGAAAACTAACCATTTCCTAGTGAAATGTTGCAAGCGATCATTATACTAATTCCCAAACATGGGAAGGATTTAAAATTTGTGCCTAATTACCAGCCGATTTCTTAAATCAACACTGATATCAAAATCTTTCTGCAATCTTAGCAAATAGAATTAAAAAATAATAGCTCTTATTAATTTATAAAAACCAAGTAAGTTTTGTTAGCAGTCGTCAACCATATGGTAACACATGGAAAATCAATGATATAATAGATTTTGCCTTAAACAATAAAATCTCTATAGTCACACTCTTTCTGGATGTGGAAAAGGCATTTGATTGGGTTGACTAGTCATTTCTAGAAGCAATACTCAAAAGATTTAATTTCAGTGGAAATATAATAAAATGTATTATGGCTTTGTACTCAGATCCGACAGCTAAGATAGTGGGGCAAGGTTTCGCATTCCAATGGTCCACAGTCAGGAACGGTACTAGACAGGGCTGTCCTCTGGCCCCTCTTTTATATATCATGTCTTTAGAACCATTGGCAGACAGAATTAGAGATAATAAGGAAATTAGAGGAATCTCTATTGGGGATGTTGAAAACAATGCTAGTCTCTATGCAGACGATGTTCCGTTGACTTTAACAGACCCTGAGACTTCGATAGAATCCCTTTTAAATGAGATTAAAATATATGGAGGGTACTCTAATTGTAAACTTAATATTAATAAATCACAAGCTATGTCAGTGGGAATGAACAAAAATTAAATGGCAATTCTTACTCATAAGTTTTAATTCATGTGGAATGATAAATACGTTGACTACTTAGGAATTAAAATTAAAAAATACCCTCTATTTTTAATTGAGTTCAATTATCAAGAACTATTAAATGAACTTTCTAAAAAAACTGGGAGAATGGAGAAATCTGCCCCTATCATGGATGGGCAAAATTAACATAATTAAATCATATATATTACCTAGATGGCTCTACAATATCAGACTAAACCCCCTTTAACTTTCTTTCTTTGTCTGCACACAATTTCAATTCATAGTAGAAAAATGTATTTGGTCAAATAAGAAGCCAAGAATTGCAATAAAAAATTATATATGGAGATAAGTCCAAGGGAGCCTTTATAGTCGAATTTACATAATGATACATGTACATGCTATTCATTCACATTCCTCTAGAACTGAAGATTGGTTCATTATTGAACAAAAAAAATATTGAATATCAAGAATTATAATAATCTCTTATGGCTGAATAACTTAATAGCAAGAAAATGTATAGACAACTCTAAGGGGATTTTGTTATCAAAAATATTATTTCCTTCTGGTGGAAAATAAAGAATAGCATTGGATTAAAATATAAAATAATAACTCAAACTCTCATCGAAATAATTGAATATAACATCCCAGATCTGAACAAGATGATGTGGTATAACTACAAAAAAAAGTGATTGACTTTATGGAGGGTGCTCAGTTAAAAACATATGATCACTTAATAATGGAATATTAAATCCCAAGAAAGGATTACTATAATCTGATTCACATAAAAAACTATATTTCCGGGCATCTCCTAACTACTTTAGATCCTAATACCATGAAACTGTTAGAGAATCTCTTCGCAGCTCATTCAAATAAAAATATTTTTACAAAGGTTGAATGTTTTTTGAAATCCCTGGAAAAGAAAATAGAGTGAGAGCCCAGACTGCATGGTCTAAAGACCTTCGCACAGTGATAGTTGGCATGACATGGGGTAATAGCTGGCTACAAGTTGGGAGAGCTACCCATTGTTTAAATATCCAAGAATTATACTATAAAATAATGCATACATGGCATTTAGTCCACACTAGAATGTATAAAATAGATCCTAATCACAGTGCCCTGTGTTGGAGATGTGGCCTGAGGGAAGGAACATTTGAACATGTATGGTGGTCTTGTAGACTAGTCCATAATACATGGTCTAAGGTTTTTCTAGTAATCTCAGATATTTTAAAGATACAATTCATAACTTCTCCAGAATAAGCCTTATTACATTTAAAACGGAATGGTTTAAATAAGCAAGGCAAATTTTTGACCAGCCAGATCTTTATGGCCATGAAGTTAGTAATATCAAGAATGTGGAAAAAAAAAAGAGGACATTTCGCTGAAAGCTCTTTTAAATCAAGTAAATTTTCAATGCAGGATGGAGAAAGGCTATTTTTCGGCTTTTCAGAGCTTTGGTTCATATTTCAAAATTTGGGAGCCTTGGTTAAATTCAGATCTTAGTGCTATGATATCTGACTTTTCTTATATTCTGGTCCTCTTTTTCATCTTATACCCGTATGATAAAGGGAGGGAAGGGACCTTCACCGATCACGTAGACCATGTCTTGTTGTATATTTTATGATTTGTAAGTTTCCACACAATTTATATAGAGAGGGTTTTTATATAAACAACTAGTCGCATAAATGATGTATTGTTTAGGCAGCTTGGTTATGTATAGCTGGAGAATTGTACTTATAATAACTGTTTTATAGATTAATCAATCTCTGATACTCCAACTTTGCATGTGAATAATATAAAAATAAAATATATAAAATATATAAAAATGTATATATATGTGGCGTGTGCTTGTGCTTTAGGGTGCACACCCTAATGCAATAGGCTGCGCACGCCTATGGTTGGGACTTCAGTGTGGATTATCTGCAGCACAGGTCTATTTTTTTATTTGTTTATATTTAGAATTTTGTAGGCATTTTTTGCCTTTACCTCATCCTATATATAGTAAGTCTTCATTGAATACTATCATACCAATCTGATTCCCTAATACTTCCCTTACCTTTTGTGTCACTTTACCCCACTCCCTCTAGCATGTAAGCTCACTGAGCAGGGCCCTCAACCCATCTGTTCCTGTGCGTCCAACTTATCTGATTACAATTACATGTTTGTTAGTCCACCCACTGTAAAGCACTGCGGAATTTGTTAGTGCTATCTAAATATAATAATAATATTTCTCATCTCAATAATTTTCTCATCTTAACGATTTAACATCACGTTAAACAAATCTTGAAACAATGTCAAAAAGAAACATAATTGTGCACACATACAAGTCACTCCCCAATACTTCTGTAGACACCAGAATACTTTACTAATAAGCACAGCTTGAGCATGTAAGTTGAAATGCATGCACAGTGTGAAATAATCTCAGGTCATTCAACCCATTTAAGAGTGTTTCAGATGTGATCAGAAGTGATCTGTCCGTAGGCTGCCCATAGTGAGCTGGCCTCATGGCCACAACCCAGCCTGCTGTATTCATAAGCCTGCCTGTTGCATAGTCAGTGATGTGTATAATGTCATTGTCTCAAACTCTTCTGGCTTAACCCAACACCTGCCCCACATTAATACTTTCAAATGTTTGGAGGTATAAAGTCATGTTTTTAAAGATGCTTTCTGGGTCCAAAGTCAAGCTTATCAAGATCAGTAGAATTACAGGTTCTGAATTACTGTCAAGGTTGACTAATTACAATCGGGTGACATGGAGTGGTCCTTTAATAATAGTGAAGACACATCTCATTCGCTTGGGATAGAACTGACGATTGGTGGTATTTGGCACAAAGCTGTGTGTGATAAGTATCTCTTGTTTTGCATAGAACTACTCAATGTTTTGTCTATTTCATTTATACCCAGTCCCAGGTACCTGTAAAATAAACTAGTAGCATTTAAACAGTTTATGTCACTTTAAAAGCAAAATAGCAGATGAAAAGTATGCTCATATCAAAAAATTCAAAAAATCTAAAATCCTTAGAAGGAAGGAGAGGGTTAATTTTCTGCCCTCAACTTAAACCAGGTTTTCTGTTGGAGAATCACTAACCAGGGATTTTACTGAAATCAATTTGAAGCCTCTTTACTTTGACGATTGTATTGATGTTCAACATAATATTGTGCAAAGTAGAGTATAAAAGTAATGCACGTCTAATTTTGGTTTCATCATAAATTAGCTTTTATGTAATTTTACAATATGATTGTATTAATATATCTTAATATAATTGATTAAAGTATGCTAATCTCCTGCTTCTAAGCTCTAATCACACAAGAAATATTAAGTTAGTTAAATGCGTGTTCCATAATGTATTTATAATATTATTTTGTTACATTCCTTGCTCTGTTATTGGCTAGGAAGATGCCGAAATAGAGACACGTGCAATTTAGGTTTCACTGGCTGACTTTCCCTTGGATATTAACAGGGGCACCACTAGTGGGGTCCTACAGCACCAAATGGGGGGCCATATAGCCCCGAAACCTTTTGTCTGTTCAGAGCAAGAGCAGCGTGGTTGCAGTGACAGCTGTAGTCAGTGGAGAAAGGAGAGCTGCAGAGATGGACTGGGCACTCAGAAAATTGTCATTGACTGAAGGCCTAAAGCTCCTAGTGGCCATAATTACCTGCTAAAATCGATTGGGGAGCTCAGAGATTAAACCAGTCTGCTGTAATTAATAGAATTAATGGGTCCATTTTTCTGCAAGCTCATTAATTCCCTCTGCTCCTGCCTAATTCTGTAGCATGACCAAGCTGTTAATGTAGCAGACCCTACTCATTTTGCACTCTGTAGGGTTATAACGGCTGTTTGGATGGGTAGGGGACATGACACACACCATATTCCTACCTCCTGGCTGTTAGAGCATTGCCACAGGTTTAATTTGCAACTCTCCAATGCGGAAGCTGAAGAAGGAATCTGCTGGCCCCCACTTTAGCATATAAGCTGCTGGCAGCCTGTACGTTGTCGGACAACCAGGGAACGTAATGGTCCGGGCTTTAATTAAAATTTATTAGATTAAAAAATTTTTTTGCCACAGAACACAGCCCTTATCCTTCCCCAAATATTTAAAAAATACACTATGCATTCACTACACAAACACATCACACTGCATCCACTACACACATTCTGCATCCACTACACAAACACGGCATACACTACACACACTCTGCATCTACTATACACACACGGCATCTACTACACACTCAAGCATTCGCACTACACACACTGCATCTACTACACACACATACACATAATTGGCATACACCACATGCACACTCTGCATCCACTTTATACACAAGTATCCACTCTACACACACTGCATCCACTACAAGCACTCTGCCTCCACTATAAAAACATGCATCCATTACATAAACCCACACTAAGCATCCACTATACACATATTGCTTCCACTTACACATTCCTTTGGTGAGACTCGGGGTGGGCCCTGTTGGTGGACTCAGGGACCAGACCTTGAGCTGTGTAAGGGGCTCCAAAACTTCTGATGGCAGCCCTGCCTGTCTGTCTGTGCCTGTGTGCCTATCTGTACCCATATTTCCTAGTGTATGTCCTACACTAATTTTAACATGGGAGATTTCCATGCTAACTTGCAATACTTATTTGCAGTTTAAACTGTTTCAAAAGACTCCTCAATTTAAGATTTCTCAATTTAAGCTTTCCTGTAGAAACCTCCAAAGAGGCACCCATAGTGGGTCTTTATATGTGTCTGTCTGTATGTGTGGGTGTATGACTATATGGTTTTTTTTCCAAGAATGGTGGAAACCCTACCTACCTGACCGTTGCTGTATAAACACTTACCCAAGCAGGGTGCATTACCCTCCATATCAAATCATGAATTGTAAAGAATTTTCAAGAGAATTGCAAATGTTATGCAAAATAGTTGAACTGGAAAATAACTGCAACTACCAGTTTGGTCAATGTATCCCTACCGCAAAATGTAATAAATATAATACTATTAAAATATATAATATTATATTGATGTTTTGTTTTTTTCTTGCAAACCAATCAACTTATTTACAATATAGAAAATATATAAGACAAAGTTGTCCCTAATTTATCTTATGATATATTTTGACTTTTAGTGGTAATAAAAAAAAAAGATAAACTGGAATGAGTATGAATTACCTGGAACTTGTAATTGTAAGGAGACAGCCTCCTTTATTGCCTCTATATATTAAATATTAAACTTGGAGACCTGATTGCAGATCGCTCACAAGTTCCATCCCTTATGATCTGCAAGTAATCTTCCTCCCATATTCTTCACTCATTGAATAGTACCAACATGTTCCGGTTTTAAGCGGCCATCTTGAACTGACCTAAAATAACTTTTTTTAAATCGACTTTATTTCAAAATATTGGATGGTCGTTTAGACTCAGACTATGATGTTAACATTGTGTTATTGAAGGTCAAGTTTAATTGCATTTCTCTTCCCTTTCATCAAGGACAATGCTAGATAAAAGAATTTCAAAAAAATAACAAAGGAAGAGGAGACTTATATCATAACCTTGATCAAAATACATTATTATACTTTGAAAATGGAATAGATGCTCTAATGAAATATAATTACATATTTTTAAATGATAATTAACAATATTAATTTTAAAAAGATAATGGCTTGGGTCATGAAAATTTAAGTATCAATGGGATTTGATTTAATAATTATTTTGTTTTTTTATCCTGTTCCAATAAAAATTAAATAGAATAATCCAAAATAATACTGACAAAAACATGGACTTAACATACAAATGTAAAAATAATTATGTTTTCTAATAAGCCAATCATATCATGTAACCTGTATTCATTCTGAATGTAAAATAAAGATCTGGCTTAATTATGATGTATACAAGAATTTTATCTATGCAATGATAGTTCAAGGAGACTTTTACCCTATAGCTTAGTGTATTTATTTAATAAGTAGTTTGCTAGAAATAAAACCTTGAGATTCCCCAGCTTTTCAAGTATGCTCAAGAGACGATGTCTAAATACAAAGTTACACATTTACCATAACACATACACAAAATGTTTACACAGCTTTCAGCTGTGGTCATAACAGCTTGGTGAGGTGGAATTTATGGCTATACTCTACAGTTAACGTGATTTAAAATTAACCTGTCTTTTTATGTATTTGTACATACTTGTATGTTAGCAGTAATTTTATTTATTGATATTTAATTGTTTTGATCTACATACAAGGCCATGCTCCAACCGAACCAGAAGTCTCACGGTCAACTCAAGAATAACAAAGTATTGAGGAGATTCTATTCATTATTAAAAACCAATAAAATAAAATACGGCATCAGGGAACATGTCAAGTAAAAATGATAAATAATGACCTACAGACAAATGGACAGATCGATAGAGAGATATAGATAGATAGATAGATAGATAGATAGAATATATTTTTTAAACTGGTATTTTCCATTTCATTCAATAAAAATCCATTCTATTGTTTTTTTTTATTTAATTATTTTTAAATTGATTACTACAAACCTAGTGTACAGCTTAGTCATTCTGCATTACACAGCCAGCACTGGTAAACGCAGTGCAAAAGAAACAGGAAATATGAAATGAGTTAATTCATCGTACGCAGAATGTAACATGTTACATCTGAAATAGCTTCTGACAAGGAAATTAATGAGGCTGTTTCAGGGACATGCTGAGGGCATGTAAACATGCTAATAATGTATGTCTTCTGTTTCTCAGATGATAAATAGATATTTCTATGATATCCTATCTGAGTATGATGCTCCTGGAAGCCAACCATATTCATGCCTTGGGGAAATGAAAACATGACTCTAAATGTCTACATGGCATTCCAACGAGGCAGAGGACGACCCAGACACCGGTTCTTTCATGTCATGGAATAGGGATTATCTAACAGGCAGAAAGGCATGCAATAAGGAAAATGCATTAGGGGAATGATAGAAACTTTATTTTGACAAATAAAAGAACTCCTTTTATTAATCTTCATAATCAAATATACCAATCCATAGGAGGTCAGAAGTCAGAAATAAAGTCAGATGATGTAAATTTATCGGTTACCATTATTACCACCATTGTGGAATACAGGATATGGTATAAGGTAGTCTTGCTGGGATAGCTCAGGGGTTAGTGCTCCAGCTGCAGCCTGTGATTCTCTGCAGGGTTAACTAATCCTTCCAAGGTCAATAGAATTAGCACGATTGAGTTGGGTAATAGATTTAAATCAATTATATTATTGAAAACTAGCAAAATCTAAAAATATTTTCAATATGTTAATTGATTTGACGTTATGTTCAAAGCAGTATCTCATTTAAGAGTCTAATAGAAGATATACTCATATAGCAATATATAAAAACATCATAATTCTTTTGCCAGCCAAGCGTGCCCATGCTTTGCCTTCATGCTGCAAATGCCTCGTCCATAAAAAAAACTAACATATTATTAATATTAATTACTTTTATTTTAGGGAATATTGGTTAATATGTAAATCTAATCTTTTCTGTGTGTAATAAAAAAAGTTAATAAAAAAAACTTGAGAATAAAAAAAATGAGAATTGACAAGAAATTGCAAAATGTAAGTCAAAATAGTTAAACTCCTTTGAGAAAGGCCTTCTTCACCTCTTATGTCTGTTAATATTCTGTCTGTGAAATAAATTTTGTGAAATATGTGTTGTGAAATATCCACATTCTATACTTAAAGAGCACTGCGGAATATGTTGGTGCCATACACATGATAAGAATTATAACAATAATAAAAATGAAAACTGAGCACGTCCTTAACAATTCTCTACAATTGACAGTTTAACAAAAAAGGGGTAAAAACTATTTTTTTTTATGTATTACTTAATATTCATTTAATATAATTGTCATATTATTAGTAAATCATCATCTGCTCAAAGAGTGAACAAAAAAAATAAATAAAACCAAAATACCAAGTTCTCTACTCTTTATTTTTTATTTTCCTTTTGTCAAAGTCAAAGCTGCTTAGATCTTGAACCTCTTTATATATTTTCTCTCTGACTCAATAGGCTCCGACTGACGTGTCTGATTTTAGCTTTTTAAGATGAGCTTAACGCACAACATAAGGACTAAACAGAATGTCCTCCTGAGTGGCTTTATCCCAAAATTCTTCCTTGAAGCTTTTATTTACAGATAATTATAGAATTTAAGAAATAGCCTTGGGAAAGAAGTTAATGAAAACAAGGGTTTATAAAAATAAAAAATAATAAACAAATTCACAGAGGTTACTTTTTATCTTCAGTTCCGTGATGGAAACTTCAGCCTGAAGGTTCCGTTACGCTGTGATTTCCTGTCCTGTCAGCTTGGTTTTCGTTCTTCAGGCTACTAGAGCTTGCCTTGTAAATAGTTGATTTAAGCTGCGAACAGATTTCCATTTGCATTTCAATAGCTATAGTTTAAAAATCAGAGTCATTATGGGACTTCTCCATTTTTTTTCTAAGCATTCTAATCACCTGACAAATCATCCAATCACAGACATCTTTTCAGAAATATTACCCAGTCTCTTTGCCCTTATCTAGCAGTTTCCTGCTGTGCTGAGATGATTTTAAATCCCATAAAAATAAATATAGACACGCTTGCATAAAACATCTGGCAGAAATCCATGGGTATTCACCTCATTGCTAAACTTCAAAGAGTTGCTATTTTTATAATTAATGTCTTTAAATATTCATCACTTCCTTGTTTCCGTATTTCTTATTTTATTTATTTATTTATTTTTGCCGAATTTCATTATTAAGGGTATTTTGTCCCGGTAGGAAATTGTCAGCAATATTTCTCAGCAATCTTCTCTAAACTTACCTCAAATATAAGGAGGTGCGAGATATACTATGAATGATTTGACAAAATGTGACATACTTACAAGCGGTTAATGTTTATATCATTTGAGTGATGAATGCCAATACACTAATGAATGTATCCAGAAAACATTCTACATCAGGTTATACAATATTACACCAAGAAAATTAACCTACTTAACGCCATTGATAGGGATAAAAAGTTACCCAGAGATATGTTCACGGGAAACCAATTTGTACTTAGAGAGCACACTCGGTGAAGCGATCAGACACACCAGACAATTTGTGTTTCAAAGATTACTTCCTCTTTATTGGGAGAGCTTGCAAGATTATATAGTACTTTGTGACTTGCGCGAAAAAAACAGGATGCTTGAAGGCACTTTGTACCATAAAAGAAATTTACAGAACTAAGCATATTTCAATGGTTATATATAAAAAACATGAAGTTAGTTAGGACATATGAAGGGGGGCTGAGGGTGAAAGCTGCAATTGTCTTCTCAGAAACCACAGAATGCCGCAAGCATAACGAAATTATGCTTACTTGTTAAACTGAACTAAGTTCATAGCACATCATGATCTAAGTTAGCGAATATAATAAAAAGAGACTGGTCATCCGGTCATCTGTAGCTTGAGCCTTGGGTCAAGGTGCCTTCCATCACACCATCTAGAAAAATAAATTGAAAAATGATTGGAATAAAATCTCAAACAACAGTTTCCAAATCACAAACATGTAATATATCTGTATATAAAAATATAACCCAAAATGATCATAATTTAAAAGAACACTTTAAAAAGAGTTTTAAAGAGCTCCATTATCAGTACAGCCTGCTGTAGTACTTAAAATACCAGGAGTGCCCTGGTAATGTCCCACCATAATAAGTCAAACCATTGTAGCATGATCTGGCAATTTACCTGTGCTGCATCTGGTCTTCTCCAGTAGGAGATGCTAAGTGTCTCTGTAGAGCAGGAGTGCCCAAAAGGTAGATCCCCATATGTTTTAAAACTACCACTTCCATGAGGCTTTGTCATTCTAAAAGCATTCTAAAGGGACGCCAAGCATCATGGGAGTTGTAGCTCTACAACATCTGGGGATCTTCCTTTTTGGCACCTTTGCTGTTAAGTAAAACACAATTGATGCAGAAACTAAGCGTATTCAGGATTGAATAAGACATTGAAAGTTACCTATAACTTGTGTTAACACTTTTTCGTGTGATGCTCTGGAATATTTTTTTTAGTTTTATATGAGAAACTTAGAAATTTATATCTGAAAACAAGGTAAGTACTGGCACACCAAGGGCATAAATTGCATTAGAGGAGAAGATATTAGAATGATTCTGTTTCTCTCTTTCTCTGAATGCTCTCTCTGTGCTGACTGGCAGAGCTCATAACAATGATTGACAGGTATAGCAGGGCTGGTTCGATGGGCAGGTGGTCTGCAGCCTCAAATGATTCTGAAAATTAAATTAGAGAGGGGTGTGTTGGAGTATCTGTTTGGACAAGTCAGTGGGAGTGAGGCAGCAGGCTGGAAATGTGCAGAGACTTTGCTAGCCTGGCACTGGGTTAGTTTGGGAATGAGCTGGTGATCTGGGCTCTCAATGCTTTTGACACATGGACTGGTCCATTGGGATATTTCCTGGTGGACTGTGAGTGTATCTGAGGGAGACCAGGTTGCCAGATTACAATGAATATGTATGATACCCCTGGAGGTGTTTGCCTGTGATCATACACACCCCTCAAATAGTCAACAAGGAATAATTTAATTTTAGGGGTGTGACCAAGGGCAGGGCTGTTCTTGAGAAATCTTAGGTGATTTATTAATAACAATTTCTGCAGCTAAGATGTAATTTAGAACAAGAACAATGTATCTTATTTACACAGACTGATTTCTAAACACATATATTTATTGAGATACATTACTGGGAGTATTATTGTTATTATTATTGGAGTTTTGTTATATTCAACAGCTCCAAGACAAGAGTGACATCAGGATAGAAAATAAGGACCAAGGGATTTGGGTCCAAAATAGGGGCTGTCCTTAATAAATAGGGACATTTAGGAGGTATGGATGACAGGGTGAAATGAGACAGCGAACATGATATTAATTTCTCACGCTGGCTGACATCTTGGCAAGTCACATTTCCCCTTTAAAGAGCTATGAAGTAAGCATACAGGGTTATTTATTGTAATAAAGTGAGAATTTGAAGTAAATTTAAAATACATTTAGAAATTAAGGCCAGATGAACAGAACTGAAAGCGTATCGAACTTAGAGAATATTTCAAGCTTGGCTGTCTTGACCTTCAATTTTAAATGAACTTTGAATTCTATTTGAATTTTTATTTTATTAAATAACTCTGTTAGGGTTCATATGCAAGTGACATTACAGTTGAACAATGTGCAATACTAAAATACCTTTCTAGGTCAGTCTTTCTCTAACTAATGATAAATTTCATCATCTTAAATTTTTTTTTTTTTTGCAATGTAGGATCTGTACGTGTCTGGGACGTAATTCTGTAGATAAGTCTATTGTGGGAATACATCCTTAATATCAATCATTTTTCAGCCTGACAAGCAAATTAGGGTCCAGCCATGCATGGTAACTACACTGTCCATCATAAGAGAGGAGTGACTATAGTAACATAGGCCAGTTCCCTTGGACAATAATACATTATACTAGCGAGTCGACAACCTTTGCAAAAATATATTCTTTTTTTATGATGATGTAATGGCATTTTAAACCTCAGATCACATGTTTTAGGACATCTAGTCCTGCTATTATATTTAATGCAGCTTCAGATCATTTGTAAAATAATTAATTTATGTAAAACTGGATGTTTCTGACACTTTTAGTAATAGACAATTTAATAGCTACCCACACAGAAATACAATGTTACAGATCTCGATAGGTACACTATTGTGTGCAACAAGGCAGAATTTGAGAATACTTCTCAGAAAAATATTATAGATAAGGTGTATATTTTTCTGACAATTACTGTTTTAAAAAACACAGTTTCATAAATGTATATTTAGTAATATAAATAAAGCAAAGACTGGACTTTGATAGTTAAAAATAATTAAATCATACCCTTATTGGAAAATATACAGAATAGCTGGAACAGGCAGAGGAAGCACTGGACCAAGGCACCATTGCGTTTTGTGCCTTATTGGCACTTCCTCAGAGACAAAGATGCCAATAAGGCACAAAACACGTTGGTGCATTGGTCCAGTGCTTTCCCCTGTCTGTGTCAGCCTTCCTACATATTTTATATGAAATAACTTTCAGCTAAGTGGATTGATAGATTGAGGTGTATTTCTTCATTTGAAGTCAGAATCTTATACATACCACCTATTGTTTATCTAAGTTTTGTTACATGATCTACCTATCTCCGGCAAAGATTTTCCTTTTATAATATTAAGCATTATACATATTTTGACATCATAAAAGTCTACCACAGCTCTCTTGTGTAAAGTTTCATAGCCATAGATAGACATTATGGCAATAATTCTTTAACCAAATTACTATGAAAAGGAAAACCAGGTGAACATTGGTTTTTATCTTTTTTATCAACTGGCTCACTCCAGTTACTCACTTAAAACTGTGAACTTATTTTGCGTCTTGCATATCTTTAACTAACCTAATTAAAAGACTAAAATGGCTGCCTTGGGCCAGATTTCCCTGTGCTCCCTCCATCCAACTCCATCCCTGGGTGGGTAAATTAAACATAGCAGTTATAAAAAGGCAAAGGGCCTATTAGTAAGCATCTCATGTGCCAGACATTGAACACACTGGTGCCAGCATGCTCAAATTGTAACATGGCACAGGTATATCAAGGGTGCATGATTTGACGTAGTACAACTTTTAGTTATAAATCACTTGCATAGAAATACGTTATATTTCCTGATCCTTATACATATAAAAGGTACATCTGGTAGAGCTACATTATGAGTTTAGCATCAATTAATAAGTCAGCTGCAAAGGCTGTACCCTGAGAACCTTTGTCGTCATCAGTACCCTTGGTTGTTTGACCGCTAAGACGGAAAGGGATTGGTAGAAAAAAGAAAAAGAGAGAAAAGGGAGGGGGGAAAGTTAGAGGAAGGATTAGTTTCACTTCATAGACACACTTGAAATCCTGAGCTAATTTTACCTCATGCATACCTTTAGCTAAGATGACTAAGGTGAATGTCCCAGGTCAGATCAGATTTCCCCATCCCACTATCTATCCATCCTCAGCCCTGGGTTGGTCAGTAGCGAGTACAATGCGCCTGGTTGTTCATTCACCACCTTGGTTGGTAAACAGTGCCTAGGAAGTTAGTAAATTAGTGCAGTGCCTCTCATACATAGGTTAAAAGTGATACGCCCAACTAAGAGTCTCCCAGCTTTCCCTGACTGTCTTGGAGGAATTGATCCCTTATCCCTTCCCAAGCTCCCCACCTTCGTTGATAATGGGAAGATTTACCCTGCAGGGTTAAGGACATTTTTTCATATGAGCATATGGAGTCCACTCTTTGTATCGTTTCCATTATTGATGGGGCTATGGTGCTTTTCCAATGATGAGCAACGCAAATTTTTGCCGCTACTAGGAGGTTTAAAATAACTGTTCTGTTTGGCATGTAATATTCGGGCAATCTGGGGAGCCTGAGTCCGGATATAGTGTCTACTAACGCTGTTTTTGACTTCCAGAATTTCTTTAACTTTAAGCATTCCCAGAATACATGGCTGAGAGAGCCTATGGTGGTTTGACATCTCCAACAGGTAGGATTTTCATCCTTATAGATTTGAGAGAGTCTGAGGTGCACCAAATACCACCTCATCTGTAATTGTGCATGCGCTTCCCACATAGATATGCTTTTAGAGGCTGCCTTAGTGCATCTGATAGCCTCCTGCCATTGTGAGAGTTGGAACGTCTTACCAAGTTCTTTCTCCCGGCTGTACATATAGGGTAGCTTTTCTTCCTCTGGTTCACCAAGAGCCGAATAACATAAGGACAAGGGTTTTAACTTTGTTGCTCCCTTTGTAAGGAGATTAAACAACTTATGCGGGACTGATTGTGCGTGCGGTTCTATTTGTCGGGAGAGGAGAATACTTTTCATTCGAATATATGTAAATAGTTCCCGATGGGCTAATGAAATTTTATTTTTAAAATCCGGGAATTGTTTAATTCCTCGTAAGTCGTACAAATCAGAAACTTTTGCTATGCCCCCCCTGCTCCAAGATCCCACTGGGAGGTCAGGTGATAATGCCTGAAGGGCCTGAACTGGGGCACACTTTATTAATGTTGCTGAGTCAATAAGCTTATTGCTCCATTGTTTCCATGCCGTAAGTAGGAACTTTGTGCTGGATAGCCGTACGTGGGGGGTAGGATCAAGGTTGGTCCATAGCAGACTCTCTAAAGTAGCAACTGAAATGCATGCATTCTCTAGTTCGAGCCACACAGGATTTGTACGTTTTGCTAACAGGTCAACACCCTGTGACAATACCGAAGCTCTCTAATAGTTGTGGACACAGGGGATTCCCAGGACTCCTGCATTAAGCGGAAGCCATGACATATGTTGTGCCACCCTTGAGTTTTTTTTTTCCAGACATGAGAGTTTATAATCTTTTGCATAAGTCTAGTGATATACCTAGGTAGGGATGAAAAGGTATAGGATGTGAGGGATGACCATCATCTTGATGGCATTTATTCTGCCCAGCCACAACACCTCCAAAGCTCCCCATTTCTCTATTTGATTCTCCAGTTTAGCTAGCAGGGGAATGTGGTTTTCCCTGATTGTATGTTGGAGCTTATTCGTAAGTTTTATACCCAAATATGTCAAAGATTTAACTTGCCAATCAAAATCGTACTTGGTTTGTAAGGTTTGCTTAAGTTGTTTGGGTAAATTGATGGGTAATGCCTGTGTTTTGGACGTATTATTTTTATAATATGAAATTTGACCATATAGGGAAAGCTGGTGCATTAATGGTGGTAGAGAATTAAGTGGTTCGCACAAAAATATCAAAATGTCATCTGCAAATACTGCTTGTTTTTTTTTCCCCCAGCCTGGGTTGACAGGCCTTTAATTGCTGTAGTGGATTTAATGCTACGGATTAGAGGTTCTAAGCAAAGAATAAATATAAGAGGTGAAAGAGGGCAACCTTGCCGCGTACCATTGGAGATATGGAATGCAGATGACAGGAAGCCTGTATTAAAGACCTTTGCCGTGGAGTTGGAATAGAGTACCTTAATGCTCTAGACAAACGCCTTGGAGAAGCCCAACCTGGAGAGCGTAGCATCCATATAGGACCAGTTTAAACGGTCAAAGGCCTCCTCTGCGTCCAAAGCCAAAAGAATGCCTAACTGAGAGCTATTGTTCGCCCATTCTATCAGGTCCAGTGCCAATCGGGTATTGTCCCCCACCTGCCAGTTTGGGACAAACCCTGCTTGTTCAGCTGAGACGAGCTGCGGGAGTAATGGTTTAATTTGGGATGCAAGGAGTTTGGCGTATAGCTAAAGGTCTGCATTGAGCAGCGATATAGGGCGTAGATTGGCGCACACGGTAGGGGGCTTGTTTGGTATAAGCATGCATTTATAATTCACTAACATATTATATGTCGAATATACACAAAAATAAACTGCTACTTCAAACTTAATATCTAAATGTGGCTTGTGAAATATTAAATGTAACTTTAAAGCTCAAAATCAGTGTAATTATGATAAAACACTAGTTTATTATAGCCCAGTTATTCATGGCAAAATGATTTAGTGTAGTGGCTGTGTTGTGTGTTAAATACAGTGCACAGCTCTCAGATTAACAAAAAGAATCTACCTGCATTACATACTGTAAAGTCATCCAATGAACCTCTAACCTTCCAAAAAAAATATTGTACTGTATCTAGGTATACACAGTTCAGGCTAATCCAGATATCACATATTATCCCTGTCATATTACAAAGACATAGAGCCTTTTTCTATACCTATTGGTCTACCAATTCAAGATTCACTAGCTCCTGCTGTAGATAATCACTGGTGTTGTGTCTCATAATCTTTCTTTCTCTTCTTATTATACAGTGGATAAATACTTTTTTAATCTCTGTCAATATAGAAATGTACTCTCCATTGCCCATATGTTGTTGATAATCTTTATCAGTGTAACACATTTTATATCTATTAAGTAATTAGTGTATCTTCAAGAATACACTTTTTGACACCTTAGAGCAGTCCTACAACAATAGATACATTGAGTTATGTATACAGTGTCTTGCAAAAGTATTCACCCCCTTGTCTTTTTACCTATTTTGTTACATTACAGCCTTAAATTCAATGTTTTATTAATCTGAATTTTATGTGATGGATCAGAACACAATAGTCTAAGTTGATAAAGTGAAATGAGAAAAATATACACCTAAAACTATTTTTTAGAAATAGAAAACAGAAAATTGGCATGTGCATATGTATTCACCCCCTTTCTTATGAAGCCCATAGAAAGCTCTGGTGCAACCAATTACCTTCAGAAGTCACATAATTAGTGAAATGATGTCCACCTGTGTGCAATCTAAGTGTTCTATGATCTGCCATTACATATACACACCTTTTGTGAAAGGCCCCAGAGGCTGCAACACCTAAGCAAGAGGCACCACTAACCAAACACTGCCATAAAGACCAAGGAACTCTCCAAACAAGTAAGGGACAATGTTGTTGAGAAGTACAAGTCAGGGTTAGGTTATACAAAAATATCCAAATCTTTGATGATCCCCAGGAGCACCATCAAATCTATCATAACCAAATGGAAAGAACATGGCACAACAGCAAACATGCCAAGAGACGGCCGCCCACCAAAACTCATGGACCTGGCAAGGAGGGCATTAATCAGAGAGGCAGCACAGAGACCTAAGGTAACACTGGAGGAGCTGCGGAGTTCCACAGCAGAGACTGGAGTATCTGTACACAGGACGACAATAAGCTCCATAGAGTTGGGCTTAATGGCAGAGTGGCCAGAAGAAAGCCATTACTTTCAGCAAAAAAACTAAAAATGGCATATTTTGAGTTTGCGAAAAGGCATGTGGGAGACTCCCAAAATGTATGGAGGAAGGTGCTCTGGTCTGATGAGACTAAAATTTAACTTTTCGGCCATCAAAGAAAACGCTATGTCTGGCACAAACCCATCACATCACCCAAAAAACACCATCCTCACAGTGAAACATGGTGGTGGCAGCATCATACTGTGGGGATGTTTTTCAGCAGCCTGGACTGGGAAACTTGTCAGAGTTGAGGGAAAGATGGATGGTGCTAAATACAGGGATATTCTTGAGCAAAACCTGTACCACTCAGTGCGTTATTTGAGGTTAGGACTGAGGTTCACCTTCCAGCAGGACAATGACCCCAAACACACTGCTAAAGCAACACTTGAGTGGTTTAAGGGGAAACAGGTAAATGTGTTGGAATGTCCTAGTCAAAGCCCAGACCTCAATCCAATAGAAAATCTGTGGTCAGACTTAAGGATTGCTGTTCCCAAGCACAAACCATCCAACTTGAAGGAGCTGGAGCAGTTTTGAAAGGAGGAATGGGCAACAATCCCAGTGGTAAGATGTGGCAAGCTCATAGACTTATCCAATGCGACTTGGAACTGTGATTGCCACAATAGGTGGCTCTACAAAGTATTGACTTTAGGGGGGTGAATAGTTATGCACATTGACTTTTTCTGTTATTTTGTCCTATTTGTTGTTTGCTTCACAATTAAAGAAAAGCATCTTCAAAGTTGTGGGCATGTTCTGTAAATTAAATGATACAAATCCTCAAACAATCCATGTTAATTCCAGGTTGTGAGGCAACAAAACACAAAAAATGCCAAGGGGGTGAATACTTTTGCAAGGCACTGTACATACTCCTATACAATTACTCTTACCCTTTCTCCAATGCATTGGTTTTAATGATTCACATAATGTTGTTAAATTGTTTTTAATTCTTTTTGCAGCATGTGGGTGTCTAGCCACCTCTGTGACAGGGGATATTTATTCCCCCCTTCGTCTCTGTTTGCTGCCCGAGATGCATCTAGTATTGCCATGGCAACCCTACAGTAGCCGATTACGGCGGAGCTAATTCAGACTCCACACACTCGAAATATGCGTTCCAGCTGGAACACAGAGCTGGGTGTCAGCTGTGTAACAAAGTATTTCAAGTAGTACCGGGTCATTTTAACCCGCGCTCAGGAGACAGCTGCGGGCAGCAAGGTGGTGGGTACCCACATGTATTGTGTTTGTTAATTACTGTGTAACTATTTAACCATTACATGCACCATTGTTCTACCGTCCTGATGAAAATTCACATCCTGAACTGAAACATTGATTGATTTTACTGGCAACAACCTGGATAAAAGTTACATTTTATTTTTCATCTTTACAAAGACCTTGGAGTGCTATCATTTTCAACAATTGTATATACTTGTATATATATTGTGTAAGTAGAGATATGTATGTAGGTAGTTGTACAATGTGTATCCTATGTAAACTCTTCCATTGATATTAATGCTATATTCTCTAGAAATCTAGTCTACCAGTTCAAACAAAAAATGAGCACTCATCGGAGGTGGCCAAAGAGTGTTCTTTTTTATAACTGTATTCATCATCCACAGTTCAACAGGTGAGGAAAAAGACTTGCAAAATAGAGCATTTTCTCCCCACACGATGGCCTTGGACACTCTATAACAACAGCAAAGCCCTTCCCTCATTTTAAAATTCATTGTTCAGGTGTTATAAATAATGAAAGAGAGATGATTGATTCCTATTGTATTATTCAACAATGCAAGAAGACAAGGCTGTCACAAGGCGATTTATTTTAAATGTCATGCAGGAAAATGTAGCATTTTTATCTACGATGAGGCACAGGGACATACTGCTTGGTTAAAACCGACTGAGTAGGTAGGTGGAGATCATCATGGAGCATATTATCTTTAATTAACAATTAGTGACAAGTCAATAATTAAAAGAACTTGTCCTGGAATGACAGGTCACGTTTATATATTATTGCTCTTATGGAAATAAAACAATAAAAAAAAGTGATTTTCCTCCAGTTGCAATGTACCAGCTTATTGTAATGGATTTGAAAAATGTAATGAACAGTAGAGAATAGGAAGAAAAAAAAAATCTTTACAGTGCATTGTGGGAGATTTGTGAGGGTGTATTCACTAAACAGTGCATTTAGAAGAATTTTTTATTTTTCTTTAAAAATAGCTATTTTTAGAAAGTTTGAACAATATTGATAATATCAACATATAAATCTTGCACTGTTTCTGAATCTTGTACACTTTTTACAAAACAGGTCATGTACTGTAAAATTATAACATTTTATAAATGTATGTGTGGTAACTCCTTCAGAACTATCGACATATGAGAACTAATAAAAATATACATTCTTAACTCTTGTCTTGGATTAATTAATTCAATCCATAATGAAAACCTATTCCACTCTCTAATTTACATATCCAGTCCCACGACGCTGTGATCAGATGGAGGATAACTTCAGACCTAACCAAAAAAGGGAGGGTGGGAGGGACAGCAACAAGGTCAGTTAGAAAGCACTAGAATGGGAAAATTGTAAGATGGCTGTCCTATATGTATCAGCCTGCGCATCCCAAATAGCTAGCCAATCCAAACACACTAACTATGAATGCCCGCCTCCTAGCTCTGTCAAGGCTCTATTCCACTAAGCTGTGCTGCTCCATGGGCTACATGGCATTATTTTCATGTGCAGTCATTCAACATGCTTAAAAAATATTTGTCCATGAAAAAATTTTGAATGTTGCATTTATAATAAAGAACAAATTATCTCAGAGTAGTGAGATTCTTCTTATGTGTATTTAGAGATTTGCTGCTGTCGACTCAGCCATGGTCAACCCTTACACTTAGGGGGCTGCAGGCAAAAATATACAAACAATTCTGAGCATTCATTTATTCCTTCCTCCCACCATACAAACCTGACAACCTTCCCTCTACACCTTCCTTAGATGGAGGTGGACAGGCAAGAAAGCATACTGCATAGAGGGATGGACCCACACATGAAAGGGGCAGATCCACCTGTAAAAATGGGTTGGTCTTCCACTAGAGAAGGTGTCCAGTTTCACGGACAGTATGCTCTCTCAAGGAAGACCATGCATGGAGCACACCGGAAGCACTCTGAGGATGGTCCTAGTGCCCAGTCCCATTCTTTATCTTGAAACCTTCCCATCAGATTTGAACTGTTCGGCTGATTGCAAAATGCGGTACAGGTCTCTGGAACCTATTTTTGATGGTACAGTACCTCAAAATGCAGGAATTGCACAGCTATTTTGGGACTGTTGGCACTTACGGTCATATCATTTGTTGCTAATTTTTGAGAACATAGCAGTACACTTTTTTTTCATCAGTGCTTATAGTGGGGTTACTATAAATACCCTCATTAGGTCTACATCTAAACTAGCCCTCAGTAGTAAGACAAGTGACAAATAAAAGAGAGATTTATTACAGGTGCTTAAAGTGACCAGGTTTAGTGTAAGAAAACCTCCAAGGAGGCGCAACGGTGCAATGAACAAAAATAACAACACGGTATTTATGACAACAATGTAATAGGAAAATGATATTCTGTCAAAGTGAGTTCTGAAGTCTTTGTCACTTCATCTTGAAAGGGGAAACAACAAACCTGCTGTTGATAAAATTAAAGAAAAACAGCATTATTACTCTACTTGCATATGTTAATATAGTAACTACAACAAATTAGCAAATCTATCATTTGTTTGTTTGGGCCTAAAATTCTCCATTACCTTGTCAATTATTTCAAAATTCACAGTTTAATAAATAGAACCCTTTGTTTTCAATGACATTTAGAGAAATACAGCTTTAAAAGCTTACGTTTATTAAACACAGTCAATATATACAGAATATTTAGTATCTATATCTGTGAATATTACATTATCATCTATCCTGTTAGACAAATTTATAGTTTTCAGACAGTTCTACTTTAACCCGAGAGAGATGGGCATTGCAGTTCATGATATCCACAACAAGGTATTGTATAGAAATTATGTCCCACAATTCGCTCATATTGATGCTTTCTAAACAAACGTACTTATAGATTGTATCTGTGTATGTATAACTGTATAATTATTAGATATATTAAAATAGATTTCGCTCTTTCTCCAAGCTTGCACTGTATGATCTAGAAAAACTGTGAGTAAAGAGTTAAACAGCAATATCTGCACAGATTTAGGGTTCTGACTGCAGCTTTTTACAAGAAAATCCGCAGACATATTTTAATACCTCTTTTCTATTTGCAAACCTCATAAAATCATTGCCCATGACTGCAGCCAATACACGGATTGAAATCAGGGAAAGCAGACGTTTCCAAATAACAGATTTATTCTCTTCTTTTGTTCTCCTTGTTAGAGTGAATCTTTCGTTGATCTAGTTGAGCTCTTGGCATCTGAGTTGCCAAATTTAGCCTTGTTCGGACATCATTGTGTTTTTTATTAAACTGCATCATGCTAAATCATCATTGCCATTAATGTATTTTACCTTCTCATTTCTCAACTTTAATAGATGGATCAATCATGTCAGCAAACAAACCCCATCGGGTGATGTGTCAACCCTGTTGCTGGTATGAGGAGATATAATTATTGTCCCTTACTTGCATGAAGATGTTTCACCACCATTAGTAATACATATTGAACAATAGATACAGCAAATATAAAAGCTAGGATAAACGCTAAGAAATCTATTAACATAAACAGATACAAAATGATACAAAACACAAACAACAAGTTGCACTGAATACTGTGTGTATTAAATCCAATAAAACAATTCTTTGGAAAATCCTGGCTTGAAATCGTCCAGGCTTCAGGTGGTGTTGAGTATATGTAACAAAACAGAAAATAACCAATAATAGCGTAGATAGTCAAATACATAGTTTAGGACACAAAAACAAGGATATGTGGGATCACACTCACATTTGTTAGAGTTATAGACTAGCTCTGAGTAAAACAGTGTACAACAATATAATCCCCACTGGTGGATATGTAGCTCTTTAAAGTTAGTCTCACAGCATCCAGATGAATATAAAAAAAACATGAAAAGCAAGCAATAGTGCTTACTGAGTAAAACCCAAAACAGGTAAACTGGCAATGGTAATTTACTCACATTTAGTAGAGCAGTAATACTTTAGTTTTTGGTGGTATGATCTCCACCAAGGACATAACATACTATGTAATACAGTGATAAGTTCTGGATTTATTGCTTAGAGGGAAGGAGGAGGAAAGCAGCACCTTAAAGGTGTTCCTAAGTCCAAAATCTGATTTTGCTGATATGTAAAACAAGAGGACAGGAGAACTGAATATAGTGTAGTATATTAGAAGTATTTCTGAGGTAAATAAAAGAAATGCCCTTACACTTACAACCATTTGGTAATTCATCTGGATATGTTCACAAAGCTAAGCAATGCTAGGGTGTGTGTAAATCAATCACTTGTGCATTAAATTGCATTGTTCAAGTAGAAAAATGGGCTGATTTAATACAGGATAGTGAAACAAGTGCTAATTTTTATTTTAGCCTAGAGTAGAGGTGCAGTCCTGATTTTGGTCCCATCATGTTGGGGGTCAAGTTTGATGGTTTTACATTGAGCATCTACTAGAGCAGGGGTAGGCAAGCTTCAGCACGTCAGATGTTGTGAACTGCATCTGCCCTGATGCTTTGCCAACATTATGGCTGTAATACTATTTTGGAAGATGTAGCCAAACAACATCTAGAGTAACGTAGTTTGCCTACCCCTGTACTGGACCACAAGAATCTAGGTCACGGACAGTATTCTAGTTCCAAATCAAGTTTTCAGAGACTCCAAACAACCCATGGTTTTTTTTTACTATTCACAGGAGAACAAAATTAGGAAATGCATATATACTTGACTGTTGGAGGCTACAAGGACTAAACCATATTTCTAGATGACTACATTTAATACATTGTCCACCAAGATTCTATGTGTTATAAAACATTTTATGTTTATTTCACAATCTCACTGGATTTTCTCGTAAATGGTTGTTTGATACTCCGCATACTGCTCCAATTTGTTTTCACAAACCATCTTACTCACATGCGTTGTATTGTGTCCTTATATCAGCTTAATATAATTTGAGAGTTAATTGGGAGTTAATTCAAAACATGAGTTTGGTTCTTTGGTGTGGTGTTTATTTGAAGCAGCTGTGCTTTTGGATTTCTTGAGACATCAGCTGAAACATGAGCAACATTTTCTATTTGCACTTTGTGCAAATTTGTATCTCTACTACATATAATCATTTTTTCTGAGGAAAATCTATCTGACATATCGATGAATACATTCTCATTCGAGTAATGGTTTTGAAAGAAATTTATTTTTTCGCTTGTGAAAAATGGCCCTTCACTCTTTTCAGCTAATTTTCTTTTGTTTCCTGTGCAGTGTCTTGCAATTTGTGTAATAGTTTCTAAATTTTGGTCAAATTTTATTGTTATGTCTATAATTTGAATATTTCTTAGGGCATGACAGGGAACATTGTAATATTAGTGCTCAAAAGAGTCATATTTCCAACTTCTGCTTGCTGGTTAATAAATGGAGTGGACTTAGACAAAAGTTAGTTTCCAATTAATAAAGTTAGCTTTTCTTTCACACCAATAAAATGGTATAGCCACCTGTGATAGTGGACACAACAAGAGAGAATATGTAGAACACTAAACATCACAGCACATAATTTAAAACAAAAATACGGGACACATTCATAAAGAGTGAGGTAAGCAAGTAAATACGTCCCAATTACCACTTTAAAGAGGGGTATTTACGTTCAGCTAGGAAAATAGTCTGGTGATAAGATGCATAGTATGTGGATGTGGAAAAAAGGTGAGTGATCTAGATATCCTTGGTGGTATTTTGATTATGTACTGCTTCCGACTCTCCACTATGCTAATTCTGCTCAAGTATTGCTCCCCTAAGGGATCCCGATCAGGAGTACTGTTTGGAGTTCATTTTTATAACGTATATGCATTTTAAAAATATTATTTTTTTTTACTTTTTGTCTCCCCTTTCTTGTTTTCTGGCATTCCAAAAGTGCCACTAAGAGAAGACCCTTGGTAACAATCTATCTGAGAGATCTGAGGACACATGAGCTGTATATATTTGATGGTATCTCTGTTAAAGCAAACCTGCTCTTCCAACAGGATTAGACATTCATATTCCTCAACAAATTCTACCTCTTGACTCAAATACATTTATGTAATATAAGAAACATTTGTCAAAGCAATAAAAAAAAAATGAAACTGTTAATTCTTCACCAGAGGAACCCTCTACAGACTGTGCTGGCCATCTCAAAGACATGATCACGGTATATACAATTGTTATATATCAACATTTCTTGTTGGATCTGACAATAATATAGCTTGAGCAAGAGTACAAAACATATTGATGAGAACATAAATGCCTGTTCTTTAGCATTTGTCGTAAAAAGCTTTAGAAGAACTGAATACCCCATGAAGCAATAATTTTAATGATGTAAAAATGGATTCACTGCAAGAGTCAGCAATCGTCTGAGCAGACTTCTGGAACAAGAGGCATTGACATTATTCCAGGCCACAAAAGAAAACACTAAATTTTCTTGATTAAGCTTGAATTCTTTGCAGCGAGTAGAAATAAGTCCTGGAAGTCTGTAACTTTGAATGTCTCAGAAATCTGATAGCTGTTTAGTGGAAAAAAATAAACTATTTTGTTTTAAAATGTATTAAATATTTACTGTATAATATATACCATTTTCTTTCCTCAAGCAGTCGTGTTTTATGATTAAATATAATTGACTGACTATGGTTAGGGTAAATGTTTCCTTAATGGTAGGTCAGTACATTCAGTCAGATGTCGAGTGTGTAGCATTGTTACAATATCACCAGTCTCAACACACAGAACTTGGGTTACACCTAGCTAAGGTAGGTAATAGAAATGGATAGAGTTGGTCATGCATTATGCTGCAAGGATTGCAAATATCAAGAAGCTCAGGGGGGCAGGGAGGCAATTGACTTCCAGGTCGCCCCAAATCCTTTTAAGACCGGCCGCTGCAGGGCCAGCCCTTTAAATGCTGCAGCCGCCTGAGCGCTCTGTTAAGAGCCTCAGGCGGCTGCAGCACATCTTCTCCCCTCCCCTGTAGCGTGGCCGAGCTGCTCTCCGGTCCGCGGTGCCCGGCCGGAGTGATAGGAAGGTGCACACTCAGTGGTTAAGAAGAACACAGAGAGGAGGGGGAAGAGTAAGAAGGACACAGGGAGGAGGGGGGACAAGGGGAGATGAGGAGAACACAGGGAGGGGGGAGGTGAGAAGAACACAGGGAGGGTGGGGGAATGAGAAGAACACAGACAGGGTGGAGGGAGTGAGTAGAACACATGGGGGGAGGTAAGGAGAACACATGGGGGGGAGTGAGAAGAACACAGGGAAGGGGCTGAAAAGAACACCAGAGGTTTTGGGGGGGGGGATGAGAAGAGCACAGGGAGGGTGGGTGTGAGAAGTGACTGCTAGGGTAGGAGACCACTAAGGGGCAGGGGAGAGCTCTATAGTACAGGGGGCAGGACAGGGAGCTCTTTCACACTACGCGCACACACACACAATGCATCCCTATACATACACAAACACACAATGCATCCCTACACACACAGAAACACAACATGCTTCCCTTACACACAGAGAAACACACAATGCATCCATTACACACAAAGACAATGCATCCTTTGCACACATGGACAGAAACACACAATGCAAACCCTTACACACACATGCAAACACACACTGTTTCTCTTACATATACACAGAAACACAATGCATTTCATATACACACTAAATGCACACACTTACAGACACACACCTTGCATCCCTTATGCATACAAACACAGATTCACACAATACATCGCTTATACACAAACACACACTGCTTCCACTACAAACAAATACACTGCATCACCTACACAAACTGGTATCCCTATACACTACATACCATAAGCACACACATTAGATCCTCTACAATAACACACAACACATCCCCTACACACTCCACTCCCTGTGAGCGAACTCATGGGTGGAACATGTAGGTGGACTTTTAGGTGGGCCTTATGGGCATACTCACCGTCAGGCCCTGGGACCCAGACCTTGAGCTGTTTAATGGAGCTGCTTCCCATTCTACTAGAACTTTGAACTCTGCTCCTGCCCAGACCTGTCTTTACCGCAGTGCAAGTGCCCTCTGCCCCTAATTTACAGTGGCTCACACTCACAGAAAGCAGTGCCTGGAGCCCTTTGCAGCGACAGGAACAAAGAGGTTCTGCGGCAGCTGGCCGTCCTGCAAGCATTAAATTAAACAGCTGTTCCCCATGCAGCCCCAGGTGGCGCTGTGCTGGGAGAATGTGATTACACTTCACTTCCTCCCAGACTACAGAGCAGCGCATGAGAGAGAGAGAGGAGGAGGCATGATTTAATCTTACAACAAATCCACTAAGAAAATATTATTAAATTTGGGGGGGATCAGCTCTGTTTCCACAGTTTATTTGTGTTTACTCTGATGTTGGTATTAATATTGAGGGATTTCAGCAGGGGCCAACCATTGGGGTGTGCACGCTGTGCGGTCACGCAGGGTGCCATGACAACAGAGGCGCCCGCCAGCCAACACAGCTCACAAGTTGGGTACACCAGCATATTCAATTTAAATGATTCGCTGGTGGTCCACTGGTGTGCACCAGCAGTAGGTGCAGTCAGATCATATCCTCTCCCTCGTGGTTCCGGCACTCAGTTAGTGAGTCAGAGCATAGCCTCAGAGATTCTCAGCCTGCGCTCTGACAACATTGAAAGTCAGAGCCGTGAAGGAGCGGGTATGGCAAAGAGCTACTGATTAGCATAACATCAATATCCATTATAAAACCAGGAAAAGGTGGGCATGGATGGTGAACTGATTTGGTGATACAATGGGCCACTTGACTGGTTTTGCCCCCAGGCCTAAGGCTGCCAGCCCTCCCCTGAAGAAGCTGCAGTAAGAGAGTAGTCGATAACTAGCCAAGGAAGGGAAGAGCAGTTGGTAGACAACCCAAGGTTAAGGATTACAGAATGAATTATGGTTAAGAACAAGCTGAAGTCACAATACCATCAGTCAATACACAATATGAGCAAGTTCTCAGATCACCACAAGTGGAACTACAACAAGGCAAAGCATAGAACACAGGTATCACTATTATCCTATATATGTGCCGAATTTGGCCGCCATATTGTTATTCCTTGCACTAGAACACCTGTTCGTAATGTCACTAGCAATTGTGACATTTCCTGCTGGTATTAGGATCCACCCAGGTGCCATATTTAAAGATCTATGATATCCGAATATATTAGGAGTTCCTCATCAGACAGAACCATAATTAGGAGATCAATTTATATATGTATATGTGTACGCCTAATAAATTACTAAATACATATCACATACAACATTAGGTCAACTGCATCATAAATAGAAGAGCAATATATAAGTGGGATGACCAAGGATAATTAGTAGTTCTATGTAAAAGAATATCGTCATACTCTTGAATCATGCACCTGAGAAAGACAGAACTTGTCGAAATGCGTTGTGCTGTTTTTATTTTATTAAATTTGTTAGTGGAACTTCATTATCCATTCTTACATGTAAGCTATTATATTATGAAATAAATGTTTAATGCTTTTTCCTGACGGCCAATATTTCCATTTATTTTGAGAATTCCTTTTCATACCAGTTTGTTTAGGCTCAAGAGAATGTGATTGTGCCATTTATATGAAAATTAATTGGGGTTATTTTTCATACATATTACGTTATAATATATATTTTTAGCTATACCCCCATTGAAAAAAAATGCATAATTAAACATGTGCATTTTTTCATTGGGATATATCTACTATATTATATCCATAGAGAATTTTGGGGGTATTTGTGTCCCTTTAAATAACTGTCCATAATGTTCACATTAAGATAGACAAACATAATAATTTTAAAATGCTATTAGTTTAAAACAATGAATAAAAAACACAAGCATTTAATTTATAAATGCAATACATTTCATTATAAGCAGTACAATCAAAATGTTGTTCTGTGTCTGTTTATCCATGTGTCTGTATCTGTCAGTGTGTGTTTGTGAATTTGCATAGGTGTCAGTGTGTGTATCTGTTCTTCACTACATATAGAATACATCACCACCTAAACTACCTATACAAGAAATAAGCATAAGCAGTTAATATAATTATTTAATGTAACACAGAGCAAACGTAAGCATGGATCTTCTTTAACATGGTTTATAATGTTTACAATTGCAAATATGTTTTTCTGGCCAAAATGTGTGATATATACGTCTATAAATATCAATAGTCATCACTGCTGAGAGTGGATGTCAGATCATTTATAAGGATTTTTTTTTTAATTAAGCAGCATGCATTTTTTTAATTTCTCTTTGTGCAAAGCTCCTCTAGAATATACAGTTTTTGTTGTTGTTTTATTTGTTTGTTTTATGAAAGTAGGAAATGTTTACTCTAAATAATTTAACACTTGAAATATTTCATATTTAAAAAGCATATGGTTATTATAAGCATCATCGTTATTAAAAAGCACCTGTCACTCAAATAAAACTACATCTATGTAATATGCTCACCATATGTGCCAATTAATATATTTTTTTAATTATTCTACTAAAATAGATTTAAATGATTCTTTTTATTTGTATATTTCAGTTGTGATATTGTTTGCATGGAATGTCTCATATGTTTATAAAAGCACCAACAGTAATGGAACACTCAAAGCATCATAACCCCTAAAGTCCATTTTAAATTGGCTCAACACGTTCCTTGCGTCCAGCCAGATGCCTGCAACTGCATAGCCTGTTTCAGCCTACAATAAGCTCTAATGAGCTAAGCAGGGCCAATGAATGGGGTCATGTATGGAACCTGCCTAGCTCAGTGAAGACATCAATGTCTCCTGCAGGAGAAGACCAGACAAGGCCTAGGGTCTGGTGGGACCAGGAAGATTATCTGAACTTTCAAAAAATTGTTATACCTTTCATGGTATCACAACCACTACAGCAGCTTAACATGTTTATTTAAAGGGGCAGCAATGCTTTCTATTTTCTATAGGTTGAATGATTATTGCTTATTTTCATCCCATGATTTCCATGATACCATATGATGGCAATGAAAGAAAACTTAATTTTACTGAGCAGTATAGCAAAATATGATTTGGATTCCAAGCCACAATGAGATGTCCCCACCAGTGTGGAACTAAAGTAGAGAGGTCCCTGGTGCAAGAATTGTAATTGTCCCCCCTCATTGCAAGATACAGATAATCAGCTGTAGCAGTGGGAATAAACCCCTCCCTGCTATGCAGGTAAAGGGGGATTGCTGGCTTCCTCCCTGGAAGTAGGTTGGAGAGAGGCTGTTCTCTCCAGTGAGAGAGTCAAGGAGACTGAGCACTGGGAGTGCAGAAGGAAAGCTTGGAGCACTGGGAGTGCGGAAAAGAGAGAGAATTCTGTTTATTTCTAGAAGGAATGGAAGCCACATGCTAACCGAGTGTGGAGTGCTGAGAGCTGACAAAGGCACTAGGTTGGTGAACCCAAATATTATTTTGTTCTAGTTTAAACCCTGAGAGAGAGGGAGTCTGATGTGTTAGTGCTCAGACGAGCTAGGCTTTTGTTTATAGGGATTTGTGTTATTGTTGGGGTTTTTTTATTTGCCGCTGTAGCTGTGTGGATTTACAAATAAAACTGACCTGGATTACATGAAAACCAAAGGACTGTGCCTGTTGTTTACCCTAGAGGACCGTGCGACCTGCAGACAAGGATCACAATATGGTGGAGAATGGCAAAGTAGCACATTGAGGGTCTGTGGGTGTGCCAGTCATTCGTTAGTCTGTTTAAGGACTTTTTATTTTTGCAGACCTGTTTAAAAAATAAATAGCACTGTACCTTTAAGACTGTTACCTGCTTGGTGCTATAATGGAGGACCTGCTGAAGGCTGTGGTACAGGCAATCGCTAAACAACAAGACACCAACCGTTTACTGGCTGCACAGGTTAAGTACCTGAGGGACGCTCAGCAGGAGAATAGAGCTGCCCTTACTGAGGTTTTGCAGATTTCCCCCTGCAGGGAGCGTGGGGACAAAGGACCCAGTAACCACGCTACTGACATCCTGCATAAGGTGACAGAGGCAGTAGAGGAAGTCTTTAGCAAGCTGAAAAGCATGGAGGAAGCAAAGTGTGATATTGAGAAACACGCAGGAGAAAGAATGACTGTGAATGAGGCCAGCAGTGACAAGTCAGTTTATGCTATAAAGAATGAGACAAGTAAAGCTAGTGAATACAGCCAGGGAAAGAAAAATGAAACAGAAGCCCCTGATGTACACCCAAGTGAACAAGTCAAAGGCATGAAAAGCAGACTGACTTGGGGAGTCAGAGAAGACAACAGCAAAGGAGCTGAGCTTAATAGAGAGAAGCAAAGCACCCCAGTTGAGTATAGCAATGCGGTGCACTGTTTAGTAGCTGAGGCTACCCAAGAATGTCGACCAGCTGTTGAACAGTTTGGCCGAGAAAAGCAAGGCCGAGAAGTAGTGGCAAAACAAAGTAGCCACTTCTGATCTAAGCCAAGGGAGAGCGAGCATTACAGAACCAAGCTGTGGTAATAAGATTGGCACGTCCGCACCTAGGCCCAAACAAGGCGAAAGTGACATAGTAGATGACATTGGCTTAACAGAAATAAATATTTCAGAGACACCTGGTATTGCTACAAAGGCTTTGAATGATTGTCCGGGATCCGTAGAACTTGATCTGCTGGCAAAGACTACTGCTACAAGGCCTGGACGCACTGACTACCTGGAACAGCTGCCAGATTCTGGGAACACAGTCATGGAATTAAAGGCGGGACTCGGAATGCCTGACCGGCTGTTTGATACGGGGGCTGTCATGACTCAGCGAGAGGCCATGACTGCGTCTCTGTACACCCCCGAGGGAGCAGGGAGACCGCCAGACAGCCCAGAGGAAAGCATTGCTGGCATTGAGAGGTGGCCACTCAAGGCCAAGCAAGCAGAGGATACCCCTGGGGAGGAAACCAGGCAAAGGAAAGATGAACTAAGCCGGGAGTCTGGGCCCTCAGGCAGAAGAACTGCGTTCCATACCAGGCCAGGCCGAGCATGATGGGATGGAGCTGGGATCAAAGGCTGCATTCATGCAGGAGGAGGATGCTCTAGACAGCCGCCCTGGCCAACCCCCTGAGGGTATAGAGATGAGACCTGTAGCATTACCCGTAGGGAGCAAGGAAGGCTCCCAGGAATTCGCAGAACTGATGGAGGATGTTGTGGAGCCCTTCACGGAGAGACCTGTTCCAGTGGAGGATGAGCTGGTGACAGAACCAGGTCTTGAAGAGGTTGAGCACCTAGAAAATTCAGCTCATGAAGTAATCATAAGTGATATACGTATAAATGCTATAGAAAAGTTAGTTACACGCAAAGCCTTTGTAAAGTTTGCATTGGGAAGTAACTCGGACATTGAAAGATTATCAAACCAGAAACTGCTGTGGATGTGGAAGCGGATGATTGAGAGGAACTTGGCTGCTAAGGAGCCACACAGTATTGCCTAGATCCGCTAGCAACCAAATAAGCG
Source organism: Pelobates cultripes (assembly GCA_933207985.1). Taxonomy (NCBI): domain Eukaryota; kingdom Metazoa; phylum Chordata; class Amphibia; order Anura; family Pelobatidae; genus Pelobates; species Pelobates cultripes. The sequence continues at coordinate 102,045,290 of OW240923.1, forward strand.
GGAAAACTGGAAAGAAAGGACAAAACCTGATACTGAGTCTGGGACAATATAACTATGATGGTAGAACGTACCCAAAAGTCCCATTACAGCTACGAGACCAGACTGAGAAACTCAGATGCTTCAACTGCCACATGCAAGGACATATTACATATAACTATCCTGAGAGTGAAGAGCCAATACAGTGTGACATACGAATAAGGGCTCTGCATAGGATTGTATTGACTTACTTAAAGATGTGTGTGGTGACTAGTGGTGGTGTTACAGCACAGTTAAAAGTGGTGATGGTGGAAGGGAATTGTGTACAAGCACTAATCAATTCAGGGAGTGAGGTTACCTTGATGAAAAGTGTTCTCCTCCAGCTAGAAAAATGTGATACAAGACAAATTATTAATATTGTGTGTACAAATGGTGACACCCGCACATACCCCACGGCAGAGGTAGAGTTTGTTACAGAGGTTGTAAATGTTAAATGCCCTATAGTACATGTAGCTCAAACGCAAGAGTGGATAAGTAAGGCCAGGTATCAGAGTACCTTGGACCTGGTCATAGGGTATTGGCAGGTTCCCCTGACAGAGAAAGCAAAGGGAAGGACCGTATGTTGCCACAACCCTCGGGAGTAGAAAACAAAGTACTGCCATTCAGGTTGCATGGTGCAACAGCACCCTTTCCGCATATGACGAATAGGATACTTTGGCCCCACAGAGTATGCAGCTGCCGGTTTGACCGCTAAGACTAAGTGTTATCTAGGATTAGAGGAGGCTAACTATGTGGGTTATCTTATTGGGTGGGGGCTCCTTAAACTACAAGGGAACAAGGTAGCCGCCATCTACAATAGGCCACCTCCTGTAACTGAGAAGCTAGTCAGGGCAGGTACAGCCCTAGGTGTTATGAATGTTCACGGTTTGTGTTTGAAGGCCGCTCGCCCCGATGGGTCTGAGCTGGGGGGGGAGGATATGTGATAAAGTGAAGGCAGATAGGCCTATAACATTTAACCCCAGGGGGAGTATGTGTAGTATGTGTTGTAAGCAACACAAACCACCGTTTAGTTATGGGCCCCTGGGGTGGAGCATTTGGAGAGCAGGGTGGGCCAATGCTCCACTCCTCAGTTTATACACAACTGGGAGAAATCAGGTCCAGGCAAGAGTTTTTTGGAACTGTCTCCAACCCACTGCTCAGCTGCAGATAATCAGCTGTAGCAGTGGGAATAAACCCCTCCCTGCTATGTAGGTAAAGGGGGGGTGGGGAATTGCTGGCTTCCTCCCTGGAAGCAGGTTGGAGAGAGGCTGTTCTCTCCAGTGAGAGATTTAAGGAGACTGAGCACTGGGAGTGCAGAAGGAAAGTTTGGAGCACTGGGAGTGCGGAAAAGAGAGTGAATTCTGTTTATTTCTAGGAGGAATGGAAGCCACATGCTAACCGAGTGTGGAGTGCTGAGAGCTGACAAAGGCACTAGGTTGGTGAAACCAATATTATTTTGTTCTAGTTTAAACCCTGAGAGAGAGGGAGTCTGATGTTAGTTAGTGCTCAGACGAGCTAGGCTTTTGTTTATAGGGATTTGTGTTATTGTTGTGTTTTGGTTTTTTTGCTGCTGTAGCCGTGTGGATTTACAAATAAAACTGCCTGGATTACATGAAAACCAAAGGACTGTGCCTGTTGTTTACCCTAGAGGACCATGCTACCTGCAGAAAAGGATCACAACAGACACACAATTACACATAGATACACACACAATAACCTTGACATGCATGCAGTTACACATACACACAATGACACTCATACAGATACAAATGCAGACACACATAATTACACACATTCAGATACAGACACACAGAAGGACACACAGACACATACACAGATGCACAGATACACACATTGACACCTATGCAAATACACACACACACTAACAGACATACAGATACAGGCACATGGATAAACAGACACACAGAATAACACACATCCAGATTCACAGACACTCAAAATGATACACCGACACGAAGATATACACACACACAAATAGTCACACATGCAAAATATATTTCTTTTAGCCACTCTCCTATTTACTGGCTTCCCTAGGGTCCAGTTGCCTGGCTGATGCTTGTGGGAGTCATAGACTCTCCCATTCCTTTCTGCCTCTCCCGCACAGCACACCGGCTGTCATATCCTCCCATTGCTGACATTATGAAAGGAGCCCGGTCGCACTGTTAATAATGGCTGCAGCGCTAATTGGGCCCAAGAAGGCACATTGCCATCAGGTAGCCTTACATGCATGGGTCACCCAATGGGCCCCATCAGCGTGCAGGCCCCAGTGCAGCTGGTGCAGTAGTTTCATTGCTGGTTTCCACAATTCAGGCTTTGTTGCCCTTTTGTAATTAATTTTCCAAGTTACTATGGATTCACGCAGAACTTTTTAGGGTCTTTCTCTTGTGTCCTTAGAATCAGAAAAGTGGTACAAGGAGTGGTAAATTGGGACTGTCTAACCAGATCCAGGAATGTTGGGAAGTATGTTACCCTGTTAATGAATCTACACAGATATTATAATCAAACAGTGCACATTTACGAATATTTGTGTAATTACATTATTACAAGACTAACTGAATTAATCTCTCTTCTAAAAATGAAATTAATATAGCACATTTAATTGAGAACACTAGGAAAAAAAATCTCTCTAATCCAAAAGCTTAGAGGTTTCTTTGTTTTCTGGATATTTAGTGTTTCTCCAAAATGTAATTAACCGCTGGCCATTCCAGGCTGTGATTAATCTTCAGAGTTTGAAAGAAAAGTAATTTTCTACAAACAACACTAAAATCATAGAGATGGAAAACTATTTGATATGAATGTGATGGGTCGTGATTTTTATTCCACATTCATATCCCTTTATACAAATCTATTTTGCTTTTTGAAATTACTTCGTGTTTACCAGATTTATAATAACCAATGATTTGTGCACAGAAGAATTCAGAGAACAATTTAGATGGCAAATAATCTTCCTGGGATGAGTGCGTGGGAAAATAGAATTCCTCATTACTCGCCTATTTTCTTATTGAGTGGCAAGTGCTGATAAATAAATATATATATATATTAAAAAAACTTAAATGTGCTTGACACTCCGCTCAAAATGAAAAAAAATAAAATAACAATTGCCCCTCCCGCCCAGCTCTGGGGAGAGGAAGGGGTTAAAACTTACCTTTATTCCAGCGCCGGGCGGGGAGCTCTCCTCCTCCTCTCCGCCTCTTCTCATCCCTTTCGGCTGAATGCGCACGCGCGGCAAGAACGTACAATCAATTGCCAGAGAGAGATTAGCTCACTCAATCTGGTATTGTATAAGCTATATATGTAAAGAGTCATTGTTATCACATCAGTCTTTTTAAGCTGTTAATAGAAATATCCCAAGCGAATATTTCTCATTTAGTCCTTTGGGGTAGACTGTGTCAAGGGTTTTTATCCAGTATAGTTCTTTCTGTAATAGAAGCTTCTTACAGTCTCCGAGGTATATGGTCAATCGCTATAAACTTCATGGAGAGTAATGGATGGTTACACTCCAGAAAGTGTTTTGCCACTGGTAGATCAGAGCCATTATCTGTGCAAGCGACACGTATACTGGAGCGGTTGTTGCGGATTCTTTCTCCTAGTGGCAGGTTCGTTTTGCCTATTTACGCCAATCCACAGGGATAACAAAATGTAAACACTTTGATAGACGTGCATGTGCTGTACAGCGGGCACTAGGACCATACAGAGAGAGCTTCAGCACTGCTCTCTGCAAGGTTATAAAAGTAAGGCACAGGCTCAGCTGAGGCGCCACTTCGGTAAGTAGACACATCCACGTCTTGCTGTTCCACCCATTGTGGGTGTCCCCAGTGAGGAGATGGTTGAGTAGTTGTGCACTCTGAAAGGTCCCTCCACCCATACCAATTACAATTTTCAAAGGTATGTTTTATAGGTTAATGGAATGAATTATGAGAGATGTATCTGAGGATCAGGCAGTGGTGTCAGTAACAGATTGAGGTGTAATAAAAGGAATTTGGTCTTTGGTACCCCAGATGTAACATACAACCCATATGATATGGACAGAAAGTGATATTGTAGCTTCTCTACATCATTAGTAACTAAGACTGCTTATAATTAGCATAGGAAATACATGTAATTGGGGCAGCGAGTCTATGAAAAATCTCTTTAAAACACTTGAGAGCCATCAGAATTGTATCACAAGGTTTTACATGTATTCTTCAGCTTTTTCTTTTCCCAGCAGGACGTTAATAAACAGGGAAACATATATTGTTTTCTTTGTCTGTGTTTCTGTACATGAAGTGTGGACAGTTAAAATCAATCAAACATCTAGTTATCCTAACAATGTACGCCAATTTATTCAGAAGAAGAAGAGAATCACAGACTCAGGAATATGTTGGGTTTTTTGTTTGTTTGTTTTGCATACACAACAGATGGATAAGCAGTTTAAAGAGGCATTTTAAGAGACAAAAATAAATATGTAAAATAAAGCTGCCCTGTATACCTTTAAATTGTGTTATGCTGTCAGCAGGAATAAAAAGGTGCATTTGAAATGATTCCCTTGCTTGTTTGTTTCAAAGCTGACACAATAATGCCATAACATTCCTATATGTACTTTATTTGTGAAAAATGATGCTCGATGCTAATGATCAAAAACCGAGTAGCTTGCAGCATAATGTTCTAGGTTACCGGTGAGGGAAGGATAAGATATCTGAAAAAAGAGGTAAACATCACCAAAACAGCCCACTTTTTAGCTGGTGTATTGTGTGATGGGTCAGAGAAGTGCTCCTCAACCCTCTCCTCAAGGCACACCTCACAGTCCAGGATTTAGGGATTACCCGGGTGTGGCAAAGGTGTTAAAAAAAAAAAAACCTTAAACCCTAAGGTGTTTTTTTTTTCTAAACACCTTAGACACACTTGGGCAATCCATAAAATGGACTGTTGGGTGTGCCTTGAGGAGTGGTTTGAGGAGCACTGGGTCAGAGACCTCTCTTCCCTGCAGTCTCTTCAACACTCTACTATAGACAGAAGACACTGAGTTCTATAGAATGACCAGAATGAGAGATCTGTTTGTCTGAGGGCACAGACGTAATGGATCATTGATAGACCAAAATACGTTGGATCCAGGATCCATACTTTCCATTTTTGTCACTCGTAAAGTTAAAGGAGCTTTCCATGTACCATAATTACTACAGTGTGCTCAAGTGGCTATGGTGCCCCTCGATGTACATAATCAAACCGTTTACCAACTGTTTGACTTCCTACCTGGGGTTCACAGCTCTTGAGGGCAGGAAGCTTATGATAGGAGTTTCCATTAGCTCTCCTGAGAAACTGCATCTTCAGGGCCGGTTCATCAGTGGGGAGTGTCAGCCAATGGATCTGAGCCAAGAAGATAAGCCTTGCACAGCTTACAGTTCTTATAAAAGCAGGGAGTGGCACACAGTGGGCTCTAGATAAGAAGTCAAACTATTCTAAGACAATAAGATTACTTACATTAGGGGGTGCCAGGGCCCTGCTGTGGTTTTGGTGCTTGAAGACTTCCTTTGAGCATTAATGAACATGTTGGTAAAGACACAAAAATATTATCACATTTAGCCTTAAAGCTCAGCTTTCCTTCCCCAAATATAACCCTTTTCGACTCTTTTTCTCACTGAACAGAATTGTCAAACGAATTGCAAATTCGAAGACAAGATATCCATGTTCAAATAAATTTCCAATGCACCTGTTTATCCAGCGTTATCAATTTTGGCTTAAAATTTGCCATTCTCTACTCAATATCATACAATTCCACGTTTAAAGAATAAACCCACATTATCAAACAGGCGAACTCCATGGGTAAAATAGGAATGTAAATGGAGACAGAAAGTCCTTAATTATTGTCAAAAAAATATTTAATATGAATGTCATCCCAAAATATTTTCATAGCAAATATACCTTAAATATTCTAGAAAAATATAGATGTTTATGAGAAAAAAAAGACAAAAGATGTAAAACATAGATTTAATTTTTGTTTAACATTTTATATTTTTATGGCATTTTTAAATAGAGAAGATGATAAAATAAGGATGACATTAGGATTCATTATGACCCATGCAAGATGTGGTTTCTCTGTTTGAAAACCTCTTCAACCCACCAGGGAACATAACACATCTATTATAAGCAACAAGGGACACACCAGAGAATATAGCTGCAATAACTACCAGAAGGAAGACTCAGAAAGAAAAGGAAAATTACAGTGGTATTCAATAACATGTGATTTGTCAGGAACTACATTTCAAACTTTGGTCTAAAATAGCTAAACTGAAAACATATCTGACTAGGGGAGTTTTCCAAATTACAATTTTACCACATGACAGGAGGCTTCATATTTGCATATCTTTCTTTACTGAAAACTCCAGCAGCATAGAAACAGTAACAACCAATCAGAAAAAAGATATGATGCCCATAAAAGGCCCTGTCTATGACATCACTTCCTCTTTCTTTGCTGCTCCAGCCATATACAGGTCAGAGTAATTTTACCTCTAGTATACCTTATGTATTGCTGTATTTTTTATTGTGTTTTTATTGTACTACTTTTACCCCTGACTGCCTATACTGTCCCCCCTACTCTTTAGTATTTCCCCTCTGTGTCTCTGTTCTGCTGTGTTATTTTCCACCTTATTTCTCTTTCGGCGGTCCGCGGGCGGCGCGGCCGTCGGTGCCACGCTCACCACGCGGACCCACTTTTTTCTCCACACACAGGGGCTGTTGGGGACGGGTGGAGGGTAGCCGGGGTTTTGATTTTTAGTTTGCCGCGTTTGTCTTCACCTCGCTCGCGGCCGCGAGCGAGACACCTCTATCCACGCGGCCGGCGGCCATCTTGGATCTCGCGGCTCGCGAGATCCGCGACGGCCGCCTCACCTTCATTCACGGCGGTTCGGGATTCACCCGATCGCCGCCACGATACCGGGGAGTGCCCTCAGGGTGACCCCCAGCTGCTCACAAGTCCCCACCATATTTTTTATGCTACACCTAAACCCTTCAAGGGTGTGTTTTTTCCTACACTGTATTTATGCCTCAGTGAGGCAGAGAAATTGCATGCACAGGAAATGTATTATGAAGTTGACTATTAAAGGCTCTTTATCAATTGTACAGATTGACTCACTGTCCCTTGCTGGGACATATACATTCATACCCCACAGGGGATCTGACATTACTTTACCCTCAGGGGTATGCTATATTAATTACCCTACACAGGGTCATATTACACGACTGTACCTAAGGGTGCAAATTTATGTGGGTGTCCTCTGGGTATTTTTTCATGGCACACCACCTGGGGTGACCCCCCAGATACGCATGCAAGGGCGCTGACGACCCAATTTAATTGATGTGGGTGTCCTCTGATTGCCACGGCACACCACCCGGGGCGAACCCCGTTGATATGCACAAGGGCCCATACCTCCTAGGTACTGAGATACGCATATTGCCCTGAATCATATATTACGTGCATATAGAGCCTTTTAAACATACGCAGAGTCAATCTATATCTGTACGTGGCTCTCCTCCACTGAACCTTGTTTTCGCCCAACAGGTCGATACAAGCCCCAGATCATGGAAGATATTCAAAGCACCCAAGACTTCCAAACCATGATCAACGCCGCCGTGGCGGCTTCAGTAGAAAAGGCCCTCTTACGGGCGCTACCCCACGGCCAAGATGACACAAACCCCCCTGAACGCATAGAAGCTTCAGGCTCTGAGGTGTCAAAGGCCAAGAGACAGAGGAAGGTTTCGAGTCCTCCCTCCACCAAGACTAGGGGCAAGTTGCCCGTCAAGCGCATTAGGAACGCGGACCGACAACCCACGTCCTTCCCGCCTCAATCCTCGGACGAGGACGAGGCCTATATGCCACAGGCACTGGATGTGGTGGACGAGTGGCACGGGGACGGCTCGCCCTCAGACGACGAAGAATGGCAAGACCTCCCCCCCACCTCTTCAAAGTATGTCAAGGAGACCTTTCTCGGCAACCGGGCCAAGGAACTCGATGACGACCTCCACACCGGCCAGTCTGAAGACGGGGTCTTCTTGGACGACCAAGGGACACCGCTGTTCGACCCGCGCACCATCCGACACCCACGGTCCTCGGAATGGACACTGCCAGATCACCTGGCGAAGTTCATACATTACTGGCTGCGCAAACCGCTGGAGAAGGAGGTACGGGCACGCCTCAGGACTGAATGTCCCAGGCCGCTAATTCCCGACAAGGTGGCGCTGACGCCCGAATTCGACGACACTATGGTGGTCTTCATGTCACGCACGGGCAGGGACCCACGCAAAGGGGCGGAAAAGGGCATGAAAGCGGCACAGGACAAAGTGCTGGACTTGCTCGGCCCCATTGCCAAGATGCTATACTTCGCGGACCTCGCTCTCAGCCAAGACTCTCAACTGGACCCCCATGTCATCCGTGAATGGGCTCAACGCGCTGTGTGTCTACTGGGCAATGCTAATGCCGCACTTTGTGTCGAAAGGCGCAGATCGGCACTAATACGTATTGACAGCAAGCTCCTGGACCTCGGGGCTAAAGAATTCGGACCAAAAGCTCATGGCCTACTTTTTGGCGATGCCTTCATCGCGGAACTTAAAAGGCACGTGAACCTATTCACGACCCTGAACAAGGCTCAAACCTCTCTCAAACAGGTGTTCCACACCCCATCCACAAGAGGTGTTTTTGGAAGGGCTGGTCGACAACGGAACCGTGCCACCAGCCGTTTTTGGGCCTCAGGTTCCAGACCTTTCCCACAAGCCCCGAATTTCTTCCCGTCTACGGCAAAGGCCTTCATCATTCAGAGGAACGGGGAGATCCAGAGGCTTCAGAGGCCGTGGCCGCGGCCGCTCCTCCAATGGTGAGTCCACCTATATACACAAATGCATCAAAATTTATTGCAGGCAACCTTTCCCTTTTCTTCCAGAACTGGGAACTGATTACCAAAGACGCCTGGGTCCTCCAGACGGTCCGGGGTTTCGTCATAGACTTCGCCACCCGACCCATTCAAAACGCTCCCCCTCCCCCAATCCACATGTCAGCAGGACAAAGCCACCTAATAGACGAAGAGGTCCGCGCCCTCTTCGAGAAAGGCGCGATACAATACGCACCGGACGGGGGAGGCTTTCTAAGCAACATTTTCTTGGTCAAGAAGAAGACGGGCGAATACAGGCCGGTTATCAACCTCCGACAGTTAAACTCATTCGTAATTTACAGACACTTCAAAATGGAAGGAATCCACCTTCTACAAGACCTTCTCGTCAAGAACGACTGGTTTACTCGCCTGGACCTCAAAGATGCGTATTTATCCGTCCCAGTGGACGTCCAATGCAGGCAATTCCTCCGTTTCCGATGGAAAGGACGGATATGCCAATTTACCTGCCTGCCATTCGGCCTCAGCTCAGCTCCGTGGTGCTTCACGAAGCTGCTGAGACCAGTGATGGCTCACATCCGAACGAGGGGCATACGCTGCCTCGTTTACTTGGACGATTTGCTAATCTTTTGCGAATCCGCATCCAGGCTGCGATCACAGACGAAATTTGTCGTTCACTCGCTAGAATCCCTGGGTTTCGTAGTGAACAGACAGAAGTCGTCTCTCTCTCCCTCCCAGTCGGTCCAATTCCTGGGGTTCGACATAGATTCGAAGGAATGTGTACTACGCCTTCCATCGAAAAAGATAGCTTCAATAAGGAAGGAAATCAGACGGGTCCTGAAGATGGACACAATACCGCTCAGGATGCTCGCCCGAATCGTGGGACTCCTTTCCTCCTCCATACAAGCGATATTCCCGGGCCCTCTACACTACAGGGCCATGCAACGGCTGAAAGCAGAATATCTGCGCACCGGACACTCCTACGACCACTGGATCCCACTCTCGTCGGAAGTGAGGTCGGAACTACGATGGTGGTTACTACATATACAAGCCTGGAACGGCAAAGCGATCTTCGGCCCTTCGCCGGACTTCATAGTGGAATCGGACGCCAGCCTGTGGGGATGGGGCGCTCATTGCACGGACGCCTCCACGGGAGGCCCATGGCAGGAGGAGGAGACCAGCCTACACATCAACTGCTTGGAACTGATCGCGGGATCCTTCGCCATCCGCAGCCTGGCCAAAGACAGGTCGAATTGCTGTATCCTGCTCCGCATGGACAATGTCTCAGCGGTACAATACATCAACCGCCTGGGCGGAGCGAGGTCAAAGGACCTGACCGAAGCCACGAAAGACATCTACAGTTTCTGCCTACGGAGAAACATCACGCTGCAAGCAGAATACCTCCCAGGTATCTCCAACCTGACGGCGGATTGGTTCTCACGCCACTGGAGAGACACCAGCGACTGGAAACTCAACAGGGAGATATTTCAGACGCTACGTCAGCGGTTGGGCCCTCTAACAATAGACTTGTTCGCCTCCAGGACCAACCACCAACTACCAAGGTACTACAGTTGGCTTCCGGATCCGAAGGGCGAAGCAGCGGATGCATTCCTGCAGGACTGGCCCCCCCTTGGGGCCTATGCTTTCCCTCCGTTCTCACTGATCCCAAGGGTACTGCGATACTCCCGCACTCACAGGATATCGCTCCTGCTCATAACACCACTTTGGCAGAGCCAACCATGGTTTCCGGACCTCCTGGAGATGTCGCACGACCATCCCCTTCGGCTCCCGACCTACCCGTTGCTCCTGTCGGGACCTCGGGGGGAACCCCATCCCCTCGTCCTGGAAGGACAACTAGAACTGGTGGCCTGGACGATTTCAGGGGCTCCTGGTCGGTCCATGGCCTATCGCAACCTACTAAAGACCTCCTATGGGACTCATGGGCCCCCGGCACCAGGAGATGTTACATATCCGCCTGGTCAGCCTGGAGTGCTTGGTGCATGGAAAGGGATTCCGATCCCTTTACTGCCTCTGTCCCACTGATCCTCAACTATCTCGCTCATCTGTTCTCGACGGGTCGATCATATAGATCCCTTAACGTGATCAGATCGGCTATTTCAGCGGCGCACGTCCCAGTACAAGGCAGGCCAGTGGGTCAAGATCCTCTGGTATGCCGTCTACTGCGAGGTGCCAAACTTACAAGACCCCCTGCACCCAAATACTCCAACCTCTGGCAGGTGAATGGGGTGCTGGATTTCCTGCGGGGCTGGCCGGACAACCCCGTTCTATCGCTGAAACAGCTTTCAGCGAAACTGGCCCTTTTGTTATGCCTCGTCTCATTTCGACGGGTGTCAGACGTTAGGGCCTTTGACGTGGACGGTTTCTCTCTCACTCCGGAGGGGGTCACCTTCTCCATTTCTAGACGGACTAAATCAGACTCGTCCTCAGTGTCTTATCCATACTTCGAATCGGACCCCAAGCTGTGCGTTGTCAGGACACTTCTGAGGTATACGGAAGTCACAGCCAACCTTCGGCTCACCCCGACGGGTCAGTTGCTGATCTCCTACGTAAGACCTCACGCTCCGGTGTCTACAACAACCCTGGCCAGATGGGTACGCTGGCTACTTGAGGCTAGCAGGTATCGAACCTAGCTTTGGAGCACATTCGGTCAGGGGTGCGGCAGCATCCCAAGCCTTCTTGGCAGGCGCATCCCTACCCGACATTATGCGTTGCGCTGACTGGACTCGGGAGAGTACGTTTAGGACTTTTTATTTTCGCCAATCCTCTCACGCCTCCTTCACACTAGTCAATTCTAAGCTTTAAAAATGCAAATATGAAGCCTCCTGTCATGTGGTAAAATTGAAGATTATATTAGCTTTTAGTGTACTAATAATCTTAATTTTAGTAATGACAGGAGGCGAATATTTCCCACCCTATGGAATCCCTCCCTAGTTATCTCGTGTTATATAGTGTATGTTCTAGTGTTCAGGATAACATGCATGTTAGGATTGTATTACTGCTTAGACATGTAGCTGTCTCTAGTACGACATTGTTGGGTTCGTGATCATGTACATTGTATTATGTTCGTTTTACTTATTAAATGTTTTAACTTACGGTTTTTTATACAGTGTTGATAGTTATCACAGTCTGTATCCATTAGAATGGTCAGGTTACTTATGTTTGTTGCATGCGGACAGTTTTCCACTTCAGAGACCTCTCACCCTTTTCTTTTTATTTCAGCGTGAACGTCTTCTCTTCGGGACAAGAACTCGCCTTCTCATACCGTTACACCATGGAATTACCGGAGTTATGTTTCCTGCTCTATTGTTGAACTGTTAACTCAATATGTTTGTGTTTTTGTTGTTACCTATTTTTCGCGTCAAAGAAAGAGGAAGTGATGTCATAGACAGGGCCTTTTATGGGCATCATATCTTTTTTCTGATTGGTTGTTACTGTTTCTATGCTGCTGGAGTTTTCAGTAAAGAAAGATATGCAAATATTCGCCTCCTGTCATTACTAAAATTAAGATTATTAGTACACTAAAAGCTAATATAATCTTCAATTAACTTTGAATTTCAATCAACTGACACTTTAGGGCAAGCATGTGAAACTTACGGGCCACATGCGGCCCACAATGGACCTCCTTGCGGCCCGGCGAGCTGCGAGTACATGCCTAGTGTAAAAGCAGAGTAGACACCTGCTCGCCCCACATTGCAGGTGCCTACTCTGCTATTATTTACCTGGCCGGAGGAGAGGAAGCAGGACACAGGTGGCAGCAAGGGAGCTCAGTGTTCCTGCTCCTCACTGCTCCCTCGCGCCTTCTGTAGTGATGCCGGGTGCCGGAATATGACGTCAGGGAGTAGTGAGGAGCAGGAACACCAAACTCCAGATAGAAGATCCCACTGGACCCCAGGGAATGATGTGAGTGAGTGAGTGAGTGTGTGTGTGTATGTCTGTCAGTGAGTGTGTATGTCTGTCAGTGAGTGCATCTGTCAGTAAGTGTGTCTTTCAGTGAGTGTGTATGTCTGTGTGTGTGTATGTCTGTGTGTATGTGTGTGTCTGTCAGTGTGTGTGTGTGTGTGTCTGTCAGTGAGTGTGTCTGTCAGTGTGTGTGTCAGTGAGTGTGTATGTGTGTGTAAGTCAGTGTGTGTCTGTCAGTGAGTATGTATGTCTGTGTGTGTATGTCTGTGTGTGTGTGTCTGTCTGTGTGTTTGTCAGTGAGTGTGTCTGTCAGTGAGTGTGTGTGTGTGTGTCTCTGTCAGTGAGTGTGTGTGTCTGTCAGTGAGTTTGTGTTGGTCAGTATTTTGATGACAGCGGATGGACAGTGGAGTACCTGGAGGTGCACGGAGGCACACCACGTCACATTCTGACTAGTGATGTCCCGAACGTTTCGCGAACAGTTCACTGCGAACAGTTCGCCACGGACTCATCATTGAGTAAACTTTGACCCTGTACCTCACAGTCAGCAGACACATTCCAGCCAATCAGCAGCAGACCCTCCCTCCCAGACCCTCCCACCTCCTGGAGGGTCTGGTAGGGCGAACCGTTTGGCGAACCGTTCGGGACATCACTAATTCTGACTTGATGTTGACGTGCTCCACCTTCACAGGGTTTCAAGAAGTAGCGGGAGGATACGCTTTGGCACAGGGTGCGGACGTTGCCTTTGGGGAATACCAGAGGCCGGACTCCGGAGTCGCATACTGGCAGTGGCAATGTAAGTGAAGTCTGCTTGTTGACTAGAAGGGGGTGCTGGGATTTAGTAGAGGGGTGAAGGACTGGGATTTAGTATAGGGGGAGGACTGGGATTTAGTATATGGGGGGGACTCGGATTTAGTAGTGGTGCGGTATGAAAATAAACCTACGTTTCTATGAGAATTTAAGTCGTTTTTTTTTTTTATGTGGCCCACATAAACTTAAGCTTTGTTTATGTGGCCAGTGCTAGACTTTGAGTGTGACATGCTTGCTTTAGGGGTTGTTCACTGAACTACGAATCATAGTGAATTAAAAACCACATGATTATCTCGATTTTTCTTGTAGGTCTATGCTGTTACAAACAGGCTGGCCTATTATATCCAGAAGTAAAAAAGATATAATGATCCATATCTTTACATCCACTAAAGCTGCATTAGCCAGATATTGGAAACTTACAGATATTCCTCTGTGGGACATGATTAGGTATCAAGTTTTAAATCAGTGTAAAAGGGGGAGAGGCATTTTGAGACAGCATAACTGCCTTAACCCAAGAACAGAACAATGGGAGAAATGGGTCACAAAATTAGGGAACAAGTAGAAACCTATATACCTTTTGTTACTCCTTCCCCATTTTCTTTTTTCTTTTCTGTTCTCTCATCACAGTAAGTGTTTGTCTTTTGTTTGTCAATGTTTATTAGTTTGTAATGCAGGGTTTTATAAGCATTGGAGCAGTTTAAGTATGATATGTTAAATTAAGTTTGGCATAATAAATTCATGGTATACTGCCTAGATAAGCAATCCTTCTCTCCTTCTTTAATGTCTCATATCATTTCTATGATAAGCTATATACATGAGCATTGGCTCAAATCAACAGCAACATTAGCATAAGATAATATCACGTATCATGAATAAAAAATGATATTATATATAAGATAAAATAAAAAAAATATACAGGATATAAAGAAGGTCAAGAATAAAGGTAGGACAGCTTCACATCCTGGCGAGTAACCCATGGGCTTATGTGTCTGTCCCTGTCCAGTTCTATATTCTATTGTACTATATGTCAATTTTTGTAAATAAAAAAAATAAAAAATAAATAAACCAAATGATTAATTCTCTAACTCATCGGTATTCACAGTTTTTAAGTTTTATCCTGAAGTGTGCCTTACTTAGTACACAAACATCTTTAGTGAGTAAGCAGGTTAGGATATAGATATATCTAAACTGCACATAAATAGAAATAACATATTTTCACTGCACACGCTATTACAGTCGTGTTGTCAAACGGTTATCTATCTGTCTAGCAGAACACAAAACACATTATCCCCATCTTGCAGAATATTGGCATCCACTAGTGTTTCCACTGTAGTCAGCCCAAGACAAAAGGACCATATTTTTTCAAAGGCAGTTTCTTGAGCATGGCTTACACAGGACTTAAAAAATTACAGCTTTATAGAAACAAAATATAAAAAAATGACAAAAAGTAATATTTACATACACATATCACATAGGTACTGTATAAACAGAGCTTTAAAAAAAAGTTTCGTTTTTCATATCTATCTGTCTGTCCGTCCCTCTCTCTCTCTGACTCTCTCTATCTGTCTGTCTATCTATCTATTGTTCTATCTATATCTATCTATCTATCTATTTATCTGTCTGTCTATCAATCTCTCTCTCTCTCTATCTATCTATCTATCTATCTCTCTATCTCTCTATCTATCTCTCTCTCTCTCTCTCTCTATCTATCTGTCTGTCTGTCTATCTATCTATCTATCTATCTATCTGTCTCTCTGTTTGTCTGTCTATCTATTTATCTATTGATCTATTTATCTATCTATCTATTGATCTATCTGTCTGTCTGTCTGTCTATCTATCTCTTCTCTGTCTAACTGTCTGTCCGTCTGTCAGTCTATCTATTACTTAGCTGTGTGTCTTGCATTTATCTTATCTTTTATCTATCTGTCTGCATGTTTGTCACATATCTATCTGCTAGTCTATCATTCTGTCATTCCATCTGTTTGTCGAACTATATATAGGGGTGCCCAAAACTTAGATCCGCAGATGTTTTAAAACTACAGCTTTCATTGACGTTGTGGCATTCTAAAGCATTCTAAAGGCATGTAAAGTATGATGGGAGTTGCATTCTACAACATCTGGGGATCTTCCACTCGGACACCCCTGCTCTATGCCTATATCTACAGCTCTGCAGAATATGTCAGCACTTCATAAATGCCATTAAAAAATAAATATCCCTTTATTTTATACACTTTTAGTGGTTTTCTAAGAAAAAAAATATTCAATACACTTTTCAAGATTGCCACTATTGATCGAAGTAGTAAATTTTCCCGGTGCGTGCCTTGGGATGTTAATAGTTAAGCACTGCAATAATAACCAGATTTTATCAAGAGGTGTAGTTCTAGAATGTACATGTATATTATAATAAAAGCAAGCCAGTCTTGTCTGTCTTTTTCAGGCAAGAGGCATTGGACGATCTGTACTGCCTCCTTATCTGGATGCATTGTCACAGCTTAGTTCACGGAACATGGAGTGAATGAGGCAGGGGATTTGCATCGGAATGATGTATTCAGGCAACTAACCTCACCTGCATACATATTGATGATCTCATTAGGCTAGATTTATCAAGTCGGGCAGATTTGCATTTACCGGTGGCAGAGACTCTCTCACATAGGAATAATTCAGAAAATTACAGATCAATAAAATAAGTCATTTTTATAAATACTTTTTTTCTCTTTGAAATAACTTCTACATATTGGCTATTGCTGTGTCGAATTAATTTGTTTTAGGTAACATACTGAGCCATCAATTATATGTAAAAAAAATAAAAAATAAAAATTTATTGTTCAAACTCTATTTTTTACTTCAAGATGTGAAAGTCTTAGAGTGTGATCTAATGTTCATCTTGTGTATAAATTACGTTAGCAAAGGAAAATAAACCTCTGTCTTTTGCAGTTAGCTTTGAGCAAATTATATGCCTGTGGCCACAAGGGTTAAGAATGCAGTAAGAAGCATGTGATTCTGGGACTCCAATGGATAGATCTGAAGATACAGGAAGAGGGAGAAAATACGGTTAATATAAGTGAATTTGTGAAAAATAATGTCATTTCAGTCTGGCATGATATTGGATACATAGTATTACGGATAGACGGACCTAACAGACATACAGCTTTCACTCTATTTACACAACTAGCTGCAGGTGACTGCAACTCCACATTCAGTGACATCACAATATGAAAGTGTATATTAAAATATATCCATACAGTAAAAATGCACATTTGTGGTCATGGTAGGTGATAATAGTACTCAGGCACTTATAGTCAGATGCCTCCTCTGGCTACCAGCATATATGGACCTCGAAAAATCACAAATACTTTGTATCCCAGGTAATCTTTGCACAAGGAGTCAAGGATCTCTTTCCTGCACTCTCGGTCTCGGAACCGATATAACAGCAGGTGGTGCTGGGATATTATGTTGTAACAAGGAGATCCCCATCTTTCTCCTCTTCATAACAGATCACATACCATACCTGTTATGATATCAGAAGATTTATCTAAATCTTTTTTCTGAAAAGGTTAATAGCAGTATGTAAATAATAAGAGAGCATTCTCCTATTCACATACCCTAGCCCCATCCACACAAGAAACAAGCCTGTCTACCTTCCAATGCCTGACAAAGATAATCAATGGGTAGACAATAGTAGTTGGTTGGTTGGTTGGCTGGTTGGGACATTGGTTGAATGGTCTCCAAAATATGTTCATGCATTGGAGACCCCCAACCTCTTGATATGACCATGTCCATCATTCTCAGCCAGCATTTAGCTAAGTACAAGGTGATACAGCTGGCTACATGTGATGGATGTAGTAATTAACACGAGTAGGTGTGAAGCTTAAACCTGCAGGTTGCCTTACAACCGGTGTCCCTGCAGTCTAGCAGAAGTTGTAGAAGACAGGAATCTATACTCTTTAGTTCTTTGCTCTGTTTCTTGACCTCTAATTTAGGGAGGTAAAAAGGCAACAGGATAAAATTGTTGCACAATTTGCACTGTTTAGGAAATAGAGAGAAAGCAATATGCCTCTAAGGGCACATCTTCCGTGAACTCTAGACCAACAAACACCATGCATTGGCTCTCCATCATACACTGAAAAGTGACTACCTACCTGAAGACCCCAGCAGACACTGACTTTGCATGATGGGAGATGTGGTCTACAAAACACAAAAGCCTTGATTTAATAAGCTTTTCAAATGTTTCAATAATCGTAGCAAAACTTTCCAAATGATTTATCTAAAAATGTTCCCACTGTCCATTTGGAACTTTTTTTCTAACCGTATTGAATCCTTTGGAAAACTCATTAAATTAAGAACTAAGTGTCAGTACTTACCTACCCCTTGCTAATGAGCAATCTCCCAGGGACGAGTAAGTATTTAATAAACTCATTGCTTTGTCTGTCCAAACTAACAATGAAACTTTCAGCAAAACCAAAGTACCTATTAAAAAAGCAAAAACGAAACAAATAGATTTTATTAGTTATATGTTCCAAACGAACAACTTCTGCATTAATGTGATAAGGAATCCAAGAGGGAGAAATGAATTGCACCTTTATTAATATAACTTCATATTCCGAGCCCAGCATGCCTGTTCTTCGAGTATCCTAGTCCATTGTTGTTCATAGAACAATGCATTGCACATTCCGACAGTCTCAGCACACGAACGGCTGCCCGCTGGGTCTGATTACAGAGTCTGGTGTTTCTGTAAAGACATCACTCTTTGGTCCATTGAGTTTTATTCTTGTGCATTCCATTCCTCATCAGCGTAGGCCTATCACAAACTATTTTCTAGGTTTGTTCTTTTGGGTTTTGTGGCGTAAAAATTATCTCTCGCAGAAGTGTTGATTTAATAACACTGTAGAGAATTGACTTCTTTTTGGGGTTTTGGATAGAATAGAGATATAGACACAGCTAAATCAGAAATGCATTGTTTTGGAGCCAGCGTCATGAAAATAAAAATGTTTTACTATTTTGCATCATTGTGACATTTCAAAGGCTGAACAGGATATAATTGTGTAACAACTGCTAAATAGATTTTTTAGCAATTACTTTTGCTTACAAATTAGTTCACTCAGCATAACATTACTTTTCTGTAAGAAATTCTGTTTGCTTTTGATTAAAAAAAATATATATTCTAAAAATATTGGCTCAGAATAGTTCTTGCACATTGATAACAGAAATGGTAGTTTTATCATTGTTATTTAAACTTATCTTTCGGATCCACCGCTTGGACAGAATTTGAAAATGACCCTACACGTACACTGTCATCCCACAGAAAACTATTAACATATCTTTGGTAACGTAGCTGTCACACAATGTTTTCCAAAAATCAAACACCTTAAATACTAACTCATCTTTGCTAAAGTGTGCATGTAGGTTTTGCGTAGGAGTGAGTCCATGTGTTATTTTCCATGTACTATCACCAACGAAAGGAAACATAAGACTGGGTATCTGTGGGAAATTCTTGTAAATGAACAAAGAGATGCTATAGACATCTGTTCTAAATTGTGCAATAGGGCATAGCTGTACTAACCATAAGGTAATCAATGGTGGTTGCCTTGAGCCCAGTACCTAGACATTGTCCAAACTAGGAAGCTGTCTAGTAGTAATGGGCAAAATATTCGGTTTGGTTCAACATTCCTAAATTTGGCACTTCAGGACTTCGGCACTTTGGTTCAGCATTCCGAAACTTATGCACTTTGGGACTACAGCACTTCGGTTTGGTTTGGCACTTCCAAAATTTGTGACTTCGGCACTGCGGAACTTCGGTTCAGTTCGGGACTTCGGCACTTTGGATATGTTCTCTTGCAGCTGCTTAGTAGATAACTCCCTAATTCCCACGGTATTAGGGAGCTATCTACCAAAAGGCTGAAAGACCTAAATAGGTCTTTCAGTCAAATTTACTAATACTAAGTAAAGATTATACTATACCGCGAGTAGGGGTATGTCTAGTGAACAGTTAAAACAGTAAACTGTTAAAAAAACCAAAAAACAAGTGTGTCCCCCTCCCGAGCCCCCACCCTTGCCCTGAGCGGTGGGTGGGGGCCCTAAATACCAATAAGGGGGGACCTATTGTCCTCTCCCAGCCACCCACCTCTGAGCAGTGGGTGAGGGCCCTAAAGTAGAATAAGGGGGCGACCTATTGTCCTCCCCCCTGGCCCCCACCCGAGAGTGGCGGGTAAGGGCCCTAAATACCAATAAGAGGGGGGAACCTATTGTCCTCCCCCTGGCCCCCACCCCTAAGCAGTGGGTGGGGGCCCTAAATACCAATATGGGGGGACCTATTGTCCTCCCCCCCAGCCCCCACCCCTGAGTGGTGGGTGGGGACCCTAAATTAGACCCCACCCATGAGCGGCGAGTGGGGGCCCTAAATACCAATATGAGGAGGACCTATTGTCCCCACCCCTGAGCGGCGGATGAGGCCCTTAAATACCAATATGGTGGGTACCTATTGTCCTCCCATCTGGCCCCCACCCCGTGTTGGCGATAAATTCCAAGAAGGGGGAGACCTATTGTCCCCCCCGGCCCCCACCCCTGAGCGGCGGGTGGGGGCCCTAAATACAAATGTTATCCCCCCCAGGTGACTAGGGGTCCCCAAACCCCTAGTCATCCCACTCCCCGAAAAAATGATTAAACCCCTACCTAACCCCCTCACCCTAAAAATAGTGAGGGGGGAACAATAACTCAGTACCTGTAAAAAAAAGAAATAAAACTTACCATTTGATGTCTTCTTTTTTCTAAAATATTCTTTTTTCAGCCCCAAAAAGGCCTAATAAAAAACCATAATACTCGTTGCACTTTGAAAACAAAAAAACAAACCATAAGTGGGAAAAAAAACAGACAAAAAAAAAAAAAAAACAGACGCTGAAAAAATAATCCATCTTCACCCATGGAGGGCACCGCACAGACTGAGCTCCACAGGGCAGGGGAAGGCTTATAAAGCTTTGCCCCTCCCTGCAATTAGGCTCAGAGCACTCTGGTTAGTTTAAGCCAACCAATCAGAGTGCTCTAACAGGTAAATGAAGAGACTGACAGGTAAGTCTCTACATTTACCTGTCACAGCACGCTAATTGGTTGGCTTGAAATCCAACCAAATAGAGTGCTCTGTATCATTTTACACAGGATGGGAAAGTTCTTTGGCATTTTCCCATGCTGTGTAATTTGACTCATAACAACACTCTGATTGAAAGCAAACAATCAGAGAGTTTTGAGTCAAATTACACAGCTTGGGAAAATTCCAAAGAACTTTATACTTTTTATTGAAACTGGTATATAGTGTAACATTCTTAATTCTTCCACTGGGTATATTAGTACTTCGGCAATTCTGTGCTTGAGCAATTCGCCTATTCGGCAAATCCAAATTTCTGCACTTTGGCTTTTCTGACATTCGGTGCTTCGGGACTTCGGCAGTTCGGTTTGGTTTGGCAAATCCGAAATTCGGCACTTCACTATTCGGACATTTGGTGCTTCGGGATTTCGGGAGTTCGGTTCGGCACTTCCGAAATTCGGCACTTCGGCAATTCGGCAGTTCAGCTATTCGGACAATCAAAAGTGTCCGAATTGCCCGGAATTTGTCCGAATTGACATTTGGAACGAAACAAATTGTACATGTCTACTGTCTAGGTCCATTGTGATATCTTAATCCTTATCTGTAAGAAGGTGTCTCTTCCCACCGGTTGTCAATCTCAAAGGCTGACTTACCGTATATACTCGAGTATAAGCCGAGTTTTTCAGCCCTTTTTGTGTGCTGAAAAACCCCAACTCGGCTTATACTCGAGTCAGTGTCTGTATTATGGCAATTTACATTGCCATAATACAGACTGGGGGCTGGCAGAGCTGTAACTTACCTCTCCTGCAGCTCCTGTCAGCTCCCTCCTCCTCCGCGCCGGTCCGGTCAGCACCTCGGTCAGATCCCAGTGTAAGTCTTGCGAGAGCCACGGGGTCATAGTGCGGCTCTCGCGAGACTTACAGTGTGAGCTGACAGAAGAGCTGCACGGACCAGCGCGGAGGAGGAGAGAGCTGACAGGAGCTGCAGGAGAGGTAAGCGCTTGCTGCCAGCCCCCCTCACCCCCCCACTGAACTGCCAATGCCACTGGACCACCAGGGAATGAGAGCCCCCCTCCCTGCCATGTATCAAGCAGAGAGGGGGGACGAAAAAACTAAATAAATTAATAATATATAAATATAAATAATAATAAAAATAATAATAAAAAAATAATTTAAAAAAAATAATATAACAAAAAAATTAAAATAATATTATTTTTTTTTTAATAAAAATGCCCACCCCCCACCAAGGCTCTGCAACACAAACACACACTGCATTCATACACACACACACTGCATTCATACACACGCACTGCACTCATACACACACTGCATTCATACACACACACTGCACTCATACACACACACTGCACTCATATACACACACTTCATTCATATACACACACTGCATTCATACACACACACTGCACTCATACACACACACTGCATTCATACACACACTGCACTCATACACACACTGCACTCATATACACACACCGCACTCATATACACACTGCATTCATACACACACTGCACTCATACACACACACTGCACTCATACACACACTGCACTCATACACACACACTGCACTCATACCCACACTGCATTTATACACACACTGCACTCATACACACACTGCGCACTCATACACACACTGCATTCATACACACACTGCATTCATACACACACACTGCATTCATCATATACACACACTGTAAATAAATATTCAATTAATATAATTTTTTTAGGATCTAATTTTATTTAGAAATTTACCAATAGCTGCTGCATTTCCCACCCTAGTCTTATACTCGAGTCAATACGTTTTCCCAGTTTTTTGGGGTAAAATTAGGGGCCTCGGCTTATATTCGGGTCGGCTTATACTCGAGTATATACGGTAATAAAGCAGACAAAAAATAATTAATAATTCAGTCTTGGCGCATCTTGCCTTTTTCCAATTGCTTATATAAAATAGCTTATATGTTTATCATTCGATTGTGTTGGGATTTCACTGATAAGAAGCAGATTTCCCTTAAAGATTGTCTTTACATAAAATGTCTGTCCAGCCTTATTGAAAGAAGTGATCTTGTGAATTTATTTTCTGTTGCTAGGTCATGCGCTTTGTAGCATACTGGTTTAGATATTTGTGACCAGATACTGTAATAGTTTAAGGAACACTGTAGGCACCATAACCACTTAAATTGATTGACATGGTTATGGTGCTTTGAGTCTGTGAATGACAGGTCCGCATCATTGCAAGACAATTTACTCACTGTTTGATAGAGATTCTCGATTCACATAGTCTGACCTGCAATGACGATATGACAGAGGTACTATAATTGCGAGGTATAATTGAGTGGTGTATATGATGTGAGTGTTCTGAATACATTGTAAATCTAGGATTGTTTACCTACTTATTTTTTTTTAGTCCATTTCAGTACATTTTTTACCACCATAGAGAGTAACAAGTAAAGTTTTTGAGGTTTTTTTTAATAGCAAGAGATGAACAGACTGTTTAAATTATGTACTGCATATATATGCCGTTGGCTGCCTTGAACTTGCAATTAAACTCTATGAACACAACAATACAAGATTTTCTCCAAATAGACGGCTGGCTCCATTTAACATTCTCTCTCATCTGTGATTTTATTTTACTTTTTTTAAACTGCTAAATACATATTAAGCTATATTTGAGCAAAGGAAAACTAAAATCAATGGTTTTGATTTACTTGACTTCCCCTGGGTTGGAGGCAATTTGAGAGTTAAATACTTTAGCGAAAGAAAGGGAATATTTCTGCATGTATATGTGCATCGCCAAGGACAGACTAAAAGTCTCTGTAAATAGAATATTTAATGCCCTGACAGCACTTTGATTTTTTTCTTCAAACTTTATGTTGATTAGTGATTACACCAACAGCCTGCTGCAGTTTAGTTAAACTTTTAGAAGGTCATTCAAAACTATCGGTTTTAGTTGAGTGAACAAAGACTTCTCCAATGAGTACCTACCCTTATATAGAACACTCTGGTTCATTTGGTTCTGGGTAAGGGAGTATTTCAGGCATAGGAGCAGTTTACATTCACATGAGGCTGTGTTCAAAGATCTAGTCTTTTAAACGCATCAAAAGGGAAACTATAGTGCTTGGAAAAAAAAGTTGTTTTCCCAGCACTATAGTGACCTACAGTGCTCCTCTTCCTTGCCCCTCCCCCCTGATGCTGGAAGGGTTAAAAACCCTTCTGACACTTACCTGATTCAAGCACCAATGTATCTCTGCGCTTGGTCAGGCTCTGCCTTCTCTCCTCCTTCACTGGCGTCAGTGAGCGCAGCACTCACATTAGCAGTACCCCATAGGAAAGCATTTCTCCAGAATAGGGTAGTCAAATGTTTGGGTATCTTGATGATCAGTGAATTGTTTGTACGCTGATATTTTAGTTGTGGTATGGTGAAGCAAGAATGGTGCTGGTTGGAGGGGTGGTGGCCTATTTAAAAACCTCTGAAGAATGCTGTGTATCACCACCATCATTCACCATCCTGGGAAGGGTCAATTTTTTGTGAGAGTTGTGTTTTATACTACATCTATAGTATTTTATAAGCTGACGCTTGCATTCTGCTTGCAAGAGAGCAGTGGTATAGCAAATGACATATATATTCCCATTGTGAGGCTATGAATGTCGTATCTAAGGCCAATTCACCAAAACTGAAGAAGGTAGGGGTTGAATAATTATTATGGCACTGGAGGGTAGCACAGAGAAAAGAGACACTGTTCTCTAGTATATCGGGATTGAAGTAGATGATTTCAAAGTCTGCCAAGTCTGTGGTAAGACAGGGTGCTGTGTGATGCCTGACAGGTGTTCGTTTAGTGATATCTAAATTTATAAATGAAAGTAGGTGGGGATTAATTTGTAAGAGTCAGTAGGGTGGTACCCTCTGGTTTAAGGATTTGCTGAACCTTTGTATGGGCTGTGGTAACACACTTGTGAAAGCTCTGGGTTCCAAACAGCAGAGTCAAGGGTGATGGGAAAGAAGATAGTTATAGTGGTTGCCCAAGAGAATGCTATTTTGAAGGTGTGAGCAGAGGTGTCTGCTGTGTATCTCTCCTAGCCATAAAAGGGTGAGCATCGGTCTACCCACCTGAGTGCTATCCATGTGTTTCCAATGTTTGATGAAAAACATTTTTAATTCAGCTATTTATCTCTGCTATTTTGTCCCCAAAAAATCTACTCATTTTGACAATTCTAGAATAAACCCATAGTGTTTGATACTGTCATTTTTAGCAAAATGGATACCCTACTCAAAGAAGGACATGGATAGGACTCTCTTCAGATTTAAAGATGAGCATATCTGTCATTAGGTATATCCTGGAAGAAAGAGCATATACTTTGCACCTGGTTTGCTCTCTCTTCATCCTGTGAGTGCTCTCTTATTTAACAGGAAAAGCTTTCACAGGAGACAAATCATAACTGGACACAAACTCTAGAGACTGTGTTACATATATCCTTGTGATGCTTCGATATTTCAATTGCAACTCATTTGGAGTATAATATATGTTCTCATTGTGGAAGAGCTCTAATACTCGACCAAAGTATCTAAACCAAAGTATCTCTCCTTTTCCTGCAGAGTGATTCCGTGATATAGCCACCCACCCAAACATTAGACGAAACTTGATATAGGGTGAAAATAGGACTTGTTTTATTAGTCACAGTACATTCATTTATACATTTTTGTTAAGTACAAGTATACATGTCCCACCGCTGTGTCTGGGAGAGTGAGAACCACTAATTCAATTAACCTCCAGACATCAGGGTGCCTTAACAAAATACCCTAAAACATAAATTTCTTCACCATTAAACCCCAAATATCAGGTATTTCTGGATAGCTTAACCAATCAACTGTATACAGTTCAAATAGCTCCCTGATTCTCTGCACAATATAGATTTGATTGAGTACAGACCCAATGACTAATTCCATCCGGCTGACCGGAGCTGGTAGGTTGCTTTGGAGAACCTAGCCTACATAGATAGGTTACTAGGTGTTTGGATTTCACGACTGCTAGGGCAAATCAACAGCCACAGCAAGGTGACTATAAGTCTTTTCTGCTTAGTTAGGATAGTCTTGTAACACTCATCTACTGTGCCACTGTTATGACCTGCTCATTGTCCAATACTTTAGCTAGATTCTCTGGTTTGAGATGAATGCAATAACAAGATGGACAGATGGAGCTATGATGCAGATGCTAAGTATTTTAGTGCATTGAAGGTGCTTATGTTCACTGCACCTTGCATTGTCCACAGTTGTATCAGGCTTATGTTGAGCCACCGCCTAGTCGAATATTGCTACTGTGCAACAAATGATTCTTTATCCTTTCTGCCTTCTTTTTCTGATTTGATTTTTCCTCTTTTTAATCCTGGTTGCTGCTTGCCTAACATTTGCTAGTACCTAATTTCACTGCTACTTGCTTCATCTCCTTACCAGTGATGTCCCGAACGGTTCGCTGGCGAATAGTTCCTGGCGAACATCGCTTGTTCGCATTCGCCTCAGATGGCGAACATATGCGCTGTTCGGTCCGCCCCCTATTCGTCATCATTGAGTAAACTTTGACCCTGTACCTCACAGTCAGCAGACACATTCCAGCCAATCAGCAGCAGACCCTCCCTCCCAGACCCTCCCACCTCCTGGACAGCATCCATTTTACATTCATTGTGAAGCTGCATTCTTAGTGAGAGGAGGGACAGTGTAGCTGCTGCTGATTTCATAGGGAAATTGATAGCTAGGCTAGTGTATTCAGTGTCCACTACAGTCCTGAAGGACTCATCTGATCTCTGCTGTAAGGACAGCACCCCAAAAAGCCCTTTTTAGGGCTAGAACATCAGTCTGCTTTTTTTTTTCTGTGTAATGTAATTGCAGTTGCCTGCCTGCCTGCCAGCCTGTGTGTCAGGCTCACAGCATATACTGTGCCCACTTGCCCAGTGCCACCACTCATATCCAGTGTCAGAATAGCTTGTATTTAACAAAAAAAAATATTTTTGGACTGTAATATAATAGCAGTCAGTTTCCTTCACACGTGTGCGTTTCAGGGCCTGCCAGGGCACAGTGTCACACCAGTGCAACTCATATCTGGTGTAACAGTAGTGTACATTTAAAAAAAAAAAGAAATACAATTTTGACTGTAATAGATTGAATAGCAGTTAGTTGTCTGCAAGCGTGTGTGTCAGGCCTACAGCGTCTACTCTGCCAACTTCTGCCACTGCACAGTGCCACTCATATCTGTTGTCACAGTAGCTTGCACGCATAGTACCACTAATCGAAAAAAAAATGACAGGCAGAGGCAGGCCACCCCGCAGGGGCCGTCATGGTCGTGGTGCTGTGATTCCCTTTGCCCTAGAATAATGCCCAGTGTTCAGAGGCCACGTACCCTGAACTCGAAAAGTTCTGAGGACATAGTTGACTGGCTAACACAGGACACCCAATCTTCTACAGCTTCCGCTCGGAACCTTGACGCACCATCCTCCTCCAGATTAGCTTCGGGCACCTCTCAAGTTACACACAAAAAGAATTCAGCACTAGTAATCACAAAATTAGTCAAGGTAGGCAGCAACCCAAATGAAGGAAAACCTCTCGGGTCTTTCGGTGGATAGATACAAAGAGATATGGAAGGGCTGCGCCAAATAAGGGTAGATAGTCCAGTAAAGAATTGCTAGGGTGCCAATAGATGGTCTAGGATACTTGATAGAGTTCCTCTGTGGATGCGTCTAGTGTAGACCGTTCCGTATATGTAAATACAAGAGAGGTAGAGGCGACTAATGGTATAGTATGAAAGTTCAGGGTGTGATAGGTAACAAAAAGTAAAGGACTCACATTCAAGAGAGCTATGGCCAGCTCTGGTGTGGATTGCGTACAGCGGTATAATCCCCGCTTATGGGATATGTAGGGAGGGGGTCTCCGTCAACACCGTCTGGTAGTCCAGAACTCGGAAAAGAAAGACAGAAAGCAACAATAGTGCTCTCAATTTTGATGTGGTTCAATGTGCAGATAAGAAGAGGTAAAAAACTCACATTTGAGGGAGCTATGGCCAGCTCTGGTGTGGATAGCGTACAGCGGTATAATCCCCGCTTATAGGATATGTAGCGGCGATACGTCCGTCAGCACCGTCTGGTGATCCAAGGCTCCAATATAGAAGAATAAAAAGCAGCAATAGTGCTCTCAATTGTGATAGGTTAAGAGAGTAGTAGAGAAAATAAAATAATACTCACAAAGATAGAGCAGAGGTACTGCTCTATGGATAGGCGCTGGTGGTATGATCCCCACCTAGGATTTCTTGGAGTACTGGAACTTTAAAATTGCCAGTGGAAGTAAAAGTAACCAGGAAAGGTTAAAATTCTTTGCTCAAAATGCAATCCCCAACCTGTACTCGATTGTGCAAAAGGAAGTAATGGCATGTCTGGCACACAGTGTTGGGGCAAGGGTCCATCTGACCATTGATACCTGGTCTGCAAAGCATGGTCAGGGCAGGTATATCACCTACACTGTGCATTGGGTAAACCTGCTGACGGCTGCTAAGCATGGAATGCGTGGCTCTGCAGAGGAGTTGGTGACACCGCCACTACTTGTTGGCAGGTCTACTCCTCCTACTCCATCCTCTTCCATAACCTCCTCGGCTGAGTCGTCTTCTGCTGCTGCATCTTGCTCCACATCAACGGCACCCCCCCAGCTCCCCAGGTACTATTCCACATCCCGGATACGGCAGTGTCACGTCGTCTTGGGGTTGACTTGCCTGAAAGCAGAGAGTCACACTGGACCAGCACTCCTGTCCGCCCTGAACGCACAGGTGGATCAGTGGCTGACTCCGCACCAACTGGAGATCGGCAAAGTGGTTTGTGACAACGGAAGAAATTTGTTGGCGGCATTGCATTTGGGCAAGTTGACACATGTGCCGTGCATGGCACATGTGTGTAATCTGATCGTACAACGCTTTGTGCATAAGTACCCAGGCTTACAGGACGTCCTGAAGCAGGCCAGGAAGGTGTGTGGCCATTTCAGGTGTTCCTACACGGCCATGGCGCACTTTTCAGATATCCAGTGGCGAAAAAACATGCCAGTGAGGTGCTTGATTTGCGACAGCCCGACACGTTGGAATTCAACACTCCTAATGTTCGACCGCCTGCTCCAACAAGAAAAAGCCATTAACGAGTATTTGTATGACCGGGGTGCTAGCTGGGAATTTTTTTGCCACGTTACTGGACGCTCATGCGCAATGCCTGTAGGCTCATGCGTCCTTTTGAGGAGGTGACAAACCTAGTCAGTCGCACCGAAGGCACCATCAGCGACATCATACCATTTGTTTTCTTCCTGGAGCGTGCCCTGCGAAGAGTGCTGGATCAGGCTGTAGATGAGCGTGAAGAGGAAGAGGAAGAGTTGCGGTCACCATCACCACCGCTTGCTGGACCTGCGGCAACGCTGGAAGAGAATTGTGAGGAAGAGGAGTCAGAGGAGGAATGTGGCTTTGAGGAGGAGGAAGACCAACCACAACAGGCATCCCAGGGTGCTCGTTGTCACCTATCTGGTACCCGTGGTGTTGTACGTGACTGGGGGGAAGAACATACCTTCAGTGAGATCACTGAGGACGAGGAACAGGACATGAGTAGCTCGGCATCCAACCTTGTGCAAATGGGGTCTTTCATGCTGTCATGCCTGTTGAGGGACCCTCGTGTAAAAAGGGTGAAAGAGAACGACCTGTACTGGGTGTCCACGCTACTAGAGAAAATGCCTGAAATGTTACCAAATTACAGCAAGTCGGAAAGGATGCAGCAGTTCCAAAATCAATTAAAAAGTATGCTTTACACAGCGTATAAGGGTGATGTTACAGCACAACGGGAATCTAACAGGGGAAGAGGTAAAAGTAATCCTCCTCCTCCCATGACCACGCCGGCAAAGACAGGACGCTTTACAGACGTGTTGTTGATGGAGGACATGCGGAGCTTTTTAAGTCCTACGCATCGCCACAGCCCTTCAGGGTCCACCCTCAGAGAACGACTCGACCGACAGGTAGCAGACTACCTCGCCTTAACTGCAGATATCGACACTCTGAGGAGCGATGAACCCCTTCACTACTGGGTGTGCAGGCTTGACCTGTGGCCTGAGCTATCCCAATTTGCGATAGAACTTCTGGCCTTCCCCGCTTCAAGTGTCCTGTCAGAAAGGGCCTTCAGTGCAGCAGGAGGTATTGTCACTGAGAAGAGAAGTTGCCTAGGTCAAAAAAGTCTAGATTACCTCACCTTTATTAAGATGAATGAGGGATGGATCCCGAAGGGACTGACAGTGGGCGATACATTCGACTAAAAAAGGCCTTATGAGGGGGACGTAACAGGGTGTCACGGCTGCCGGCCCGCCGCGTGATATTTAAACCCCTAGCTCACCCCAGTACCTTGCCCTGTCGTTGGTTTCCTGTTCCTGGTTTCCTGAGAGTGCTTTATAATTGTGAATCTGATTTCCTGGTATCCTGATCTTGGCTTTTCCCTGGTTATTCTGAATTCTGGTTTCCCTGACTTGGCTTGTGTAAACGGTATTGTGTATTTTTTGGCTTCCTTGACCTCGGCTTTTTGACCATTCTCTGTCTCTAGAGTATTAGTCCGGCCATTCTAAGGTCCGGTTTACGCTCTGTCCTTTTATTTTCCTTTTCTTGCCTATGTATATGTTTACATAGTTTCTGCGTGCTGGACCACACTAGTAGTCGTGACATTGGGATTAAACTGATAAGAACAGTACTACTTAACACACCACTCCTATCTGGTGGCACGCGCAGTGCACCAAATTTGAAGAAGGAGGACCGACCAAGCATCTTTTTCCATCTCCCAGTTCCTAAAATCGATGCCATAAACACATCCCCTGATAGGGGACATAACAGGGATTAAACTGATAAGAATAGTACTACTTAACACAGCACTCCTATCTGGTGGCACATTAGATTGCACGCACAGTGCCCCAAATTTGAAGTAGGAGGACCGACCAAGCATCTTTTTCCATCTCCTGGTTCCTAAAATCCATGCCATATACACGTCCCCTGATAGGGGACATAACAGGGATTAAACTGATAGGAATAGTACTACTTAACACACCTTATAATAACGCAGAGAGAGGCAACGCAGAGAGAGGAGTCTGAAGAAGAGGAGTCAGAGGAGGAAGGTGGCTTTGAGGAGGTGGAAGACTAAACACAGCAGGCGTCCCAGGGGGCTTGTTGTCACCTTTTGGGGACCCTTGGTGTTGTACGTGGCTGGGTGGAGGAAGAGACCTTCAATGACATCAGTGAGGACAAGGAACGGGACATGGCTAGTTTGGTATCCAACCTTGTGCAAATGGGGAGTTTGCGGTTGTGCAAATGGACTGTTTGCGGTTGTTTGCGGTGTGTTAAACAGGGAGTTTGGTCTGTCACTGTGAAGCGGGCGTAACCCTTACACTACCTGATCGATACAACATCATACCTGATGTTTTAAAGCACGTTATTCCAAACAATTTAGGAATGTTAGGTGATTTATGCCCTTTATGGATTAAAAACAGACTCTGCATCAACTATGTAATTTTCCATGGGAGTTTTGCCATGGATCCCCCTCCGGCATGCCACAGTCCTGGTGTTAGTCCCCTTGAAACAACTTTTCCATCACTATTGTGGCCAGAAAGAGTCCCTGTGGGTTTTAAAATTCTCCTGCCTATTGAAGTCGATTGCGGTTCACCCGGTTCGCCCTTTCGTGAACATTTGCGGAAGTTCGCGTTCGCCGTTTGCAAACCGAAAATTTTATGTTCGCGACATCACTACTCCTTACTTGTTCTTGGTTTTCCTGCCTACCATGACCACATTTGGCTTGTTAGCCATCCATGCCCATGCTCCTGACCTTGCTTTTTTGACATCACTATTTGAGATTTGCCCCATAGGTCCCATTGGACAATAAGTAAATCTTGCAATGCCCCGATCAGTGCAAAAAAAACTGTTGTAGAACCCAACCTGCATCAATCTGTTTTATATCAAATACTAACTTTTCAACATCTGCTTTCACCTTAAAGGTCCACTAGGGCACCATAAGAGCTACATCTCAATGATGTAATTATGGTGTCAGGAGGTCCTAGATGGCATCTTACCTTATGATGTTAAAAATAGTTTAACTAGGTAAGATGGCATCCAGAACCTTCACATACCATACCAATTTAAATGCAATAAAGTCACTGTGGTTTCCAAGGCATTTCTTTAGAGGCCCTAAGACAAGCAATAAAATTCACAATTTCTGCTTGACAAAATATATTTTTTTCCGTTGGAGTTCTATCATAACTTTCTATTACTTTTTTTCCACACAACACAAGTTGCATTTTTCTTCCAGTGATGTATTTTGATCTTTAGAAATTCCTTTATTGTTGCCCCAGAGAGAAAAGTTAAACACATCTAAGAACTTGGATTGTTCATTACAAAACTCTGACTGCTGAAGATTTACCATTGAAAGGATTTTATCTCTCAGTAAATCACTTGTTTACTCTACCATCCAGTTTACTGCACAAATTGAGCTAAATACCTACACAGACCCAATACAAAGAAAAGATTATTTTCATAGCATTGATTGAGTCTCTGTGGAAGCAAGTACTGTAATGTACTTACCAATCCCACTATTACAAAGAGGTTACATTTTACGTCATAGTGGCTTTTTAGATCTAAGGGCAGATAAACTGCCAGCAATCCCAATACACAAACAATATCCTACAAGCAATACAATCTAAAAATATTAGAACACACAGAAACAAATAATGGTGTAGTATATTAAAGCACCCAAAAATTACGCTTTGGGCAAATTTCACTTACATGATAGTAGTAAGTGGTCAGCGTATAAAATTCTGAAGAATTTTGGAGGAGTTCCGATTTCTTCCTTTTCGACCTTAATTGAAAAATTAAAAGGGAGAGACACAAACGTAGTGCATCAATAAAATCAATTAGAAAAGCTTTATTTTAGATTGCACTCACAAGATTGTAGTTAAAATCCAGCATATCAGACACTTAGTAGCAAGTACCACGGTCCCTTCTAATCTCAATCTTTGTAGTGGCCGGAACAAATTCAGCAAATAAAATAAACAAAATAAAATAAACAAAATAACAGTAACAATAATAAAGTGCCTTCTTGGTCTCTCAGCTCTATGCGTTTCGTCCTGAACAGGACTTCCTCGGGGGAAAACAATATCCTACCAGATGGAACTACAAAGATAAAAATTTATACTAAGGAGGAGGAGGTAAAGAGGGCTTCACAATAAATAGGAGAAATAGAAGACTGGTTTTATCCAAAGAAATGTACAGTATTTACAGTAATCAAGCATTAAAACTACAAACGTATTGTTTGCAGTCTGCTGGCACTATGGAAATATGCATTCCCAAAACTTATCCCTAAAGATTACCTACCAATATCCACAAGTGTGGTATTATTTATATAGTTTTGCATAGGATTAAAGGGACAATATAGGCACCCAAACCACTTCTTCTCATTGAAGAGGTCTAGGTGTAGTGCCCCTGACCCCTTAAACCTGTTATTTAAAACATTGCAGTTTCAGAGACAGTTCCAGACATCAAGTTTTGGTGTATAGATCTTGACCCTGCAGTCTCACTGCTCTGTCATCTGTGAGTAAAATCACTTTGTTTATAGAGCCCTAGTCACACCTCCCTGTATGTGACTTGCACAGCCTTCCTAAACACTTCCTGTAAAGAATCATCTAATGTTTATACTTCCTTTATTGTAAATTCTGTTTACTTTAGAATTTATTATCTCCGGTACTGTCAATAGCTTGCTAGATATTGCAGGACCTTCCTGCATGTGATTAAAGTTCAATTTAAAAAAAAGTTACATCTGATTGAAAATAAAACTTTTTTTTTTCATGCAGGCCGTGTCAGTCCCAGCCAGGGGAGGTGTGGCTTGGGCTGCATAAACAGAAACAAAAGTGATTTAACTCATATTTTGCAGTGAATTGAGCAATGCAACTTCAGAAGCATGATCTATACACCAAAACTGCTTCATTAAGCTAAAGTTGTTTTGGTGACTATAGTGTCCCATTTAACTCTATGAATTGACATTTCATGTCCTCATGCTTTCAATCCACTTCTGTTTGCTGACTAATGAATACACCTCTTAGCCTGTTGGGAATACAATACACAGCTGTTTTCGGCCCACAAGACACATACTATATTTGGTGCCTGAATACTATATTTACATCCAGTTTACTTGCTATTGTCCTTGTACTTTGTTAAACCAAGGGAAACAATGAAAACACTTATGTAAAAATGCATTAGCTTGGTTTTGTTTTGTTACATTAGCTATGTTCTTGTAAAAGGTAATTCAGTTTCTCTGTATTTTAGTGTATTTATGCAGCATTAACAGCAAAACAATGTGTTTAAAAAAAAAAAAAAAAGATTATAATTCACTTTTTAAAGAACAAGAACATTAAAGAGTTCATAGGAACACTCAATGTTTGAAAACTTTAATCCATGTCTGTATTTTTACTCAAGCAAGTGCCCAAAGAAGACAAGAAATAGATATTGCAAGGCATTACTGAGAGGGTAGTGGATGCATGCAACAGCCTTCCAGCTGAAGTGGTAGAGGTTAACACAGTGAGGGAGCTTAAGCCTGCGTGGGATAGGCATAAGGCTATCCTAACTATAAAATAAAGCCCGGGACTAATGAAAGTATTTAGAAAATTGGGCAGACTAGATGGGCTGAATGGTTCTTATCTGCTGTCACATTCTATGTTTCTATACAGGGAGTGCAGAATTATTAGGCAAGTTGTATTTTTGAGGATTAATTTTATTATTGAACAACAACCATGTTCTCAATGAACCCAAAAAACTCATTAATATCAAAGCTGAATATTTTTGGAAGTAGTTTTTAGTTTGTTTTTAGTTATAGCTATGTTAGGGGGATATCTGTGTGTGCAGGTGACTATTACTGTGCATAATTATTAGGCAACTTAACAAAAAACAAATATATACCCATTTCAATTATTTATTATTACCAGTGAAACCAATATAACATCTCAACATTCACAAATATACATTTCTGACATTCAAAAACAAAACAAAAACAAATCAGTGACCAATATAGCCACCTTTCTTTGCAAGGACACTCAAAAGCCTGCCATCCATGGATTCTGTCAGTGTTTTGATCTGTTCACCATCAACATTGCGTGCAGCAGCAACCACAGCCTCCCAGACACTGTTCAGAGAGGTGTACTGTTTTCCCTCCTTGTAAATCTCACATTTGATGATGGACCACAGGTTCTCAATGGGGTTCAGATCAGGTGAACAAGGAGGCCATGTCATTAGATTTTCTTTTTTATACCCTTTCTTGCCAGCCACGCTGTGGAGTACTTGGACGCGTGTGATGGAGCATTGTCCTGCATGAAAATCATGTTTTTCTTGAAGGATGCAGACTTCTTCCTGTACCACTGCTTGAAGAAGGTGTCTTCCAGGAACTGGCAGTAGGACTGGGAGTTGAGCTTGACTCCATCCTCAACCCGAAAAGGCCCCACAAGCTCATCTTTGATGATACCAGCCCAAACCAGTACTCCACCTCCACCTTGCTGGCGTCTGAGTCGGACTGGAGCTCTCTGCCCTTTACCAATCCAGCCACGGGCCCATCCATCTGGCCCATCAAGACTCACTCTCATTTCATCAGTCCATAAAACCTTAGAAAAATCAGTCTTGAGATATTTCTTGGCCCAGTCTTGACGTTTCAGCTTGTGTGTCTTGTTCAGTGGTGGTCGTCTTTCAGCCTTTCTTACCTTGGCCATGTCTCTGAGTATTGCACACCTTGTGCTTTTGGGCACTCCAGTGATGTTGCAGCTCTGAAATATGGCCAAACTGGTGGCAAGTGGCATCGTGGCAGCTGCACGCTTGACTTTTCTCAGTTCATGGGCAGTTATTTTGCGCCTTGGTTTTTCCACACGCTTCTTGCGACCCTGTTGACTATTTTGAATGAAACGCTTGATTGTTCGATGATCACGCTTCAGAAGCTTTGCAATTTTAAGAGTGCTGCATCCCTCTGCAAGATATCTCACTATTTTTGACTTTTCTGAGCCTGTCAAGTCCTTCTTTTGACCCATTTTGCCAAAGGAAAGGAAGTTGCCTAATAATTATGCACACCTGATATAGGGTGTTGATGTCATTAGACCACACCCCTTCTCATTACAGAGATGCACATCACCTAATATGCTTAATTGGTAGTAGGCTTTCGAGCCTATACAGCTTGGAGTAAGACAACATGCATAAAGAGGATGATGTGGTCAAAATACTCATTTGCCTTATAATTCTGCACTCCCTGTATTCCTACTTGACAGATTTACCATGTTTTCCTGGGCACATATCCCTTTTTTAATGGTGACGGGCAGTGTCTGAAAACAGTTACACTGCAATATTTATGTACAATGTATATACAGCAGAAGGAAAAACAAAGAATCAATCCATTGAAGGAAAATTCCAAGCACAATAATCAAGACAACCCGTGTATTGGTTTAGTGCCAATGTGACCCTGGTAGTGTGTCAAACAATTCCAGGGGTCTGAAACAAACTGCACAATGCCGAACACTATTCAGAATTCCACCCATGGAACCAAAAAGAGAGATGATTGATGAGAATAAGAATTATTGATGGCTAGGGAATAGACACTACATGTTGATTTTATTCACAGATCCAGTGAGAAGTGCACAATAGAGGGGGAAACAGGGGGAGATAGGGTGCAGTAAAACAAATTGTTGTTTATATATGTATATATTATATGTTTAAAGGAACACTATAGGGTCAGAAACAGAAACTTGTATTCCCAACCCTATGGTGTTAAAAATACTATGTAGCCCCCCTGTCTCCTCCTTGCCCTCCTAAAATTAGTCAGCTCTTACCTTTATTCCAGTCTACTGCTGCTGTATCTGCCCCTGACCCTCCTCCTTGGCTGACATAATCAGAAGTGATGATCTCAGCCAATTACAATGCTTTCCCATAAGAAGTACCTCTAGTAGCCATATGAGTGACTTCCTATGGAGGTGTCCCTGGGCTTTAATGTAAACACTGCCTTTTCTCTGAAGAGACAGTGTTTACATTAAAGCACAGGGACACCTCCACCCCCTTTTCTCTGAAAAGATAGTGTTTACAGCAAAAGGCCTGCAGGAACTGACTATACTTACCAGAACAAATACAATAAGCTGTAGTTGTCATGGTGACTAGAGTGTTCCTTTAATAAATATATAATATATACATGTAAATTTATTTTTCTTACTGCTCCTCCTGGTTTTATCTCTAGTGACTAGATTTTCTCTCTTGATCTGTGAACCAAATAGTTAAAAAATGCTCTTATCAGTCTATGACACATTATATACCTTCCCTTATATTATGTACATGTTTTGCAGTATACTGATTGGCCCATTTTCACACCTTTTTGGTTTGTTCTTCTGATTCAGTTTCCGAATGAAAATTGTGCCAAGTTGAACCAAGAAACCCGGCTGAAATTCAGGTGGTCCAAAAATGTTTCTATCTGGAAAAAAAAATGCAATGGTAGTAACCAAGAAACCAAAATGTGACTATAGCTGTCTGTTTTTTTTTCATATCAGCACTTTTGGGCTATGTTTTGAACTTTGGTTTTGGTTTTAAATTCATTAGAGTTATGTGTTTAGCAAATAAACCTCCTATGTTTCTGAATGTTATATCCATGAATCTTTAAATTAGTATTCAATCCACTTCATCTTCATCCGAAATACTTGTTCACAATGGAAATTTAGCAAGTGAGCTGAGCAGAAGAGGACTACAGTAAAGATTATTGCATTTGTGATCAAGTGATTTTAATATTGACTTTAAGGAGAGAAATATTTAATATCAGACCTTAGGGTGCCAGCAACACAATCTGCATAGTCTCCAACACTAGCGGAATCTCGGGATTCTGTGTCATTTCACAAACTGGAGGGAGGCAGTCTGATAACCAAGTAAAAGTTGCCAACACCTGCTGAGGAAGATGATAAGTTACTAATTATAATTCAGTTGTGAAAAATTACCTGTAATTATCAAGTAAACATTCATCATAATAATTGCACTGTCAGCTACTTTTTTTTTTATTTGCCCTCAATGACTGTCTCTCATGTTGAGGATATCTTAAATTTTTAGAACAGGTACAGCATTTAACCCTTTGTGCAGCAGCCTAGTTAGTGTTGGTGATGCAGACACGTTATTAGAGAGCTATATTGTGACAGCTTTTAAAAGTCAGTTGACTCATCTAGTTAACAAATTTCATATATGAAATGCAGATTTTGTTTTTTACTGTGTTTATTGCTAAGAATAGTAATATGTCTTTAATAACTTTTAACTTTTCTACTATGTTAGTCCCTACTTCCTCTGCTAAAAGTCTAAGGCATTTTCAGCTCTCTCTATGAAATTTAATATGAGCCAATTAGTAGTGTATCAACAAGTTCCTCCTATCAGCATGAATTCTAACATTGGGAGGTAATAAGTAAATTTGGATGTGATGGTGACAAAGAGGGAGTTCGTCTGTGATACACTTACAAAGAACGCTGTGGAATTGTTTTTGGATTAACAGAAATAACCTGCAACGGCCTGTCAAGATTACTTATGACCCAAAATGCAGAACTTAGTTCTAATTTAGATATCTAAAAGATAATAAAAGAAAAACAGCTCGGAGGATTATTACTGGACCTTAAAAAGCTACCCCAAGCGTTATAGTCACTGCAACCAGCTCTAATTGTTATGATGCGGGAGTACCGTGGCTTGGTTCCCTGGTAATGGGGAAAAATGTTTAGGAATTATTTGTCCTCCTACTTTGGTGCCCATCATGCTCCGAGTCTCCTTGAGGCTCCGGAGAAATTATTCAGGCCACTACAGAGCTGTAGATGCTTGAAGCCAATCCAGTTGCCAATAATTGGCTGAGACTGTCACTATACAACTCTCAGTCAATGAATGGCACACTGGGCATGACAATGTGCACATAACTGACATTAAGCCAACCCATAACTCTTGTTCCAGGCTGGCAGATGACACCCCATGGAGCTCACTGAGGTAGAGTTGCATGTGCAGCACTTCATAGTGTAACACTGCACATAATTACTCAAACCACCATGAAGTGGTCATGGGGCTTGGAGTACCCGCTTAGCACGATACTTAAATTGAGGTAAAATATATCAGTGAACTGGTAAAAGATAGTACAGAATGAGTCAAAACATAGAGTTCAGAGAGTCAGTGAAATGAGAGAAAAAGCCAAATTAAAGAACATCAGAAATCAAAAGGAACAATGTATAAACTGAGTTAAATTTAAAAAAAATCAAAAGAAATGTGATGGATCACTATCTTGTATAAAGAAATCCCGATGGGGCAACAACATGTCTATGTACATCAAGTGGCATGATGGCAAGCAAAACCCAAAAGTGGCAGGACAGGGGTCCAAAATCAGAACTGCCCCACCACTATTGGGAGGTTTGTTTCATAAAAATAGTCATATACATCCCCTATATTGGGGTGAACAATCAGTTCACAACTGAGAGACGTTATTATTTCATTCAATTAGGATTATAACTCCAACTACAAGTTGTCTTGCAATGACAATGATTTGAGATATTTTGACCTAAATAGTCCCACTGATAATGTGTTCTCCTAATTTATGTAGTATAATTTTGAGAAGTCTGTTATCAACTCACCGCAACATAGTACAACACAAAACACACATCACAGCTTTTAATTTATTCCTGTTGCGTGTCACATGCAACAAAACAATACAGAGCTTAGATTCTCAATCACAAACAATGTTTGCATAATATTATCTTTCTCATGCAATTAAACTAATTATATGTGTTATTTAAGGAATATCGGGGAAGCTGGTATATTTCTATAATTTATTTTAAACATTTAAAAACAAACAGAAACAAAGCAAAAACCTAGTACAAACAAAAACCTGAAACAAATGGTTTATTCTCTAAATAACGATTTGCGTTTAATCTACTCCGGTCTCTTACAAAGGCTCAACCAAACGACCAAGTTAAGAAAAATTGACAGTCCAGTTGAGCGTCTCTGTTTTATTAGGAATAACTGGACCTTTATCAAATACAGAAAATATAAAATTAAACACCATCATCAATTTGATTTATTTGCCAGATCGATTTTTTGTTTCTTATTGTCTATTTCTTGTCAACTTTATAACACTGTCAATGTTGTGTTCTGTTTATCATAAAGACAGCACATAAACAGAATTGCAAAATATAACAAGATGCAAAATTGCCGCTACCAAAAATGCCAACAGGGGTTAAAAACCAAGTCTGTGCACAATTCCTACATACAGTAATTATAGTTATTTTGCTAAAACAAGGCATTTGTGCTGTATGTGGCTTGGTATGCTGCTATTTCAAATATGTCAAGAACTGGAAATGTGATTCTGATATAATTTAACTGATGATTATGGGGTAGACAAAGACACTCTGTTCTAAGAGATTTCAATTCATAAGCATATGAACACACCATAGATTGATTATATTACATTATATTGCGTTAGATGCCTAGATAAATGTTTTTAGTTATATAAACAAATGTTCTATTAATACAGTATTGATTGAACATTTATATAAACATCACACATACATACAGAGTGTCAACACATGTACCAATGAAATCATAAGACAGGGGGCTTGTTTCCAATATTGTCCCTACTTTATAGTGGTAGGAGCATTTTCCCAACGTTTTGTTCACAGTTCAAGTGATAAAAATTAACCAACAGAGGGAAAAAGTGGAGGTGCATTAACAATTCTATATTTATAATGCATATATATTTTTTTACTGTTTTTCATTTTTCCATCTATTGTTCAGGTCTGTTGATCTGTCAATAAAATAAACATGTAGTTACTGTCCCCTAGCCATCAATCTTCTTTTTATCATCAATTATCATTCATTTTTTGGCACCATATTAACTAACAGCTTACATTATTCTCTGGTATCTACTATTAGGTGACTGGTTTCTGACAGGTTTCTAACCTGTTACTGTTGTTTAACGGTGGCTGCTGACCTTTGACTCAACACCAGTCTTTGAACCTCATGCAAAGATGTTAGCAGCTAAATCCCCATACAATCTATGAGAAAAATGCATGTTAGCTACACAGCATTACATTTAAACCTTAACCCACTTATCAAAGTATTTCTAATCTACTTAAATATAAAGAAAAAAGTCAGACACAGGTGTAAAATGCAATTATATCTATAAATAAATTGCAGGTGAGCAATAATGAGCTATACGCATAGCAAAAAATTTACTTCTAACGTTCCATAGATATATACCTGACAGCACAACATTCCATTTTAATACAGTGTATGCACTGTGGCTATCTCCTGCTAAGCCAGTCACAGGTGAAGTGCGCATGCTCAAGGTGAGCCTTTAATTATCGGCAAGCGGTGGTTGCTATGGTGATGACTTACACAGGCAACGTTTTGAGGAATTGAAGTGAGAAAGCAGGTGGTTTCAGGCAAGTCAGTAAAATAAACAACAACAAGGTTAGAAAAGTGGTCAGTAATTAGTAGCTGCTATTAACTCCCAGCTCTTGGTAACAGTCACAGGTTACGGGAGATATCTACTGACGAGTTGGTAAATGAGCCCTGGATTAGGGTACCAACTGCCATGGAGAGTTTTGATACAAATGCTCATTAATATGTATATTACAGAGAGCCTTTAGAGTTCACAGTAACTAACATATTTTGGAAGAAATTCAAATAAATGAATTAAATAGCCTACTTGATCTCCATTTACATTACTAATATGCATCTAAGATGCATAGACAAAATGTTAAAGAGAAGATCCACTAGCAACATACTTAAAAACCAAAACAAATAAAGCACTGTAATAGATATACCCCAGATGAAAACATACATGTAATAATTATGCATTTATTTCACTGGGTGCAGATCTAAAAACAGCTTGCAAAAGCTGCAGATCTCTTGCTGCAGAATTTCTAAACTCTCCCCTTCTAACCCCCACCCAGACTTTCTGTGGCTGTCCAATCACAGACTACCCAATGCAGCTCAATGAGAAGTGGGCAATTGCTGCCCCTCAAGTTTATCTCCACGCAGCTAAACAACAAGGAAGTAACTGGACCTGTTGTCTGATTGACAGTCGGGGGGGGTGTGACAAGCTTAATTTATAAAAGCGCCAATTTCTAATGAAAAATGCATAATTTGTAAGATGAAAAAAAGAGGACACATTCTTCACATATAAAGCATGTCATCAAGCTAAAATGCTTTAATGGTCCGGAGTGTCCTATTAAACGGAGCTTTATACAAATGTAATTCTTCTAATTATGCAAAATTTCAATAAACTTGTATTAAAAAGGATAGGGAAATCTAAGAAATCTACAAAATAAAAACCTAGAGACCTAAATGATAAACCCCTTCAGACTGATAAATGCCAAATTTGAGACTTTTAATAATATAAAAGCCTCAGTACATAAAGAGATTATGTACTTACAAGTTGAGCTTAAAAGCAAGTCTGTGGCAACTCTTTATTCCATGCCCTAAAGATGCTTGGAAGTCTCTCTTGTTAAAATTAAAGGGCCCTTTCTATATGTTTCTTGAACCTTTGTGGTTTCCCATCAGTGGGGATCTGAGGGGGGAGGGGTATTGCATTAAAGAAAAACCA
Organism: Pelobates cultripes; assembly: GCA_933207985.1. NCBI lineage: Eukaryota > Metazoa > Chordata > Amphibia > Anura > Pelobatidae > Pelobates > Pelobates cultripes. The sequence continues at coordinate 102,087,650 of OW240923.1, forward strand.
TACAAATCTTTCAAATACTTTTTAATACTTGGAGATTAACATTACATAGTCTCCAGAGAGGATAAGAAATCAAATCCAAAAAGAAGCACTTCCATTGTGTCAGTGTAAGATGTAGACTTGAAAAGGCGCATGTAGGGGAGCACTTTGATAGTTAAACTGTATCAAAAGATGCACAGTATGAATCCAGTCGTAGTCAGTTAAAAGTTTCTTGCAATTCTCTGAGAGGAGGAAACATTCAATCACTGTCTCTGGGAGTCATGTCTACTTACTTGGCACCAGGTTCGGAATTGTCTGTTGCCTGGAACTGTCAATTTTTGTTTGTGTCACTCTGTGCCTCATGTGTCTATCTGCTCCGTCCTCGCACCATTATGTATCTCCCAACCCCATCATTCTTGTGTGTATCTCTTTATCCAGCTCACCCACTTGTGTGCATCTTATAACCTCCTCTCACCCTGTAGTGTGTCTCTTCTTACCCCTTTGTGACCAAGTGAGACTATGGCATAAACTCTGCATGTTCCATTACCCATTATGCCAGAGAACCCCTGATTGAGCAGTATGCAATGTGAGTAGATTTGTGCATTCTGTATTTGCTTAACTTAAATTTGTCTGAATTTAGTCCGATTCGCAGTTTGGATGAATTTCATAATTCTGAAGTGTCACATGGACATATAACCGAGCAAACAACTAGAGTATGGGCAAGCACGTTAATTTGATTTGAGATTTTGGAGTTCCATATGTGGCACCAAAAAAATTTGACATAATTGATGGGGGGAAAATGATTGATGGCTAGAGGACAGCCACTAAATTCTGATTTTATTCATAGATAAAGTAATGTGAACACTCGAGAAAAAAAGGGAGACACAGCAAAATAAAAAATAGATTTTTTATCCCTTCACTCACCCATGCTGCTTCTTGGAGGCTGTAGCTGCACCTACAAACTGGAGAAAGAAATATGCAGACTTTTGGTCAGTTCTTTATAATGAATGACAGTCAGGGGAAGGGATGCTGTGTTTATCCTAGGTTGACTTCCTCTGTCCTCCCTTAGTTCACTGATGGCCCATCCTTAAAATAACTGTCAAAGATCCATACCTACTACAATGTAGGCTCCTACTGCATAAAAAAGAAAAACAAATCAGTTCTGTTTTTGACCACCTAAAACACAAAAAAAACAAGCCATGTTTGGACTGCAGTTATGTCCTCAATGTTACTAAATGAGAAATTCTACCTGCAGCCTGATCCTACTTCAATGATGTCACTCACCTTCAAGCTAGAGGGGGAGATACATCAGAGAGGGCAGACTGTAGGGAGGACATGGGCGGCACGGAAGGGGGACATTGCTGTGATTGGTGCTCAGTGGCTTTTTCCAATAAACGCCAAACATGTCCAGAATTAACATCCGCCACTGGGAATTCTTGTTCAATGAAAGCTAATGAAGCCCCAATGATGTTGCCAGAGGTAGAATTACACATCTGGCAACAAAGAGGTTAAACTCCATGTCTGCAGCGTTTCATATTGAAAGGCTGTACATACAGGCACCATGACCACTTTGAATAACCCTTTAAGGCTGGGTTTTACTTTCTTACCGCTTGTCTTTTTTTCATTTGTTTAAAAAAAATAAAATTTACATGCTGAGTCAAGTTTATTCATATAAGTGAAAGTTAACTTTGGCACTGTTTAACTTAACTTCATTTCCCATGATGCACCGCCAGCATTGGTAGTGTCAAGAGTATCAGTCGCTGTGTATTGAATGCGAACACATACATCTTTTCATAGATTTTCCTTTAAGCTTCAGACCTAACGAACGCAAACACTTTGCATCACAAAATACATTCTGTATCCAAATTTACAAATGATTTAATGAAACAATGTCATTCAAACCCCTTCTTTAGAGAAATATATGTTGATATGCAAAATAACTCTTTGATCTGACTGCTACAGAACCCATTTCCGAGCCTGGTAGCATATGTAAAATGAGAGAACATTTGCAGAATTTATTGTGGATAATAGTCATAAACATGCAAGCAAGCAAGCAATAAAGTTTAACTTCATGATTAAAAAATGAATAACTGCATTCTAATGTTTGCTTATAATTCTACCCATAGTGTATAGAGTTGTTTTTTTTTCACTGTTGGCAGAACAGTCAAGCTGGAAATACATTTTAATTAATGGCAGTGTTTTGCTCCTTTCCTCCAAGCAAAAAAAACAATGTATTAAAGGAACACTCCGTGCATCATAACAGCTTTATCGGAATGAAGTTGTTATGGTGCCAGGACAGGGGAGGGCTGGCAGCCTTAAGCCTGCGGGGCAAATCCAGTCAAGTGGCCCATTGTACCACCGAATCAGCTCCCCGTCCATGCCCACCTTTTTCTGGTTTTATAATGCAGCCAGTCACATCAAGTTTCTCCCTCACTCCGATTGTGCTTCCTGGTGCCTATCCTCTACCTCAAATCTCCAAGAAAATTGTATGTGCGAGGACTGGGAGTTGTAGTTTCCTGCTAAGCTAAAGCTGGGTTCTCCCCGCCCCCCCAGAGTGTGAGTGAGCCCCTAGTAGGGACTACAACTCCCGGAATGCATCAGCTCTCACTCCCTGTCAGCCATTGAGTGGACGTTTCATTCCTCCTCCCTCTAACTCCACAGCCAAGCGACAGCCAAGAGATCCTGTCTCTGCCTCTGTGGCAGGCAAGCAGGCAGAGACAGCAGCCATTTTTAACATGATTTAGGCAAAGCCAGCGCAAGGATTTTTGGGTACATAGGCGAAGATGCATTTTTCCGCCCACCTTAAAATAACATCTTCACCTGTGTGCCTCTTAACCTCCCTTCCAATCCCTCTTTTAAATGTCTTACCCCCTTTAGTGTATCGTATCTCCTATTTTTTTCCCATTGTGTGTCTTACAACCCCCTTGTGTATTTCTTACAACCCCCTTGTGTGTCTATTATACCCCCTCTTTGTATCAGTTCTAAGGGACAGGAGGAGAAGATGAGATGAGGGACGGGGGGAGAGAAAGAGATCATATGGGGGCTCACACACAGACACACTTATGGGTGGGCCTTGAAGGCATAAGGCTTATGGGCGGGCCTTGTAGGCATACTCACGGTCAGGCCCTGTAAGGGGTCCCAAATAATGGAGCTGGTTCCTGTTCATTCATATTTGTGAGCACTGCCTCCAGAGAGCCTGTTTTAACACCAGACCAGTGGAGCCAGACTGCTGCCTGAGTCCCATTAGACACACAAAGTGATCATTCTCAGCATTCCACTTTAAAAAAGTTTTTTTTTTTTAAATCTTCTATACTTTGTTGTGATAACTGAAAATTTGGACATCAATATCTATTCCTTTAAATACAAAATAACTCACTGAATGTTTTATTCAGGTTCCCTGTATTGTTCCGTACATGATTTATGTATGTGCTTTTTCGTTGCCAAGAAATGTTTCACACAGAACCATTTCTGATGTAGTCACCATGCTGCCTCTTCTGATATGAAAATGTCAGAAAATTCTGGTTAGTAGATTAATCAACTTTTGTATTGAGGGAGAGTATAACCCCATGCATTTGATGACCTGGCTCACTATTTAATTAATGGCGGCACCTACAATTGCTAAGGGACTAACTGAAATGTTACCATCTTTCTCACGTGTTATTAGTCCACATTTTATTTGAAGATGCCAAAGTTGTGGTCCCAGTAGTATGCACAATTGCGATATGAAATATATTATTGAAAACCTGTCTAATTAATGAACAGATGTCCTGGACAAAATGGCAAAAAAAAAAAAATTCTTAAAGAATTCCTTTAAGTCGATATTAGTGCTTGACGTGTGTGGAGGGGTTGGAAAAGATAGAGAGAATAAAGTATGCTTTTTTTCCCCACATTTTCAGTTTCCAAACCCTTAGCACTCTTCCTGTTCTGCTCACAGTGACTTTGAAGCAGTGAAAACAGAGACATGTTTACAGTAGACTTTCTAAATGTTAATCAGTTTGGATCAATATCTGCTGTGACCCTAAACAGCAGTTATACAGCTCAAACAACAACAGCAAGATTATTTTCCCCAGTTCACATCAAATATGCTGTTCAAGTCATATGCCTTCCATATATGATGTTCCCAAGACGTCTGTGCTCAACACGAATTCTCTGAGGACCCTGAAGGGTATCACGTTCGAAGAGCATTTCCCAATTGGCTGATTAAGCTTATTTATTATTATTATTGTTATTATATTTATATAGCGCCAACAAATTCCATAGCGCTTTACAATAGGTATTTATTTCCACGTGCATCGCATGTGTTATTCTATACTCAACATACACTATAAATATGGCCACGGTGCTGAAATACTGTAATAGGTATTTATTATTATTAAATGTGACTTATTAAAAAAAAAAATTACACAAAAAAAACATGTGGTCAAGAAAAAAATATAAGGTTATGTTACTTTGTATCAGTGCTATAATGTATTTGTTACGTTATAATATTGTCCATCCTACATATAACGTATGTGTTTGTCATACTGGAAAGTAGGTGGCGCTGTAGGAGATGTACATAGTTAAAGAATGAAGTACAGTTAGTTCCTGTTTTATGCATGTCTGTAATGATTAAGTGACTGACTATTTCCATTGTTTTTGTTACATTACTGTAACCATGCTGTTTCCTATTAAAAGTAGCAGTTAATGCCTGTTATTTGTTTAAATCCTGCTCCTGTTCCTTTAGCAATGATAAATAAATGATATAATTCAGGAATTAATTAAGTGGCACTGTTTCAAAACAAAGAAACAAGGTTTATAACGGTATCAGACTGATGCAGAAAGTAAGTTAGTAAGCATGTGCAAATTGTTAATACTTTTTAGTGTTTATGCACAGTTCTCATGCTTATCATCTATACCTTACCTCATTCCCTGATGTTTAACCCCTTAAGGACACAACTTCTGGAATAAAAGGGAATCATGTTGGAATATTTCCGTCATGTGTCCTTAAGGAGTTAAAGGACATCTGGACATCTGTCACCTCAAATCTATGTTTTAATATAATTATTATTTCATCAAGTTTTGTAAGGAAATAGACATTTTAAGTTGAGTATATGTAAAAATAAATGAAAAAAAACTCATCACTACCTTAAGTACATGACAAGATCATGCAGCCATATACATGGACCTTGGGGCCAGAGAGTAAAACCCAAGAATTCGTTTTTATGGTCCTCCCTGCGTCTGTGCAGGCAGTGAAGCAGGAAAGACCATAGAGGCTGTCTGATTTGCAATCACTGTCGGACCAAAGGTCCATGTGTATGGCTGAAGGATCCTGACATACACTAAAGGTAGGGATAATTTTTGTATTTGTTTTTTTTTTTTTACATATACTTAATTTTTTTAAATTCTATTTTCATTTCATAACCTAATGAAAGGATCATTATATTAAAAATAGTTTTGACGTTACAGTTGTCATTTAAGAATCTTTAAGATCAATGTACCTGCTCCTATTCTAGCAGACTGTGGGCATAAATGGGATAATACATTTGTCATTATAATCCATAATTAAATGTGCAATATATGACGTAAACTCATTCATTTTTTTATTCAAACAGGCAGCCCTTGAACATGTATCTTTGTTAGTACATCTGTCTTCACATTTTCCATTTAGTAAATAAGGTTTGTTGGTAAACATACATTATATTGTTCTGTCTGGTTGACTAATCAGATATTAGAGCAATGAACAAGCATTGTTCAGTTTCACCGCATACACTGTAAATTGTCTGCACGCCAACAATCTTCTTTTTACAAATCACTATGATAATTACAACCAGATATTTCTACCTGCGGCTTTGATTATAAATATTTCCCGGATAATCACTACTCCCTTTGACTTGTTCAGTAACAGGTATACATTCACATCTGAAATTTTTTTTACTTTGAGTTACATTCAAATAGTAGGAAGTGAACAGTGGCAATTACTGGAAAAGGAAAATTGCGAAATAACAGTCTGCAGGTGAAATCTGACTCTATTGCAAGCATCCCAGTGTTAGGGTCATCACTGCAGCCATTCTAGTAAATGGTACGGGAAAGACAGTGGTGGTCAGTGAACTGCTCTGTAGACAAAGTTCCGTTATCAGAATGTTCATGTGTCTGTTTAATAGATTCACTCTTTGTATGTAGAGCTCTGTGATACAGTCACATACTGGGCATTATTTCTTCGACTGCTCTCTCTCTCTTCTGGTGTTGTCTCTGCTGCCCTTAAACATGCTACTGTAGTACCCATCTTAAAAAAAAAAAAAAGCATCTTTTGAACCGTCCTCCTTTTCATCCCATTTCCCTGCTCTATTTTTCCTCAAAGCTTCTGGAAAGACTTGTCTTTACCTGTCTGACTTGCTTCCTCAATTCCAACTCTCTCCTTGACCCTCTTCAGTCTGGCTTCCGCCCCCTCCATATCCTAATCGCAGCTAATTACAAAGGGCTCTACTCTATACTAATTCTTCTTGACCTCTCTGCTGCCTTTGATGCTGTTGATCATGTTCTCCTCCAAACTCTTCAATCATTCGGTCTCTTTGACACTGTCCTCTCTTGGTTTTCCTCATATCTCCTATGTTCATTCAGTGTCTCCTTTTCTACCTTCTCGCTTCATCCTGCCTCTGTTGGAGTCTCCCAAGGCTCTGTACTTTGTCCCCTTCTATTTTCTCTTTATAGTGCCTCTCTTGGCAAACTTATTACCTCATTTGGATTCCAATACCACCTGTACGCTGATGACACTCAGATATACTCAGATATACCTCTCCTCCCCAGACTTCTCCCCTGCCATCCTGTAATGTGTCACTGCTTGCCTTTCTTTCATATCTAACTGGATGTCCTCCCAATTTTTGAAACTCAATCTCTCTAAAACTGAATTCCTTGTGTTTCCTCCTCCTAATACTGATCCCCCTGAACTCCCTTCAAGTTAGTGGTATCCACTTAAGTCAATTCTTGTAAGCAAACTGTCTTGGCATTATACTTGATTCTGGCCTCACATTTGAGCCTCACATCCAGTATGTTGCCAAATCCTGTAGATTCCACCTTAAAAACATAGCCCACATCCACCCCTTTCTGACACAAGATGCTACTAAGCAGCTTGTCCATGCTCTATTAAGCTCTTGCATGGATTATTGTAACTCTCTCCTAATAGGTCTTCCCACAAGTCATTTTACCCCTCTACAGTTTGTAATGAATTCTGCAGCTAGACTGATTTTCTCCTCCTGTCACTCCTCTCACACCTCTCCCCTCTGTCAGTCCTTACATTGGCTTCATGTATCCTATAGGAGGCAATTCAAGGTACTAATCCACACCTATAAAGCACTGACCAATTCTTGCCCCTCCTATATTTCTTCATTGATCCGCTGGTATGTCCCTTCTTGGTCTCTCCGCTCTGCCCATGATCTCCTGTCTGCTGCTCTCATCAGTACAGTCAACTCATGCTTGCAGACTTCTCGCGGGTGGCTCCTTTCCTTTGGAATTGCCTCCCTACAACCATCAAGCTCTCCCCTAGTTTCAATCATTTAAAAGTGCCTCGAAAACCAACTCTTTAGGAAAGCTTACGGCCTTCCAGAGAAACCTCTACCTCACATACCTGTCTCTTGCTCTCTCCTATAGGGCAGCGCTTTACTCTCTCCTCCAGCTCTGCTTCACTGCACCTTGTTTGATTGCTACCTCCTGTCCTGTTGGGTTTTACACCTCACCTCCTATAGACTGTAAGCTCATTTGAACAGGGCCCTCTTCAACCTATTGTTCCTGTAAATTTTTGCAATTGTCTCATTTATTGTTAAATCTCCCCCTTTGATAATATTGTATATATCATAATAACACATATTATTATGTAGAACAACAGCAAAAAAATATATACCTGCGCACTATTCCAAATCCATATGTCCATTTAAATTACTGGATGTTTTTTTGTATAACTTTTTACTTGTCTTTTACGTGAGTCTTACATTAAAAAATTACCTTGCTGTTTTCTGCTAAAAGGCAAAATCTCTAATGAGAAAATTCCAAATGTATTGGCACTCTCATATCTGTGGTCGTGCTGGTCTCAAGGTCACTCAAAAAATACCTTCAATTATATATAGAAAAAGTATGTGATACCGCACTCAATTATAATTCAAAAAACTTCATGTATTTATTTCACAAATTTCTCATTTAATATAAGTATTATGATAGCCTGTTCCTTAACAGTCTAGAGGCACAAAGGCACAAATGCATAAAAAAAACTAGATACACAAATTAGAGTGATGTACATAAGAGTAGACATATATATATATATATATATATATATACTACTGCTAGTTATGTATGAAACAGTGGATTAAAAAATCCCTACCTAGTAAGCTTCCAATTAGATGAAATAACTCAATATACAATGCTATATTGCAGAGGATATAAATCATTGGTATCGCAATAATCTGATACCAAAAATCTATGGAAAAAGGTATCTTTCCCCTCAACTTTTTCTCTTAGATTAATTTTAGTTACTCCCTTTTAATATACTTATAACCTTTTATAAACTCCTTAATAAGGCAAACTGATGAACTTTAGCCTTTAAATATCATAATTGTTTATATGTTACATTTATGAGTGTAAATAAAGTTATTGCAGTGTTATGAGACAGATTTTTTCCCCTATGCCACACCGGGCACACAGGATTCACAGATGTAATCACGTCACAATATGCAACGTTGGCAGCGCACATGCGCACGAAGGCGCACCCGGAATGATGTAATTGGTGCGAGACCCGCTGCAAAAGACGGCGTGCACGTATTTCAGCATATAAAAGACTGACATGAATATTAGTGATTCTAGGGCCTTCGAAGGGACAGACAAGTCCCGAGCGCACAGCCCAGAGACCCCCACCAAAAGCTTCCAGACAGGAAATACTTGGACATCCCCCATGAACTCTGGAGAGATTGCATCATATTTGAAAGAGGACTTTCAAAACAACAAGGGATGAGACATGTCCACAAAGGGACTAATCAAGAATATTGCCTTTCTATTTTCTATTTTCTTTTTTAGTGTGTAATCACTGGGACTGCCACTGTTAGCTGAAGCGGTCTGGGTGCCTACAGTGTCCCTTTAATGTAGCCGTTTTGGTTTATGTCTCATGTCATGTCCTTGCAGTTTCACTGCTCAATTCTCTGCCATTTAGGAGTTAAAATCATATTGTTTATGCAGCCCTATTCACACCTCCCTCTGTGTGACTTACACAGCCTTCCTAAACATTTCCTGTAAAGAGCCATCTAATGTTTATACTTCCTTTATTGCAAATTCTGTTTAATTTAGAATGTCTCATCTCCTGCCCTTGCTAGACCATGCAAGAGCCTCCTGTATGTGATTAAAGTTCAATTTACAGAGCAGGAGATAAAAACTTTTAAAATAAGATACATCTGACTGAAAAAGAAATTAGGTGTGGCTAGAGCTACATGGACAGAAACAAAAGTGATTTAACTCCTAAACAGCAGTGAATTGAGCAGTAAAATTTCAGAGGCATAGTCTATAAACAAAAACTGCTTTATTAACCCCTTAAGGACTGGACTGTTTTTGCGATGTTGTACATTTGCGACCAGGCATATTTTTACACTTTTGTGGTGTTTGTGTTTGGCTGTAATTTTCCGCTCTCTCATTTACTGTTCCCTGTTATATATTGTTTTTTTTCAGGAAAAAAGGGGCTTTCTTTACATACCATTATTTATATAATCTCATGTATTTTAATTTAAAAAAAAATATATATATTTTGAAAAATTGAAAAAAATACATGTTTTTTGACTTTTACTTGAAAAATCTTTTACTAATCTACAAAAGCCAATGAAAAAAACTGCTAAAAAGATTCAAAATTTTGTCCTGAGTTTAAAAATACCCAGTGTTTATGTGCTTTTTTGCTTTTTTTTTGCATGTTATAGGGCTATAGGTACAAGTAGGATATTGCGGTTTCAAAACGTACATTTTTAAAATTTATCAATAGTGACATTGAAACACTATTATCTGTCATAAATCTCTGAATAACACCTCACATGTACATTTTTTTTAAAGTAGACAACCCAGGGTACTCAATATGGGGTATGTCCAGTCTTTTTTAGTAGCCACTTAGTCGAAAACACTGGCCAAAGTAAGCATTCATATTTGTTTGTGTGTGAAAAAAGTAAAAAAACTAAATTGAACACTAATTTTGGCCAGTGTTTGTGACCAAGTGGTTACTAAAAAAGACTGGACATACCCCATTTGCAATACCTTGGGTTGTCTTCTTTTGCAAATGGTATGCCATCATGGGGGTAATTCTCATTCCTGGGCTACCATACGCTCTCAAAGGCAACGTAACCAACCTGGCCATTTTCAATGTAAAAATATTTGACCCATATATTTGACCTTGTAACTTTCAAAAATGCTATAAAACCTGTACATGGGGGGTACTGTTTTACTCGGGAGACATCGCTGAACACAAATATTAGTGTTTAAAAACTGGAAAACGTATCACAACAATTATATCATCAGTAAAAGTGCTGTTTGTGTGTGAAAAATGCAAAAAAAGTAACTTTCACTGACAATATCATCGCTGTGATATGTTTTAATGTTTTGAATGATTAATATTTGTGTTCAGCTAAGTCTCCCGAGTAAAACAGTACCCCCCATGTACAGGTTTTAGGGTGTCGTAGAATGTTACAGGGTAAAATACAGTGCTAGCAAATTAAATTCTCTGGACTTTCGGCATGGGTTGGCAGGCAGGTCCCTCAAATTGCAATCAATAAAATTACTTAATTATGTAAAGATATTACATAAATACGCACGTAGAATTTAAATATATATGCACATTTATATATATTTGAAATCTACGTGTATATTTATATAATTATTTATGTAATTTTGTATATGGACTTATGTATATTTCGTATTATTTTTATTTATTTATATATATACAAATTCATTCTAAGTGTATTTTGATATATATATATATATATATATATATATATTAATTTTAAAATACAGTTAGAATAAAATTTCATTTAGATATATATTTTTTTTCAATTTTTATTATTATTTAAAAAAATAAGAATTTTAATTACTTATTATTTATATTTTATAATATATATATATACAATATATATAGTTATTATATATATTATATATATATATGTGTGTAATTTAATTATAAGTGTATTTTTATATTAATATAAGTACATATTAATATAAAAATACACTTAGTATGACATATATAATTTTTTTTATTTTTAATTAACATTAACTTTATTTTTATTTTTATTTTACACATGCAGGGAGACTACCTGTCAGCACAGGCAGTCCCCCTGCAGGCAGACACTAGGACACCTATTGTGACCATGTGATCGCTGTGTTAAGCGATCACATGGCCACAGGGGTCCTAATTCAGTGTGGGGAGACTGTCTGGGCTGCAGGCAGTCTCCCCACAATGGGAGAAATGCTGATCGCCGCCGGGGGACGACGGCTAGCAGGTAAGTACATTGGACCGTTAGGACGATTCAGGACCATCATCGGTCGGCAAGGCAAAAATGCCGATGACGGTCCTGAACCGTCCTCGGTCCTTAAGGGGTTAAGCTAAAGTTGTTTTGGTGACTATAATGTCCCTTTAAATATACATAGGGTTTTTTCTTTGGTTCTATTTATTTTGGCTATTTTGGCTAATGAATACTGTAGCCATTGCTGAGTAGTGGGAGTTTGAGTGCAGTGCATAATTTTGTGTGTACATATTATTGTGTGTTATGTTGTGATCGGGTTCAAAGACACAGTAACACACTGCATGTTACAGTGGATTTTAATAGTGTGAAGCTCTCTGGAACATACTGCACATGCATAGAGCTATATCTCTCTGTTATACGCTCTGCACACTGTTTTTAGTAATTTTACTGTCTAGTTCGTCTCTCGTTTACAGGACACATTGCTGTTTATGTTATTGCTTAGGCGCTATGTGTTTCCAATTCTTTCTATCCATATCACTTTCTCCCACTGTTATCACCCCATGTAACTGGCTTATTCCCATTTTTAAAGCCTCATCCCTATGTTCAAGAACTATTTTAATTTCTGATAACAATAGTATTTTATAGACAATTAATACCTCGTGTTCAAGACATCCTATTGCGAATTGTTGGGAGTAATATTAGGGTTACTTAATAGTTAGTGAAGCACTACTGTCGTGGTGGAGGAGATACGATATGTTCATAACAGTTGTACATATTTCTGTTAAACGTCATGAATTAGCTCAATAGGCAGAGTGCAGTAGAGTAGAGAATTACAATGCTCCCTGTCATTATAACTTGTACTAAGCGTGTTACCTAAAGTGCCAATTGTAGCGAAGTGAATTTAAAATTTAAGGCCAAAATAACCACAAAAGTCAAATATGGGTCAGCGCTAGCACGCCACAGGAAATATATTAATACGAGAGTATAGGCAGCACACCTATAGGAAGAGGGGTCCCCTCTATTCCCCCCAAATTAAACATAATAAAGAACATGAATAAAGAGAAAGGGTGCGCCTTGAAGAAATAATATTATAAGTAAGATAAAGATAATAATATAAATAAGAATAAAACATAGTCCAGGTAACTTAACACTAGTCCAAATAAATTAATCCACAATAGTGGGGAGGGTTCTTTGTGGAGCAGCAGACGGGATTGATAGTCACGAGTATAGGCTTGTAATCCGATGGAACATGTGAAGAGGAAACAGAAGAAAGGACTCCAATGGTATAGTATATAAATGCACTGTATTAGAGGTAATAATAATAAGGAACTACTCACAATATCCAGAGCTTAAATCCAGCTCTGGTATGGAATGCGTGAAGTGGAATAATCCCCACTCAAGGATATATAGGGTTAATATGCCGAGCAGGCTCACTTCTCGGTGTATAGCGAATGGGTGGTATAGTCCTCATCTAAAGATTCTTTGTGCTTCTTAGGAACAGCAAAAAAGGTGATGTCAGGTCATGTCAGGTCATGTATTTAAAATCGAAAATAATAAAAGTAAAGGAATATGGCAGCTATGGTATGAAGCCAAAAATGTTTATTTATTAAGACAGAGTAAAAAAGTTTCTAGACGCGTTTCGCCAACACAGGCTTCTTCAAGTAGAAACTGGTATACAATAGAAAAGTTTAGCGGTCTTGGATGTTCCTTCCAATATGGCTATTTTGCTGTAAAATTTGAAATTCATTCACTGAATTTGCACTTTAGAGATTATTTGTGATAGCGCTTCCACCTAATTATACTTATGTTTCAAAGTTCTAAAATTAAAGTTTCTTATTCATGTCTACTTTGGTAATTAGCCTTGCAGTGACTAATAAACATGCTAAATTATTGAGCTGTGGTAAATGCATTATTAATACACATAAAGTAGGAGACAAATTGAAATGAACAGTTTGTTTTGAATGTCTTCCCTGCCTGACGGTCTTGTTCTCTCGACCACCTATCGCTTTTAGGGAAATAAAAGAAAAGAGGAGATAAAATGAGGAGAGGAAAGATAACAGAAGGTGGAATTGGAAGTGCAATTATAATTATTTATATAACACCAACAATTACCTGTACAATAGGTAAAAAAGGAAAACAAAACTAGTATACCAATAAACAGTGAGTTTAAATTGTGTAAAACATAGTCTTCACATGTTGTTCTGCAAATAATAATATAAACACATATAGTGCAGACCATCTGGTTAAGCTTTTATATACACAATATATAGTGTAGGTGGTGTCTGAGATTAAACTCACATTTACTAGTGCCTAATCACGCCTCGCTCTGGGGATACTTCCCACAACAGGATAGATATTTTCAACTCTCAGATGTGTTCAGCCAGACAGGTTCTTATGTATAAATAGGAGACAAGCAGAGAGGCCAGGACCACAATTGAACAGTATCCAAATCTTTATTATAATAACAAAGGTTAAAAAGCTTAAATTGCAGTGGGTATTGCCAGCGAGGTACCCACAACAAAGCATGTAAAACAAGCAGATGCCAATGGTTCCAGGTTCCACTGTAACTCAACCATGTGGGGCTTCCTTTGTGACTAGTTTCGCCCACCTTCTTGGGCTTCTTCTTATATCACTGTCTCCTTCTCTGGCTTTTAAGTTACATGAACAAAACACATTTGGCACATTAGGAAGATTTGGTGAAACAAACTTTATACTGAATGAGGAAGGGAAGAGAGAGTAAGAGGAGTTTTGCGAGGTTGAGTGGAGGTCCCCAAAAATTGACTTACTCCGATCCCCAAAAATATTAAGATTTGACACTGGGACATGGTTTAAAGGGACAGGGGCATGGAATTGGTGGTAGGCAAGGTGAACAGATCTTGAATAAATACAGGAAATTAAGATAAGGATTTGAATGATGTGGGAGGAATACAAAATAATTTAAGAAAATATAGTAAGATAAAGAACATGTAGCATGATGGAGGGATTTAAAGGAATATTATAAGGAACAAAGCAGACATGAAATGGAAGGAGTAACATGCATATTTAATTTCTGGACACTAGCATATTACATAGTTACATAGTTGTATAGCTGAAAAGAGACTTGCGTCCATCAAGTTCAGCCTTTCTCACATATGTTTTTGCCGTTGATTCAAAAGTATATACACCGAGTTCTGGCTTAGAGCTTGTAACGGACCGTTTTGCACACAAGGGGTAAAAACCGTTTAGGCGATCGTCCCCCTTTCCAGAGATGCAGGCACAGCTATTGTAGAACACCAAACTCACGAACCGCCAATAAAGGAATGCTCCAAACTCCCGAACGGCATACAATATAGCACTCCAAACACACGAACAGGAACCATACGAATCGCTGCTAGTAGACGAATAGGAAAAGCATCCAAGCGGCTTACACTCCTAGCAATCAGTCTCTATCAGCATACAGTAAATCCCCCCAAAGACGAGACAAGGCTCCGTGTTGAGGGTCAAGCAGTGGTCTGTTTAATGAGGGCTACCTGCCCAGTATTTATGCAGGTCTCCCACCTGGTGGACACTCCCCTAGGGGACCAAATGGGAGAATGTAACAAAGGACAGACAAATAGACAAATAGGACACACAGTCACATTATATTCCCACAATGCATCCTGGCTTCCTCCCCTCTGCCTGGGAGATAATTGAGAAGTAATTCAATTATCTCCCAAGACAAAGGCAAATCACCATTATGCACGTGGGGATACTAACACACGAATTACTATTAAAATACACTATGTGAGACACATAACATTAAAAGCATACATTTAACATATCCCCTCAGTTCTGAGCGCACATTATTAAGCGAATGGCGCTCAGACCACACGAATACAGTTTAATCTCCATGGAGCTAAAGTCTTTACACAGTCAGCTTCATGCGAATGAGCTCCATGGGATTCCTATCTGGGGTATAACACATTCAAGCAAAACTACCGAACACCGGGCCGTTCGTGCACTTTCACCGAACAAGAAGGGAGGTCGGCGGCTTCAGCGGTGTTCGCGCAAAACTGTGTCTGATTTCAGTTCCATTAATTAAGCGTCGAACATCGCTGTGCATTCGTAAGTAGGAGGAATGAGACAGCGCTAAAATAACTTATGGCAGCAACCTTAAAAAAGGGAATCCCTCAAACCCTTTCTAAAACAGGATAAAGTAAAAACAATAAAAGGCTGCGCACATGAACAAAGTCCAATAAAAGGAAGAAAGGAGAGAAAGTCCAACTGGTATATTCTTACAGGTGTCTTTGGTTGATGGGGTCTTCTATTTATGTGGTGGCTTCACTCGTTATGAAAAATAAAAAGAGGGAGAAGGGACATCCAATGGTGTAGTATGTAAAATTCAGGTATAGACGTAAAAATAATAGTATAAAACTCACATTTACCAGAGCTAATGTCCAGCTCTGGAGTAAAGCGCGTACAGCAGTTTAATCCCCGCTTGTGGGATGTAAGCAGGTTCTTCTCCGTGAATGGTATCCAATTCTCAGGATAAAACAAACAGCCAATAGTGCTCACTGTATGGCAAATAATAATAAAATAATAAAAGAAATGTACTTACAAAATAAGAGCAGACCCACTGCTCTTTGGTGATAGCTTGGGTGGATTGATCCCCACCTACGGATTTCTTTGGGTACAGGAAACTTCCAGGAATTTTTAGGTTTGTTTTAAAACCAGTAAAATAATAAAATAAACAGTAAAAAGGCCAGGGTAAAAAAGAAAGATATGTGTCTATAAAAAAGATAATTGGCACAAGCAAATGACCAAAAATACTTTAATATATATAAAAAACACAATATTCAAATATCCATAACGCGTTTCGTCAAGAAAGACTTTATCAAATGGAATAACATTTACTACCTGGCACATAAGGGTTATATAAGACACAAATAATTTGAATTTTGGCGCCAAAAATTAGAGCAACCAATCAAAACACACAAATAATAGGCAGGCTCAAAACTTTAAAATGAATATCCTATACAACATAATAAGGTGTCCTGACCTATTTAAAATCTATTAAGAATAAAAACGAGGGGGGGAAAGTATAAAAAATAGTGATTTGAAACGGTCACGTGATTTTCGGCACTTCCGCAAACCGGAAGTGCCGAACGGCAGTATGGGGTATGTGGTTTATGGCCGCAAATGGCGGCCAAGGTACCAAATAAGGAGGGGAATGGGAGTATGAGTTTGGGGGGTTTGAAATGGAAACGAGGGGGGAAAGAAGTATAAAAAAGATCAGTATAATTTTCGGCACTTCCGCATACCGGAAGTGCCGAACAGCAACATGGGATATGTAGTTTGTGGCCGCAAATGGCGGCCAAGAGACCAAATAAGGAGGGGAATGGGAATATAAATTTTAAGGGATACGGCCATCTTGGGAAGGTATTCAATCAGCCATATTGAGAATGGCAAAATAAAAGATATACTTGTTAATAGAAAAAGTGTATTGAAATGAATAAAACTGTTATAAGATAGAACTCTTAAAAAAAAAAAAAGGGACAGTTTTTTTAAAAAACTAATAACAATAAAATGATATAAAAATAACAATGTTGACATTATTTGATAAAACAGCAGAGTTAAAACAAATTAAAGGCATATACACAAATATTCATAAAAAGGATTTCATAAAAAATTATGTAAGTCGAAATCTGCATTTAGACCATGGGGTATAAGGGTCTTAAGGTTATACACCCACTCCATTTCAATTTTTCCAAGTACCTTTTTTATATCTCCTCCACGCCATGAGGTAGAACATTTTTTTATACCAATACATTTTAATAAACGAGGATCTTTATTGTGCTTGATAAAATGTTTGGATACTGTATGATTTAGGTATCCATTTCTAATATTTCTGCAATGTTCGCTCAGTCTTATCTTTAGGCACCTTGTGGTCATCCCCACATATTGGAGGCCACATGGGCACTCGAGCAGATAAATAACATTTTTGGTATGGCAGCTTATAAAATCATAAATATCATACACTTTTTTGGTTTGATTTGACATAAATTTTGTAGTTTTTGATGGAATAACATGATCCACAGTTTTACATACGATGCATTGTTTGCATCTAAAAAAAACTTTTGTCTGAGGAAAGAATGATAAATTTTTTAAAGGAGATTTTTTCGTAAAATTTCTAGTTAAAATAGATTTAAAATTAGGTGCTCCTCTAAAAACAATGTTTGGATGAGTAGGTATAATGGAATTAAGTATCTCATCATGTTTGAGTATGTGCCAGTGTTTTCTTATTATTTTTTTGACATCGTTGCTTTTGTTATTAAAATTAAAAATAACTGGAAGTGATACAGTTTCATTATTTTCTTTATTTTTATATATCAAAAGTTCTTTTCGTTCTTTTTGTTTGACTGTATTAATTGTGGTATTCAGATCTGGTTCTGAATAATTTTTTTCAATAAATTTATTTTTTAAAAACTCTGCCTGTTCATTAAAATCTGTGAGTTCTGAGCAATTCCTGCGAAGGCGTAAAAACTGACTTTTTGGGGCACTTTCTAGCCATGGCTTATAGTGACAACTAGATCTGTCTATGGCCGTGTTTACACATACTTTTTAAAAAAAAGTTTTTGTTTGGAGTTGTCCGTTGTTGATAAAAATATTCAAGTCTAAAAAGTTAATGGATTGTTTACTGAATTCGTATGTGAGGATAATGCCCCTATTATTAGTATTTAAATAATTGATAAAATCAATAAGATGTTTTTCAGGTCCGTTCCAAATAAAAAAAAGGTAATCAATATATCTAAAATAGGAGACTAGGTATGCCCGCCAGGTATGATTACCCCATATGGCTTAATTTTCCCAGTCAGCCATAAACAGGTTAGCGTAACTGGGGGCAAACCTAGTCCCCATAGCGGTGCCTCTTCTTTGTAAATAAAAAGAGTCTAAAAACCAGAAATAATTGTTATTTAAAATAATGTTGATACCTTCTATTATAAAATCTATTTGAGTGTCGGGAATCCTAGCTTCTTGGGTTAAAATTTCTTTTATAGCGTTACAACCAATATCATGGGGGATAATGGTGTAAAGGGACTGGACATCACATGTGACTAATATAAAATTATTTTTCCAGGTAAAATCATTTAAAAATTTTAAAAGTGACATGGAGTCTTTTAAGTATGATTTCATAAGTTTAACCGAAGGTTGGAGAAGGGTATCTATATATTGGGAAAGGTTACTTAAAAGTGAGCCTATCCCTGAAACAATGGGTCTTCCTGGGGGGTGTTGTTCATTTTTATGAATTTTAGGAAGAAAATAAATAACAGGGGTAATTGGATGTTTTTTATTTAAAAAATTATATTCATATTTGTTTAGAATTTTTTGATCTAGACCCTTATTTAAAAAATTAGATAAAATGGTTTGAATATTTTTGATTGGATCGGTTAGAAGTTGTTCGTATACATTACCATCTTTTAATTGTCTATGGGCTTCATCTATATACATTTTACTAGATTGAATGACTAATCCTCCCCCCTTATCAGCTGGTTTGATGACAATGTCTCGATCTTTTTGTAATTCTTTGATTGCCTGTCTTTCACTATTCGTGAGGTTATTGGGGTCATATTTTTTGTATTTGATTTTCTCTAAGTCTTTAAGAACAAGTTTCTCAAATAAAATCAAAGGAGCTGATTTAAAATGGGATGGATAAAATTTGGATTTTTCTCTCAGGTGTGTATTCAGAAAAGGACTATTTCCTGTTTCTGTGCATTCGAATGTTTAAAATGGCTGCGACCTTGTGTTCGTGATACGAATGGCGGCCACCCAGCATTCGTCAATTAAGCTGCGGTTAACCGCAGCTTCAGGGAGGCTAATTGCCGGCACACTCCAGCTCCCAGGTGGTCCAGTCATTCGTGCGGTTGTTCGGTAGATTGAATCTTCCGAACACCAGGCAGAAAAGAACGAATAAATCTTTTCTGCAGGTAAAAAGATGTCTTTTAACTAGGGGCCATAGTCCAAAGGCAGCAGACGAACAACCAGGCTTCTCCAATGCAATGTGGCGAGATTGCTCTCGTCAGAGAACTCATACATCTCCTCTCCCCGAAGACTAATTATCAGTAAATTTGCTCTGACTGTTCCCCTGTTGTCACACTATGGGAAAATGTTCTAAATACTTTTAAAGCAGGAATTCTAGATAGTATTTCAGATAAATGTACCACTACCCTGTCTATTGTGTGAATGGACTTATCAAAGTTATATGCAGTATTCTTTCTTTAATAAAGTAATTATTAGTTCATATTTTGATATATTTATATATCTTCCAAATATCTCTTTCCAAGTTTTTTATTTTTCTAAATTATGTCAAATTGAGAATAATTTTATTGAATATTTTTTTGCTAGATTAATTGCCAAAAATAATTATTTCTATAGAGAGATACAACATGTAGTTATAAATTCTCTTACTAAATAGCAATTCTCCGGTTGACATCTACAGGAACATTGCTGTTCACTCAGCAGAGTATCTATAGAATCCAGGGAATATTGTATAGAACAATAACATAAACTGCAGTGCTCTACAATCGAACAAATAAAATCTTAGAAACATATTAGAAGAACAGAAACAAGATGAACTGATGACCCTGCTCAATAAAACTGTCTAAAGTGAGTGGGGCACAATTATACGAGACTTGAAGACAACGTTTCCACAAACAAAGGGAGATTGCAAGTTACGTTGTCTGTAGATATCTAAACAAAATGTATAAAGTTATAAAACGTGTAGAGAAGTAACAGAGTAAAGAGATTAAACTGAGCAAACTAACGTAGCACAGGCTATGGGTCATGACTTGTGACTGCTTGACTAATCAGATGATCGTAAGTGATGAGAACAGAAAAGGTTATAGTTTTAACGCATAGTTACACTGTAAATTGTCTGCATGCTGAGAATCTTCTTTTTGCGAGTCGCTATGATAATTCAAACCAGATATTTCTGCCTGCGGCTTTGATTATAAATATTTCCCAGATAATCACAACTCCCCTTGGTTTATTCAGTAACAGGTATACTTTTACATCTGAGAAAAATATAACTTTGAGTTACCTGCAAGTATCGGGAATTGAAGAACAGTAGCAATTACTGAACGAGGGAAATAACTAAATAACTAGCGCCTGGATAACCTCTACAGTGAAACCTGACTCCGTTATAAGCATCCCAGCATCAGGGTCAGAACTACACTCATAGTTACATAGTTACATAGCTGAAAAGAGACTTGCATCCATCAAGTTCAGCCTTTCTCACACATGTTTTTGCTGTTGATCCAAAAGAAGGCAAAAAACACAGTCTGAAGCGCTTCCAATTTTGCAACAAACTAGGAAAAAATTCCTTCTTGACCCCAAAATAACAGTCAGATGTCTCCTAGGATCAAGCAGCTATTACCCCACTAATTAGAAATTATATCCTCAACCTTTGTTCAGTCAGGTATAAGGTACAGGGCAGAGATATCGGCAAACTGCTATATGGTTATAGTACAGCAGGTAAATACTGTATTATTAACAAAATTCGCTACATCTCTGTGATATCGATTATTTTTCCTCTTAATCTGCACATGGTCAGACAAGATGGCTTTAACATAAAGCCAATTGTTTATAGTCAAAACAGTGATTTTAATGTTTTATTTTTTAGGAGTAGGGGTTATAGTTGGATCTCAAGATTAAAATTATCTCTCCTTTAACTGAATTCCTAGTTTGTTTGTTTTTGATTTGCATTTACAAAACTGGTATGATTCACATCACTGTCCAAAAATTAGTGAAATATGAGTGGTATCTCTTCTCCCTCACCCCTGTGAGCAGTGGGGCGAGGCTCCTGTGTGTAGAGGCTCCTGTTGCCGGCTACTTTCGGGGACGGCACAGCATGTCAAATGCCAGCCGCTCCAGTCACTCCCCTTTTTTGACGTGGTGCATGCGAGCTGACGTCATAGCAGAAATGCCATGGAAACACATTGTTTTTATCACCCCCTGACATTTTGGGGGCATAGTATTAAAGCAAAACATGCTCCACTACAAATAGAGCATCTTTTTGCTCCTTACTGGTTTTTGACTTGGCTTTGTATTTTGACTATTCTACTTCTCTGGTATCCCTGACTTGTTTTGTTTATTCGTTTAACCTGTTTTCTAGTTTCCTTCCTCGGCTATTCCTCATCGTTAACCTGATCTCTGGTTTCTTTTCTCCTCCTCTAGTGACTATTCTTTCGCTACCCACATTAAACCTGGCCATTGTAAGGTCTGGTAATATGGTTTCTTTATTTTAGGTTGCACTCTGTATGTTGGGGTTGTGATGTTCTGGGCATAAAAATACGTGGGGATGTCACCATTGGCTGTCTGTTATTAGCATGCTGTGCATGCTGGGAGTATACACCAAATATGCACAGAATTAACATTTGCCACCTGGAATTTTTCACTATTGATTTCCCAGTGATGGCACCCGAGGTTAAACCTTCGACAGCAAAGAGACTAAACTAAACTGAAATATGTTCAGTGTTTCACAGATAAAAAGTTGTACATACAGACTCCAGACGCTATGCCCACTTCATATCACAGAAGTGGTTATGTTATATAAGATAATGTTATGACTTTTCATGTATAACTGCTATTATTATTATTTAAATGGGGGCAACACGTGTTTCAAGGTTTTGATGAGGTTTGTTTGGAACTTTATATGTTGTCATTTCCATATGCAAATGCTAATGTACAATGTAAATCATGCTGCATGTACTTTTGTACCAAGGATCTAAAATGCTCTGATGTCTGAAAAAAGAAACCCTTTAATAAACATTAATTGAACAAAAGAAAATAATAATAAATAAATAGAGACAACATATTCTATAGCCCTGTACAATTAGGAATAAGCACAGTTTTTTTTGGAATTTACCTTCCAAGTTCTGGATTTACTGGACAATATTGAACCCATCCCCCATGATTTTGTTTATTTTTGGTATCTAGCTTTTAGAAACAGGTAAAAAAAAAAACTAACACTATGAACTCTTGGCTCCATCTACTAAATCATAGGCAGCCCTGATTGGTTGCTTTGTGGGTCTCCCAGTCACATGTGCCTTTTAGATTGTAAGCTCTTTTGGGCAGGGCCCTCTTCATCTATTGTTTTCATATTTCAAACATGTGTTGTACTGTTGGCACTATATAAATCTTTGTAATTATAACTGTGCCCTGGGTGACGAGTCCTTTTCACAGTCCTTTTCACAGCTGCATGTGTCATCAATAAAAATAATTGCTACAATAGCATACCCTACTGCCGCTCTAGTCATCTACCTCGATCTGCAACTTTTCAGTCAAGTTTTCAAATCTCCGTTGTTGTGGAGAGCATTGTAGTAATATTTAAATATTAAAATATAAACATCATGCCCACTCCTTTCTGTCTTTGACAATCAAAGTGAACCAAACGTCCCTTAAGTTTTGTCTGCTGGGTTTTTTTGTTGTTTTTTTTTCCAGGGTGAACATAACACAGTGAGTTTCATAAACAAGTATTAAAAAAACAACAATATATGTAATAAAAGTGTTTTAAGCAGCTCTGTCCTGGAGTGTAAGGCCTGCCGGGAGCAGCTCCATCATCTCTAGGTACCGAAGTGGCAGCCGTGACAGGTTTATAGATGCAGTATTTTCAGTTTTAGCCTATCTTTCATAAGGCATGGTACCTTAATTATTACCGGATTTATGAATTGTTGCTCCTATTGATTATTTTACCACCTATAAATCCTGCTGCTTTATAAAGCAGTGACCTTCTGTGATACAGATTCCAGAGAGTCAATTAATGAAAGCCCTCGGGATAAATATCCTGCTTTCTCTCTTTTTTTTTATTTTCATCTTGTTCCTTGTTGAATTTATTTTTTCCAATGTGCTTTGGAGAAGAGAACATAGAAATCTTTTATTTTTGCCATTTAACTTATTATTACATTGTATATGCTTGTAACAGGCCATTATTCATTCTACTAAATGCTGGTCCAAGTTTGCAGGAGTTTAATGAAGGGTTAAAAGATAGCAGTGGTGCTAATTTGTGTTATAAAGCTGTCTTTCACTGACAATATATGAAAGCATCAGTACTTGTAAATACAGCATTTTTTTTGCCAATAAAATATATACCGTACTCCAAAAACAACAACACATGATTTATGTCAATGCTGGAATAGCCTATTGCACTAATCATCATGATCAGTATCTCATATTCCCAAATATAATACATACTGAGCAATGCCTCTTGCTAATTTCTTGCTGCTGTGTAGAAGACTCTTGTGAAGATCTGATTCATGCATTTGTGGTACACAGTCCTCTGTCCGTACTCCCACCTCTAATGCTCACCTCCAATATTTCTCCAGGGCTGCACCTCTTCGGTGGAACTCCCTTCCCTTCTTCATAAGACTTTCACCCAGTCTCCACTCATTCAAAAAATTATTGAAAACGCACTTCTTCAAGAAAGCATATCAATTAAACTGTTAGCAGGTTTTTATCCCCCACCCTCCATGACTCCTCTCCTGCAACTGTCAAAAATGACCTACCAAGTTCTCAGTGAATACTTTTCTAACAACCTCCTTCATACCCCTACTTTTACCCTTTGTGTCATTATACCCCACTCCCTCTAGAATGTAAGCTCATTGAGCAGGGCTCTCCACCTCTCTGTTCCTGTAAGTCCAGTTGTCTGGTTACAATTACATGTCTGTTAGTCCACCCATTGTACAGCGCTACAGAATCTTATGGCGCTATATAAATAATAAAATAATAATAATAATAATTGTGCTCAGGTAAGCTTGCCTTTTGATACACAAAGAGATTCATCATTCAACCGCGGTACACAGTGCGCAATGTGTTTTCCATTGAAAGGCTTAAAGGTATGATGTCATTCTGAAACAGGGGGTGTATGAGCAAACTGAATGATATGTTCATATGAAGCAGCACAATGGACAAGAGAGACGGGGGGGAGATTTATCAAACTATTGCCAAAACATTTCTGTCTAAATGTTTTGGCATTTTTGGAACAATTTATTTAATCTGTGGATTTTTTTTCAATTGTCGATTTCTTTGCTCCCTTTTGATTATGCGCCCCTTATATTCATGACGCAACAAATATATGCACTTTTCCACCACTATAAATTTGGCAGGCTATTGAAATGGAAATTTCAGCGAAAACTGGTGGATCTTACTATAAACAAATCATTCACTTTTTAGATTACTTGAATAAATACTTTTAAAATCATGACAGAACGTACCTGTCACTTTTCAGAACACTTTGATATACATCCCCCAGAGTCCTTTTTCATTATGGTACCAGTCTCAAAATCATCTGAGGTGACTCATTCTGTCATAACATTCTTTGTGTTTTACCTGAATGTCATATGCCTAGTACATCTGTGCAATTTTTTTACTTAAATGATTAGTCATAGGTTCTTCAGGCACAGATTTTAACTTAAACAACAAAATCTCATGTCCACTTAAAGCAAATTGACAGTGTGATGAAAATAAACATTTATCTCTATGGATAGTGTTGACAGCCTTCTCCAGGAATATCCCAGACTATATTCCTTTAAAATGGTATAAAAAAATAATACAAATAAAATAAGGAAGAAAAGAAGAACAAATATAGTGTAACACTGTATTACAAAGAATGATAGCGCAAAATAAGGTAGCACTCACAGGATGAAGTATGATAAGTCGCCTAAGGGTGCCTCCCCTGACATGTGTGGGGGGCTAATCCCAAACGTCTTCCTTCACTAGCGTTGCAAGTATCGTGAGCCGAACTCAGGTATTCAAAGTAGTAAAAAGCTGATCTTTATTGTTTAAAATAGTGTTTAAAAACTTCAAATATAAATGAATACAAATCTAAAAAACTCCCTGGCCCCAAGTTACAGCATTAAACCCAATGAGAAAATTCACACAAGATAAAAATCATCTGGTTTTAGAGGTTGCTTGGATTGCAAAGCGTGTAAAACAACAGTCAAAACAACAGGAATTAAAAGGGATTTCTCTAGTACGGTATCCGGTAAAAAATATAAGAACAAGAAAGCTATTGACTGCCACACGGACTATGTGGTATTTCTACTGCAATGTCCGTGTGGCAAACAATATGTGGGAAAAACTAAAAGAAAATAAACAATTAGGATTCTTGAACATCATAATAATATCAGAAAAAGAATAACTAACATTGTAACATTCCCTTCATTCCACTGGAAATAACTTAATTTCACCTGCATTGAACATATTAAGCCCCATTGGAGAGGTGGAAATAGGGAGGACAAACTAGCCCAGCGAGAGACCTTCTGGATACACCAGTTAAGTACTCTAGAACCTGGAGGTCTTAATGCTAATATTGATATTATTTTCTTTTTATAATGTAAATGGAGACAGTCTACTATTTTTTCATATTCTTTTTTTCATTTCAATTATTATTATTTGTATTACTATTCATTTTTATTTATTTATATGCTCCATCATATTATTATTTTTATGGTGAAATTTATATTTATTTATTTTTTCATATTTATTTTTATTTTATTTTATTTTTTCATATATCTCATTATTTTGTAGAGTGTTTCCATATTTTACAATCTAGGTACAAAATATACACTCTGTTTTGGGTTAATATCTGGACATCTATCCCCAAATGGATTTTATTCCACATAGACATCATAGCAATCGTTTTCTAATGTTATCATTATTAATTTTTTCGATCAGAACTTTTATTCCATAGGGGAAATATATGTCCTTGATGTCTAACCTAATGTGATTGTATGAGCTAATTTATTCACAGGTTTATGTTGATTGTATCCTTTTTTTCTGAGTGATAAGCTTATAAATAATAGGTATCCACTATATATACCAAAAGTGAAACGCATACTAATGGCCATGTGGAACGCACACGTCATCATATAACGCCAGGGAAGATAGATGCGCCGGAAATGACATCAGAAGATCCGAAATACGAACCGGGAAAACAAAGAAACATTAATTATAACTGAATACTGTCAGCTGGAACCTATTTGGATTATCCAATAGGAAGATACAGAAGCCATATTTAAACTGTATACTGCTGCCTCTTATGATTTGTATAATTCTGTTATACGTTATTTTATATTGTACTCTTTGTGATTGTTGCTATATTTGGAGGTTCCTGAGGAAGTCCCTTTGGGATGAAACATGTAGGATTACTCCTAGCAACTTTTTTTTGTATTTAATATTCTTTTATATTTGAAGTGATTTTAAACACTATTTTAAACAATAAATAGAAGTTTTTTTCTAACTTGAATACCTGAGTCCGACTCACAATACTTGCAACACTAGTGAAGGAAGGCATTTCGGATTAGCCACCCACACATATCGGGGGAGTAACCCTAAGGACATTTATCATACTTCATTCTGTGAGTGCTACCTTATTTTGCACAATTATTCTATGTAATACAGTATTACCCTATATTTGTTCTTCTTTTGTTTCTTTATTTTATTTGTAGATCTACAGCTGTAATTATCCCATTGTTCGCTGTTTTTATACAGATTTTAGCTTAGTTGTATTTTCTCAGGGTTTCTGCACATTGTTTTTTAGTCAATGGCAAGTACTCTTTGTTTTGTCTTATTTAAATAGAGTTCAAGTACCCAAGTACATATTTCTAGGTTAATCTTAAATTTTATAAATGCTTGGAAGCTGATTTACTCGAATCCAATGGTTTAAAGTAACAGCAAAGTTACTTTAAAAATTGTAATTACGGGGGGCGGAGCCTGACCTCGAAGGAAGATGGACGACTGATTCCTGAGCTCTCTCGCCCCACAGCACGTTAATCTGCTACCATCGGAATTTTCCTTAGTCACAACCACTCAAAAACAACATTGTATGACACTAGACAACCTGCCCGACACCCGAAACTATGGGAGGCGGGGAAAAAAAGAAAGATCAGACCCCCTCGGTCGCAACGATCTTCCGCACGCCAAACACCTCACAGAGGCCTAATGACTCCCAACTCATGGAAGAAGAGGACTCTGAACCCGACGAATTCATCCCCTCATCTGACCCGACGGCCCCACTTACCATCGGCATCCTCCGGGGCATGTTACATGAGGCAACCTCGGACATAAAATCCCACGTAGCGGCAGAAATAACCAAGCAGCTTGAGGGCCTCAAAGCTGATGTGGCCACACTAACCTCCAAAACAGACCAAGCAGAGACTCGAATCTCCAAGCTAACGACGACCACAGCAGAACACGCTCAAGATATTGCCTATTTCCATGGTAAGATTGCTACCCTGGAGGACAACATGGAGGACCTCAATAATAGGTCACGGAGAAATAACATCTGGATCCGCGGCCTACCCGAGACGGTCACATTGGAACAATTAGTACCCACCCTGAAAAGTATCTTCAAAGATATAGCCCCGGACCTCACCTCCAGAGACCTGGAACTGGACAGGGCTCACCGGGCCTTGAAGCCTCCAAACCTCAACCAGGCCACCCCCAGGGATGTTATCACGTGCCTCCACCACTTCCCGGCAAAAGAAAAACTGATCCAAATGGCCAGGCACAAGCAGCCCAAGTATAAAGAGCACCATCTTACCTTTTTTCAGGACCTCGCCCCATCAACCTTGAAGAAACGGCGGGATCTCAAGCCCCTTACTCTGGCCCTCCAACAGCACGGATATGATCCCCTTTGCCGACTCACTGGGAGTACAACTGGCGCAGCACTTCCCTGCACTCAGACAAGGGACCGACAGTCGCCCGATCGGCAAGAGGCCCTGATCTCCGCGCCAACCTAAGAAGAAAAGGCCGCAATCACACGAACATACGGAGGCCGGTCACACCCAGGACTGGTAATTGCTCCACTCACCCTGTGACTGAAGTACCCGCAACACGCTGCACTCCATCATACCAAGGTACTCTCCCCCACCCCATCAAGTGACACCCTTAACCCTGAGGCCACCAAACCCGGCTGACTAGACTCCTTCCAATTACCTCGCTCCCCCCACCACCACCTCTGAAGCCGAGCCGAAGTGCACTACGCCTGCACACAGTCTGAAACCACCTGACTGGACCCCCGAACCCGAATACAACTGCATCCTCAACACTATGCTCCTGCCCGTGCCCCCTCTCAGGGACCCAGACGGGCTGCCCCCCGACCTTCAAGCCATGTCCCCAACTTGCAAATCTGGACCACCCTTCACCGGCCCCCATGGAGGCAAACAAACTCACCGGTCACCAGGACCGAACTCACCGTCACCCAAGCAAAACCACTGCACCAGGTAAGCCGGCTCCCACCCTCACCAACCCCGCTACAAAGACAGGAATCATCCTCAGGGCCCAATGGACCAAAGCAAGTATACCGGGACTTGGTGGTGAGGGTTGGGGACCCGGGAAGGGCCTTATGATTTTGGGAACGGGACAGACCGAGCCAGAAAGAATCCTAGACACTCGCTACTACTAGAACACACTAATCCACCAAACACCTTAAATGTATATGCATGCCATCCGAGAGGTACTCCTCTAAACTGTCTCTCCCTATAGAAGAATCGAACCGACCCATATACCTACCTTTTGCAATAAGGCTCTTTTACTCACTCTGTTGAAGTCCAATAACATTGACCATTAAGAAACACCCTCTATCTACGAAAACCCTACCTATAAGTATTGGTTACAATATAAAGATATTTCAACTGCCTATAAACAACAAGGACACTCCTGGGAGATTCCTACAGCTCCAGGAGTCACTAGATATTACACTGCATAGGTCGGCTAGTTCAATAGGCAGGCAGTTTAACAAAAGAGCACAGAATGATCTATATATCTACCAAATCCCCCCCCCCCAAAAAATAAATAAACCCTATTTCAATTTACAATATGCGGTGTTACAGCTAGCTTACATTATAGCTGGGACTTGTCTCAGGACGGTATGTAACTAAAAAGTTGAAGGATGCAAATACTTTGGAGAACCCCTAACGGATGAATAGCTCTTCTATGCTTGAGGTACTATCCATTAGATTCTTATATAAAGATGACATGTCTTCCTATGGGCTTAACAAAGTCCGTTCACACTCAGAACACAACATAGCCGGACAAACCCTAACCCCCCGACAGCCCCCTACCACTCACCATTTCCCACATGACCATGTGAACAGGACACCCCCAAAAGGTGACCCTAACTCCCCCCTCCCCACCTGGAATGACCAGACGTACCACCACACCCTAACCAACAAACGACAGCCCCATAAGGCCTACACGCAGAGACCGGGTGACCCCCACAGCTGAAACCATTAATAAACGGTGACCTAACCTTTCATTAAGTATCCCTAAGATATCGTACTGACAGCCACAAACGCGGGTAAAACAAACTGAAACTTCAGATTGTTCAATGTTGTTTACAAATGGAGATTTGGTATCAGATGTTACTGTAGGTGAAAGTTTAGGATCCAGTGATCATCAGTCAGTGTGGTTTAATATAAGAACAGTGACTGAGTCACACCACACAAAAACAAAAGTTTTAGACTTTAGAAAAACAGACTTTTCTAAAATTAGAATATGGGTAGAGGAGTCATTATCAGACTGGAGCAATTTAAATGGAGTCCAAGAAAAATGGGATTATTTAAAAGTTGCACTATTGAAGGCAACAGAAAATTGCATTAGGCTTGTCAGTAAAAGCAAAAAATTCAAGAAACCACTGTGGTACTCCGCAGATGTGGCCAAAATAGTTAAAAACAAAAAGTTAGCATTTAGGAATTATAAAAAAACCCAGAGTGAGGGAGACAAAATGATCTATAAGATTAGGCAGAAAGAGGCTAAGCAAGTTATAAGAGCTTCCAAATCACACACAGAAGAGAAAATAGCACAGTCAGTAAAAAAGGGGGATAAAACATTTTTTAGATACATAAATGAGAAAAGAAAAGTAAAACAAGGATTAGTTAGATTAAAAACAAAAGAAGGAAGGTATGTAGAAGAGGATAAAGGTCAGGCTGACTGCCTCAATGAATATTTTTGTTCTGTATTTACAGATGAAAATGAAGGAAAGGGACCTCAGTTGAGAAAAAGGATAAATGAGTCATTTATTACACGTGAGTTTACAGAGGAAGAGGTTCTATTTCAACTGTCAAAAGTAAAGACAAATAAGTCAATGGGACCTGATGGAATACACCCAAAGCTATTAAAAGAGCTTAGTGGTGTACTAGCAAAACCATTAACAGATTTATTTAACCAATCATTGTTAACAGGAGTAGTCCCAGAAGATTGGAAGTTAGTGAATGTTGTGCCCATTTACAAGAAAGGTAATAGGGAGGAGTCGGGCAACTATAGGCCAGTAAGCCTTACTTCAGTAGTGGGGAAAGTGATGGAAACCATGTTAAAGGATAGGATTGATGAACATCTAAAAACACATGGATTTCAAGATCAGAGACAACATGGGTTTACTTCAGGGAGATCATGCCAAACTAATCTTATTGATTTTTTTGATTGGGTAACTAAAATTATAGATCAGGGTGGTGCAGTAGACATTGCTTACCTAGATTTCAGTAAGGCTTTTGACACTGTTGCACATAGAAGGCTTATCAATAAACTGCAATCTTTAAGTTTGGATTCAAATATTGTTGAATGGGTAAGGCAGTGGCTGAGTGACAGGCAACAGAGGGTTGTAGTTAATGGAATATATTCGAAGCTTGGACTTGTCACCAGTGGGGTACCTCAGGGATCTGTACTTGGACCCATTCTCTTTAATATTTTTATTAGTGATATTGCAGAAGGTCTTGATGGTAAGGTATGTCTTTTTGCTGATGATTCTAAGATATGTAACAGGGTTGATGTTCCAAGAGGGATAAGCCAAATGGCAAATGATTTAGGTAAACTAGAAAAATGGTCAGAATTGTGGCAACTGACATTTAATGTGGATAAGTGCAAGATAATGCATCTTGGACGTAAAAACCCAAGGGCAGAGTACAGAATATTTGATAGAGTCCTAACCTCAACATATGAGGAAAGGGATTTAGGGGTGATTATTTCTGATGACTTAAAGGTAGGCAGACAATGTAATAGAGCAGCAGGAAATGCTAGCAGAATGCTTGGTTGTATAGGGAGAGGCATTAGCAGTAGAAAGAGGGAAGTGCTCATGCCATTGTACAGAACACTGGTGAGACCTCACTTGGAGTATTGTACACAGTACTGGAGACCGTATCTTCAGAAGGATATTGATACCTTAGAGAGGGTTCAGAGAAGGGCTACTAAACTGGTTCATGGATTGCGGGATAAAACTTACCAGGAAAGGTTAAAGGATCTTAACATGTATAGCTTGGAGGAAAGACGAGACAGGGGGGATATGATAGAAACATTTAAATACATAAAGGGAATCAACACAGTAAAGGAGGAGACTATATTTAAAAGAAGAAAAACTACCACAACAAGAGGACATAGTCTTAAATTAGAGGGACAAAGGTTTAAAAATAATATCAGGAAGTATTACTTTACTGAGAGGGTAGTGGATGCATGGAATAGCCTTCCAGCTGAAGTGGTAGAGGTTAACACAGTAAAGGAGTTTAAGCATGCATGGGATAGGCATAAGGCTATCCTAACTATAAGATAAGGCTAGGGACTAATGAAAGTTTTTAGAAAATTGGGCAGACTAGATGGGCCGAATGATTCTTATCTGCCGTCACATTCTATGTTTCTATGTTTCTATGTTTCTATGTTTCTATGTTTATTATTAATTTGTTATGCTTCTGTAAACATATGTTTATATCTACGCTTATGTCCAGTTTAGCACCTTACTGCTTGAGGACTGGAGGCCTGCACCCAAACCACAAATGAACCCTACACCAACAGACCTCCCCACGGGACCAATGACTCCACACCAAGACATCCATAACAGACACCAGTCAACTTCTATATCTCACCTGTGATGACAGGAAAGGAACACACACGGCCCTGATACAGACCACCACCACCGAATACACGAAACCGTGAGTGAAACATCCCAATACGTGCTGGGTGGGAAGATGAAGGGAACGTGAAAACCTTCCTCCTCTCTCACAGACTTCCCACACCCCCCTTTTTTTTTACCTCAACCCCCCCCCTCCTGAAACCAGTCCACCGTAAAACCAGGGAACCAGACCCACGGGTCCACCCCAGCCCGACCTATACTCACCACACCCAAGACACCAAAGATGCCTAGAACAATCTCCTGCATATCACTGAACTGCAAGGGACTCAATAACCCAACTAAACTACACCAACTGTTTCGGTGGGCGACTCGTTAAAGTGCAGAATTAATCCTCCTCCAAGAAACACACTATGACGACTCTAGACCTTTCCCTCTACGCAACAAGCACTCCTCACATGCCATTTGGCTAACTCCCACAATGGCAAAAATAATGGGGTGGCCATACTAATTCATAAATCTTGTCCGATACACTTCACACGCACCTTTCCAGACCCCCAAGGTAGATACCTAACAATAGCAGGCCAATTCGGGAACCATAAATATGCAATCACCTCCATCCATGCCCCTAATACTCCTGACCCGTCCTTCTGGTCGACCCTCAAAGCACACCTAACACTATTCAGCTCCCACCACTTGCTCGTAGGAGGGGACTTTAGCGTGACCATGGCTCCCGAGATAGACCGGAAACGACTCACACCTCGCGGGACTGGGCCTACGCCCCACCCCACAAGATTAGACAAAGCACTCTCAAATTTCTTACTCCACATAGGCCTCCACGACATATGGAAACTACACCATCCCAAAACCTTGGATTTCACGTTCTATTCACACCCCCATTCCTCATATTCTAGAATTGATATGTTCATGATCTCCCCTTCCCTGCTGCCCCAAACCACAAAATCGACAATAGGTACCATGGCGTGGTCCGACCACGCAGAGATCTCCCTCGAAGTAGAGATTCCCCTAGCGGCCAGGACCTGGACGTGGAGATTAAATACCCCTCTGCTACAAAACCCAGACATCAAACAGGCCACACACACAGCTATAGGACACTATTTTGCTGAAAACATAAACTCGGTCACCTCGACTAGCTCAATCTGGGCAGCACACAAGATGGTAGTCAGGGGCAAACTGATCGAACAGGCTCAAAAAACAGAAACTTGAGCTAGAGCTATCTCAGCCCAGCACAAGCAGGACCCCTCCCCAGATAAACTAGCCCAAATAAATGTCCACCAACAAGCCATCAAAACGTTCATGACCAAAGACTCCCAAAGGGCGCTCCTATGGACCAAACAACTCTTCTATGACAAGTCCAATAAGGCTGACTCTCTTCTAGCACACAAATTACGCCACAAATCACAGGCCAAAAACATAGACAAAATCAACTCCAGCAGTGGCAAAACATACACCACCCTCGACCGGATAGCCTCCATCTTTGCCACATACTTCACAGATCAGAAACCAGACAAAACCAAAACTACACAATCGACCACCATGCCATAGAATCGTACCTTAAGGATATTCCCCTCCCAGCACTGTCGGATGAAGCGAGAGCACAACTCGCAACACCCATCACGACAGAGGAAATTGCACTCACGATAAAATCAATTAAGCCTCATAAATGTCCGGGACCGGATGGATTTGCAGACCAATATTACAAATCATTCTCAGACATCCTCTTACCCCACCTCGCCGCACTGCATAACTCGCTACTCCAATGTGACACGCTGCCGGAAGATATGCTGAGATCAAACATAAGCCTGATCCCAAAAGCAAACAAATTACTCACCGGCCCAGGCCACTACAGACCTATATCCCTCCTTAACGTAGATATCAAAATCTTTACTAAACTCCTGGCAAATTGCATTCAACACTCCCTACCCAAATTAATCCACCCTGATCAGGTGGGATTCATCCCTTCACGACAAGCTAGCGACAACACCAGACGCACACTAGACGTCATATGGGTGGCAACACATAGGAAGATCCCGACACTCCTCCTATCAATGGATGCCGAGAAGGCATTCGATCGCCTTCTCTGTCCCTTCCTCTTCGCCACCCTTCGGAAATTCCGACTCCCCGACCCAATAATTGCAGCCCTAACGTCCCTCTATGACACACGAATAGCCCCTCTCCATATACCAACTCCAGACCAATCATTGCTTTTCTGGCTTTTCTGGCTCCCAGAACAGTCCAGGCTCAAAACCCTACACACAACCTCAGCTCTACACACCTCATTCCAGGTATGGGATAAGACCATACCAAAAACCCAACTCATCAACTCCCCCTCACCCCTAACCCCACTCCTAAAAAATACACAGTTCCCCCCCCGGGAATGGACCCCCGAGACTTCGCACACTTCGAAGATAATCAGGGCCGGACTGGCCCACCGGGATACCGGGAAATGTCATATTCCAGCCCCGGTCTCATTAAGCGGCGCGCAGGGGAGGGGGAGGGGGAGCAGAGACACAACAGCCAGCTCCCCCTGCGGCCTCAAGAACAGCCAGCAAACCCTGCGGCCGCCAAAGGAGCTTCCTCTGTGGCCGCCAGAAGAGCTCCCCACAGGTAGAAATTGTGTGTGTCTGTGTCATTTGTGTGTGTGTGTCTGTCTGTCATGGTGTGTGTGTGTGTGTGTCTGTCTGTGTCATGGTGTGTGTGTCTGTCTGTGTCAGCAATGTGTGTCTGTGTCATTGTGTGTCTCTGTGTCATGGTGTGTGTGTCACTGTCTGTCATGGTGTGTGCGTCTGTCTGTGTCATGCAATGTGTGTCTGTGTGTCATGGTGTGTGTGTTTGTCTGTGTCATGTAATGTGTGTCTGTCTGTGTCACGGTGTGTGTGTCTGTGTCACGGTCTCTCTGTGTCGTGGTGTGTGTGTCTGTGTGTCACGGTCTGTCTGTGTTATGGTGTGTGTGTGTGTCTTTAAGGTGTGTGTCTGTCATTGTGTGTGTTTCTGTCTGTGTCACGGTCTGTCTGTGTCATGATGTGTGTCTGTCATGGTATGTGTGTTTTTACTCACCTTTTTTTTTTTCCCACGTCATGCTGGTCTCCCCTCGCCTGGCCCTGCCTCTACGGCTGAGATCATCAAGCTTGATGATCTCAGCCAATCCGCACTGACACAGGAAGCACCTCTAGTGACCGTCTGAGTGTCTGTCACTAGGAAGCAATGTAAACACTGCCTTTTCTTTTAAAAGTCAGTGTTTACATTGAAAAGCCTGCAGGGACAGGCTATAGACACCAGTACCACTACATTAAGCTGAGAGATAGAGATAGAGATAGAGATAGCACTCCAAGGACTAATATAAAATATAACTTATTACCTCCTCTAAAACAACACAAGGTCAATGTTTCAGCTTGATCCCCTCAAGCTTTCGTCAGGAGATGTCCTGACGAAAGCTTTAGGGGATCAAGCTGAAACGTTGACCTTGTGTTGTTTTAGTGGAGGTAATAAAAGTTATATTTTATATTAGTCCTTGGAGTGCTATCTCTGGCAATATTTT
Organism: Pelobates cultripes; assembly: GCA_933207985.1. Taxonomy (NCBI): domain Eukaryota; kingdom Metazoa; phylum Chordata; class Amphibia; order Anura; family Pelobatidae; genus Pelobates; species Pelobates cultripes. The sequence continues at coordinate 102,123,480 of OW240923.1, forward strand.
TAGCATTTTTGGCTGACAAGCACCGGGCATTGAATATTGAATTGGTGGAGTGCAAGATCCGTTTGGTTATATATATATATATATATATATATATATATACAGACACACACACACACACACACCTCAATCATCTAGGGTTGCAAGACATAGCCTTACATATTACATGCGACAATATATGGCACAATGACTTATGGGGCTGGCATAGGATTTTTTTTCCAGGGCTGCTTTTGTATTCCGAAAAATGGAGGAATCCAGAGAGATGGACAAATTCTCAGCCCTACTTCACGACACAACCCAAATCTGGGACCCTTGGGTCATATATCGCCTGACTCACTCTTAGAAAACCCTAACACAACTAGACACCTGCCATCCTGCACTCCTCCCTCCCTTACAGGATACCACTACTTTAACCCCTCCTGGTCCCATACCTCCACCGACCCCCACACCTAACTGCCGGACTAAACACCGCTACTCCCCTACACCAACCCACCACCCCCGACTCAGCCAACCCCTCCTTTCTAACACCCTCCTAGGAACTCAAAACCAAGAAAGACGACCTGAAGAATTTATAATAAAACTGACAACTAAATACTTCCCCCATGGGGGACACAACAACCATGCACACGTACGAACGACAACAACCAAAGAGATACAACAGACAAACGGACCTCAATGACACTGACCATTCGACAATCGGACCCTATGAAAGATCGACACCCCACCCCTCCCAACCTCCCAATTCTCACCAGAGGTCCTTCACTCACAGAGGACGGCCCCTGACCATAACAAGATACCATGGACAACTGAGACGAGCAGTTCACGACCCACCTACCACAGTTAAACCTAAGTTAAACTATAAAGTAAAGAAAAGGTTTTTAAGATGAGTAACAAGAATCTACCCGACATACGGAAGTTAACCCATTTCTACACCCTCCCTACACCCTATCTATGTCTGTAACAAAAATTGTAATTACTAATAAGCAAAATATCAAAATAAAGTATCTCTCACTTAAACAGAAGCTTTGTTTGCCAAAAAATAGGCAGGTCTATGGTGTATAACCTGTGCCTAATAAGACCAGGTATATCAACTCACTAAGGAGCACCTGTAAAATAAACTATTTTATTGCAGCATTGGAGAACTTTGAGATGCATTGGTCTTTTCTTTGACATGGAAAGTGAACTTAAAACACATTAACTAACATATCCATGGAGGGATTTGTGAGCAAATGACATGTTATTTAAGAGAGTTAACTGGTTCCCTCATACTGAAAAAGGTGGTTATATCTCTCTAATCTCAATCGATTATCAAATAAAAAAAATTAAGATTGAACAAGATTCAACAAGTGACTCTGACCTCATCTCCATCCACTAGGCTGTGAGGTGAAGGGCAATAATTATTGGAACCAGAAGAGGCTTAATCCTCTGTCCTGGTAATAATAAGAGCCCTATATGTCGGAGGATGAATTGGAACCAGGAGACTTGACGTCCTGCAGTCTTCTTTCAATAAAGATATTAGCTTTCGATGTTAGAAAGATGATTATTGAGTTATTACTATTTGATTTTGAACCATATTGTTTAAAAATTCTGCTGCCCAGTTCCATAAGGACTTAACTTGATTACATCTCCACCATATGTTGGTATAAATGCCTATTTCCGATTCACAACGCCAGCAAGTACAGTGGGACCTCGGTTTACAAACGACTCGGTTAATATTAGTTTCAGTTTACAAATGAAAATCCATTGAAAATAATGCCTCGGTTTACAAAAATTTTTCGTAATACAAAGCAAATTTTCCCAGCATACATTGTACCTGGGAGGTTTATAGCACTGCCCCCTGCATGGTGGAGCCTCGCCATGTTGAGTGTGGTGGTGTTGGAGGTGTTGGAGCGGCTTTTGCATCGAGTTTTGGAGCCATTCTGGAAATTGTTTGCAGTTGTTTTGGGACTTTTTGGTGCATTTCTCAAGCTGTGGAAAGGTAGGGAGCTGAGCTTTGTCGTTTGCATGCCTTTTATTGTGTGTTCTGCATTGTGGGTTGGTTTCCATCCCAGCTTATTTTGACTTTCTTCTGACCTCCAGAACGGAGTAATTGGTTTTCAATGCATTCCTATGGGAAACCGCGTTTCGGTTTACAAATATTTGCAATAAGAAACGTCCCGGAGAACGCATTAAATTTGTAAACCATGGTCCCACTGTATTATCAAAATTCTCCAATATTTTAACTATTTGTTCTGGAACTTGGTAGCACCTATTGATACATTTAAAATGCATTGCTATGAGTTCCAAGTCATGAATATATTTAGTGACCCTGAGGAAAGATGCATTCCGTTTTAAGCTGTCAATCACAAATTTAGTTTTTTTTTCCCCATATCTTAATATTTTTTTCCTTACATTGAGTTGAGCATAATATTTCAATAAACTTTATGCCAGTAGACTTTATGCAGAAACATTGCATATGTCTCTTCTCTCAGAAATAAAAAATATTAAAAAAATAATAGGGGTGGATCTACTAGGGAGAATGAGAAGAAAGGCACAACATAGTGCTTAACTGTGTTGATTTTAAATTTAGTGTTCGATACAATTGGCTACTCACACTTTAAATGCCAAGTTCAAGCTTTCATAGTATATTTGGTGATATCAATGAATTTCTCCTGTTGCTGTGTAGCTTCAATAGCAATGGACCATAGATGTTGGAAAAAGAAAATGCAAAAATATAGTGTAAATACCAATAAAGTGCAAAGATAATTTTAATCACTTACATATAAGTTAAAAACTGCAAATGTGGTAGTCCACCAGTCCTACGAGTTTCATCCCAGCAAGGGACTTCCTTAGGGACAAAAAGATGTGCAAACCAACAAAACAATAAAGTCCAAAGACTTTTGCACTTTATTGTATTGTTGGTTTGCAACTGGTATTTGCACTATGTTTTTGCATTTTCTTTTTCCAACATCTATGGTCCAATGCTATTGAAGCTACACGGCAGCAGGAGAAATTTATGGATATCACCAAATATATAGGCACTGTCTTGTGCATTTCTTCTCATTCTCCCTAGCCGATCCACCCCTATTTTTATATTTATGCTTGAAGATTGAGGATGTCTGCAAGGTTGCAATCTTTGCATAAGGGAAGTCTGATTCTAATTTTCATTTAATTTTACATCTGCACTGTTCCACTGTTTAAGGATTGTGATTGTCAATTTGTATATTTTCTTCTATCAGATGAATTACTTGAGATTTTTACCTCCATATTTGAATAACTGGAGGTTTCACTACAATGGCCTTTGAAGTGTAAGCCCATCTGCCACGTCAAGTGTGTAAGAGCTTAGAAAAACACCCCTTTCTATCTCATTGGAGATTTTACCTTCTAGCTGAAAGCAGCAAGGTGAATTGTTAGTTCCAGTGCTCATCTAAGAGGCTTTGCTTTGACGTGGCAGGTGAGCTCACACTTTTAATGGCCATTGGAGTGGTACTAAAATCCTCCAACTATTTAAATGTGCACAGGAATTTGGGATAGAGCGTAAGTAACTTTTTTTTTTTTTTTTTTGTAGCTGCCTTGATCTCTGAAACATGCAATTATGGAGTCTTTGATATGACTATACACTCTAATTCGCTGTTGGAGCATTTTTATAATTTTAGCTCTCCATTTTCACTGTGACATTCTTTAATCGAATCCATTTCATTCTGTTTGTTACCCAATGCAAAGCTTTTAAATCCCTAATTACTGATCATCTTGCATATTGAACTATTGAGCATATATCATAAATAAATGACAGGTTCTGTGCTCAGAATCAGAAAACTTTTACAAAGAAAAGAATATAATCAAAGACGTGAGAGACGCAAGTGTATTATGTGTCCAAAATTCTGATGTATCGTATGATAACGCAATAAATTTCCTTTTTTATTCATATTTCTATTTTTTTGTAGGATTCTCACACAATTCCAATAAGTAATTTATTAAGTATTTATAATATTATGCTTTACGAATATTGCAGAATTCTCTTTGGTTTATTTTACACTACTAGACTGTTTGTTTAATCTTCTTCTTAGATGCTGGATTCCCAGATGGCAATAATAATAAAATAAGAAGCTGAGAAAACTTAGAGATATTGACATATTATGAATACGGTGACACTGAGTGACAGGATGAGAGTAGAAAGAGAGAGAGACAGACAAGTAGAGACAAGAAGAGAAAGAGGTAAAAAGAGTTAAGGCACTGACACCAAATACATTCAGTGACAGGTGATGAAGACATTTCACAGATGGAAAGAGACTGACTGTGAGGATCAGACAGTGAGAGAGAACAGAAGACAATATCTAGCAGAGTATAAGAGAGATAGTGAAAGAGACACAGGGGATTTATTAAAAGTGTATCTAATAGAAAAATTGGAAAAAGTTCTAAAAGAACAGCAATTACCATAGAAACTAATCGATTTAGACGGAACATTTCATCAGTGTCCATAGTGATTGCTCCACTTTTTTAGACTTTAATGTCACTATTCTATTAGAAAAACTTTTATTAAAGTCGACTCTAGTGGTTATGGTGCCCTGAGTCCCTGACGCAATCCTAAGTTAAAAATAAGGATTTTTTTTAACTGTTGACATTTAGCTGGGTACGTTCTTACTGCCACATTTGTGACATCAATTCTGCCTGTCTATCAACAGAGTTGATTGGCTGAAAGCCTCAAACAAATCTCTCAGCCATTAAATGTATCCAAATAAGACTGAAATTTATATATTTGATGTGGAAGGGGTACTTTTGCTTTAGGCTTATCCTAAGAAAGGGCCAACCACAATCTTCCCTGGGACCATGAAAATCTGTCCATCTATTATGAGATCTTTAGAATATGTCACATTCACTTTGATATACTGAGCATCTTCTCATATACCCTAAGAATCTACCTACCTATTTATCCTGTAAATACAAGATTAAAGTAAAAACCGAGAGGCTCAAAATCACACATCGAAAATTTCCAGAAACATAGAAACATGGAATGTGCCGGCACAGAAGAACCATTTGGCCCATCTAGTCTGCCCAATTTTTTAAATACTTTCATTAGTCCCTGGCCTTAACTTATAGCTAGGATAGCCTTATGCCTGTCCCACGCATGCTTTAACTGCTACAATGTGTTAACCTCTACCACTTCAACTGGAAGGCTATCCCATGCATCCACTACCCTCTCAGCAAAGTAATACTTCCTGATATTATTTTTAAACCTTTGCTCACCTAATTTAAGACTATGTCCTCTTGTTGTGGTAGTTTTTCTTCTTTTAAACATAGTCTCCTCCCTTACTGTGTTAATTTCCTTTATGTATTTAAATGTTTCTATCATATCCCCCCCTGTTTTGTCTTTCCTCCAAGACCCTTTAACCTTTCCATGTAAATTTTATCCTGCAATCCATGAACCAGTTTAGTAACCCTTCTCTGAATATCCTTCTGGAGATATGGTGTCCAGTACTGGTAACAATACTTATTGTTCTGTACAATGGCGTGAGCACTTCCCTCTTTCTACTGCTAATAACTCTCCCTATACAACCAAGCACAGGTTGCTAGCATTTCCTGCTGCTCTATTACATTGTCTGCCTACCTTTAAGTCATCTGAAATAATTACCCCTAAATCCCTTTCCTCAGACGTTAAGGTTAGGACTCTCAAATATTCTGTACTCTGCCCTTGGGTTTTTACGTCCAAGATGCATTATCTTGCACTTATCCACCTTAAATGTCAGCTGCCACAACTCTGACCATTTTTCTAGTTTACCTAAATAATTTGCCATTTGGCTTATCCCTCCTGGAACATCAACCCTGTTACATATCTTAGTATCATCAGCATAAAGAAATACCTTACCATCAAGACCTTCTACAATATCACTAATAAAAATATTAAAGAGAATGGGGCCAAGTACAGATCCCTGAGGTACCCCATTAGTGACAAGACCATGCTTGAATATACTCCATTGACTACAACCCTCTGTTGCCTGTCACTAAGCCACTGCCTTACCCAGGGCCACCACCAGAAATTTTGGGGCCCCTAACTCAGCTCAGGGTCTGGGCCCCCTGGGGCCCGCCTCCAAATACCGCCCACAGGGTCCGCTTTCAAATACCGCCCACAGGAATACACACACAGACACAAACACACACACTGATACAAAAGGACACAGATACATACTAACAGACACACATACAGGCATACATACTGAGACATACACACATATACAGACACACAGGCATACATAGTGACAGACAGACACATACTAACATACATACAGACACACATGCATGAGGACATAAAGACACATACATACACACTGACAGACATACAGACACTGACATCCATACACACATACATTAATAATGGCATACATACATACATTCATAATGGCATACAGACATACATACATGCATTCAGACTGACATACATGCATATATACAGACATACTGACAGACATACATACATACCTACATTCATGCATACAGACATCCATAAACACTTACACACAGACATACTTTCATAATGATATGCAGACATACATTCATACTGACATACATATATACATAATGACATACAGACATACATTGATACTGGCATACATACATGCATACATTCATATATACATACATACAGACATACATGCATACATACAGACAGACATACATTGATACAGACAGACAGACAGACATACATACATTGATACAGACAGACAGACAGACAGACATACATTGATACAGACAGACAGACAGACAGACATACAGACATACATACAGACATACATACAGACAGACATTCATACATACAGACAGACATACAGATAGACAGACATACAGACATACACACACACACATACAGCTCATTTTCCAGCCACCCTCCTGTTTCTTACCTTTTCGTTGCAGGAGGGTGGCTGGGGCTGACTCTCCCTCACTGCCGGGCGTGCGCTCCTCCCGCACGGAGTGAGCTGGGAGGAAGTGACCACTTCCTCCCAGCAGCACTTGCTGCAGCTGCTTTTTTTTAAAGGGGCCCGGTCACGCTATATCACAGCACTGACCGGGCCCCTGAAGATACAGGACCCATCGGGTGGTCCTAAGTGCATGGGCTACCCGATAGGCCCCATCAGCGTGCGGGCCCCGGTGTAAGTGCACCGGCGGCAATTCGGCCGCTACATGTGGGGCCCGGGCGGCCGGGCCCCCCAGGGCCGCCGGGCCCATGACAAATGTTATGGTTGTCACCCCCTGATGGCGGCCCTGGTCTTACCATTCAACAATATTGGAATCCAAACTTTAAGATTGCAGTTTATTGATAAGCCTTCTATGTGCAACAGTGTCAAAAGCCTTAACGAAATCTATGTTAGCAATGTCTACTGCACCACCCTGATCAATTATTTTAGTTACCCAATCAAAAAAAATCAAGATTACTTTGGTATGATTTCCCTGAAGTAAACCCATGTAGTCTCTGAGCTTGAAATCCATGTGATTTTTTGACCAACAATCTTATCCTTTAACATGGTTTCCATTACTTTCCCCACTACTGAAGTAAGGCTTACTGGTTTATAGTTGCCCGACTCCTCCCTACTACCTTTCTTGTGAATGGGCACAACATTTGCTAACTTCCAATCTTCTGGGACTACTCCTTTTAACAATGATTGGTTAAATAAATCTGTATCTCTCACCACTAAGGTCTTTTAATAACTTTGGGTGTATTCCATCAGGTCCCATTGACTTATTTGTCTTTACTTTTGACAGTTGAAATAGAACCTCTTCCTCTGTAAACTCACATGTAACAAATTACTCATTTGTCCTTTTTCCTAACTGAGCCCCTTTCTTTCATTTTCATCTGTAAACACTGAACAAATATATTCATTGAGGCAGTCAGCTAGACCTTTATCCTCTTCTACATACATTCCTTTTTTGTTTTCAATCTAACTAATCCTTGTTTTACTTTCATATTCTCATTTTTTATCTAAAAAATGTGTTGTTTCCTACACTATCATAAAATTTGGGACCCATGGATAACACACCACCTACCAACACTGTGAGCGGAGGACCCGGGAACGAGGTACAACCTCCCCCCCCAAAAAAAACAACCGACCTAGAACATACCGGAACCCCACACACTTCACCTCAACCCCCCCAACCCTACACACCCTCCTCCTCCCCCCCCCAAAAAAAAACGACAACCCCACACGCTAAGGCAAACCCACAAGCCTGGAGAGGCCAACTCATGAAAAGACAAACACCACACTTACTCTAACGAGACCACCGGCACTAGAGACACTTGTAAGACAATAACATTAAGCAAATGCAGGAGAGCTGGCTACCTCCCCACACGACACACCCCACCAGGACGAGACAAACTTAATATCCAATTAAGTGAGGGGAACATGCACACCCCCACATTGGCAACACCAACCTACAAAACGGACACTCCAACCCCAGTCCCACAAGCCACTAAAGAAAACACAAACATAACGAACGAACTACCAGAAGAACAAACACGCATCCACCCACACAGACAATACCACTGACGAACATAAGACTACCACCACACGAGACGTACAGAACAAAACCTTGAACAACTCAATCCCGAGAACCAAACTGAGGTCTTGCTATAAACCACAATGGCATTGATAAAATGTAATGCGTACTGCAAATTACTGGATGTGACTACCACCCTATCCCTTTCTCTATTCTGTACCCTACACCTCACCTTAAAAATACCGGAAATAAAGAATTTATAAAAAAAAAAAAATGTGTTGTCCCCTTTTTACTGACTGTGATATTTTCTATTCTGTGTGTGATTTGGAAGCTCTTATAACTTGCTAAGCCTCTTTCTGCCTAATCTTATAGATCTGTCTATCTTCCTCACTCTGTTTTTTTTTTCATAATTACTAAATGCTAACTTTTAGTTTTTTATTATTTTGGCCACATCTGTGGAGTACCACATTGGTTTCTTTTTTTTTTTTTGCTTTTACGGACAAGCCTAATGCAATTTTCTATTGCCGTCAGCAGTGCAACTTTTAAATAATTCCATTTCTCTTGGACTCCATTTAAACTGCTGCAGTCTGATAATGACCCCTTTACACATATTCTAATTTTAGAAAAGTCTGTTTTTCTAAAGTCTAAAACTTTTGTTTTTGTGTGGTGTGTCTCAGTCACTGTTCTTATATTAAACCACACTGACTGATGATCGCTGGATCTTAAACTTTCACCTACGGTAATATGTGATACCAAATCTCCATTTGTTAACACTAAATCTAGTATGGCCTCTTTATGAGTTGGCTCCTTAACGACTTGTTTAAGAGACAATCCCAGTAGGGTATTTAGAATATGTGTGCTCCTGGCACAAGCAGCTATTTTGGTTTTCCAGTTTATATCAGGAAGATTAAAGCCCATGATAACTTCCCCCTTCATTGTCATTTTAGCTATTTCCTTAACTAGTAGATTATCTAACTCTTCTATTTGCCCTGGGGGCCTATAAATGACACCTACACGAGTTACTGTGTGATTACCAAATTCTAACGTAACCCAAATGGAAATGAGAATATAATATTATCTAATGACAATATGGGATTATTTGTAGGTGAAGTGATTAAAAATTAAAAGAAAACAAACTCCAAATTTAGAAAACCAAATGGTAAATAAATATATTATTTCATTCTTCAAAAAGCTATTTGCAATATTTATGAACACAAAATAAATGTAATTACTCATCTATCAGAAAGACAATTCATTATTGCATTGAAATTTGAAACAATTAGGAAGCAATTTATAATTAAAAAACAGAACAGAAATCAATTTAAATTGGAATTATTTAATCTTAACACTTTATACATAGTTGTGTTATAGTCACACATCAATAACCATACTTACATTTCAAAGCTGGAAATAAAAGGGAAATATATAATAAACTAAATGAAGTTTGCTAAGACAAGACAGGAGGATCTGTTTGGGTTATCTGTGTTAATATCCCATAAATATTTTTTTTTTGTAACCACTGAGGGGAATCCTGCTTAACTTGTCCTAACGTTTGATAAACTGCATGTCCTTCCTTGACCAAGAGCCTTATATTGAACAAGATCCACTGTTGTTTTGACCGAAGGATGCCAAAAATAAGTTGGTGAAAAAACATAAATTTTTCCTGGATCTTAATCCTGCTCTTCTGTCCTTACCTTTGACCTAACTTACAGAATTGGACTACAACTACCTTCCTTGATCATGAGCCACTGATTAAAATTATATGCTCCAGAAGGTGAAAAAACAATCTTCAACAAAAAAGGAAAAATTGTATACATACCAAAACGATCCCCTCTTAGTGTGTGGTGGGCTCTTTCAATTTTCCTTGTCATTTGTAATAGACACTATTACTTAAAGGATCACTATAGTGTCAGGAAAACAAAGCTGTTTACCTGACTCTATAGTGCCCTGAGGGTGCCCCCACCCTTAGGGTCCCCCTTCCGTGGCGCTGAAGGGGTTAAAACCCCATTCAGCAGCTTACCTTAATCTAGCACCGGACTCCCTCAGTGCTGGTGACCTCTCCTCCCCCACCGACATCAGCTCCCCCGTCAGACGTCACTGGAGCCGATTGCTTTCCTATGGACACTCTTCGTGATGGAGGCGAAATTCGCAGGTGTGCGTGCCTCTAGTGGCTGTCCAGAAGACCGCCACTAGAGGCTGGATTAACCCCAAAATGTAAACATAGCCGTTTCTCTGAAACAGCTATGTTTGCATCTGAAGGGTTAAAACCTGAGGGAACTCGCACCCAGACCACTTCATTGAGCTAAAATCGTCTGGGTGACTATAGTGGTCCTTTAATGTATTACTTCTAAAAAAAAAAAATTGTTGGGGAAGAGGGATTTTCCAACCCTATGGGTGGAAGTCTGGCGACTGTTGTGAATTTCAAGACCAACTGCTTTGACCTAAGGATGGCCAAATAAATGGATGATCAAAGAAATTTTACAGGAAAAAAATATTTTGTGAAACACCCATCCTACTTTCTTATTTTCCTTATGACCTTTAAATGAGCAGAGGTTTGTGCCTACCACAGTGCAATCCACCACAGTGTGCTTTTCTTGTATCCCTATGTGCATAATTAACAATAGCACCTTCACAAAGAAGTATAGGATGGAGGATCCCGGTGCACATATAATTCAGGTGTCAAATGCCTCTTCTTGAAGAAGGACATTTTTAATGTTAAAGCATTTTTACTTTACACAGCAAACAATGATTCTCTACATGCTCTTACCAACTCAAAGACAGAGTGATTCCAGAAATATACTAGTTTTCAAGTCACAATGTCTTAAAACTGTAGAAAGAACATGGGTGTATGTAATCCCCCCCCCAAAAATGAAACACAATCACTTCCTTCTGTTTACTTTCATTAAGTTTCTTCTCCAAACTACCCGATTATGTGTGTTTCCTTCTCCCTGACTTTAAATGACCTGGGCTTGACATTAATGTGGACATTTGAAGCGCAGATACATCGGGACTGGGCTGTGAAGCAGAAATTAAAAACAAACTGACTGATTAAAGTATTGATCTTGAAAACTCTCTGTATGGCAGCCTCACAAACAGTCAGTCCGATGTTATGTCCCTTTGGGTAACTCTTTATTTTCTACTTTCCAGTACATGTCGATCACAAGTAAATTTGTCTGAAAGTTATTTTGGAGTTTTCTTAATTATTTTATCCAAGGCAAGAAAACAAATGTGTAAATGAAAAGTAGATCTATACATATGTCATTCAGTCGTAGAATGGACTAATAAATCAAATGTGACTGTCAATGTTCCCTCTAAACACTTATTTATAAAAGGTTCTGCAGTGCAAAGGTTAGGCAAGCAATCTGTGTTATGATCACATTCAGAGGTTTATATTGGGCATATTTTTTCCATATTTATTTGCTACAAATTATTTATTTAATATTTTCCTCAGTACAGTACTCTCAATGTAAGACCTGCATTGTCTGTTTTAGCTCAGTGTCCTTACAGTGACCATTTTATTTTAATAATACATTTATGAATAACGTTAGATAAGTGGTAAAAGCAAAAAAGAAAAAAAAAAGTAACATTAGAGTAATTTTACAATCAAATAAAAGGGAGACTACAGTCACAAAACAACTTTAGCTTAATGAAGCAGTTTTGGTGTGTAGATCAAGTCCCTGCATTCTCACTGCTCAATTCTCTGTTATTTAGGCCTTAAATCACTTGTGTTTCTGTTTATGCAGACGTAGTCACACCTCTCTTGACAGTCAGTGACACAGTCTGCATAAAAACAAAATAGTTTCATTTTCAATCAGATGTAACTTACTTTAATTTTTTTATCTCCAGTTCTGAAAATTGAACTTTATTTACATGCAGGAAGCTCCTGCAGAATCTACAGAGCAATAGATAAGAAATTTTAAATTGGGGGGGGGGTGATGACGTGACACGTGATTGCGCACGCTCCCGCGGTCGAGAGGCTCTGGTGTGAGGAGGAGAAGCGGCGTCCAGCACATAAGAACAGCTGAGTGTTGAGAGCTAATGCTGCTGAATGATGAAGACACAAGCGGTATGCTGTTTGTTGTTTGCTGGCTATTGAATGCCAAACTGCTCAAGGTATAACAGGGGAGCTTGTAAGACATATACACTTGCTGTACACTTGCTGCATATATTCCTGAGGCTATAAGGATTCTGGACTGCTGGGGATACATATTGCTTTAATGCTTAAATGCTGTAATGGAGTTCTGAACTTTCGAGGCGAATATCAGTTCATCAATAGCAGGAGAGTTGGAGGGAGGCAATGGCTTGCAACTAATTAGCAATGACTCTGATACTGTATATTATACAATGAACCCTAACGTCTTGCTGCTGTGAGAGAGACACAATTTTAACTGTTTTTCACTAGTGAGACAGATTGAACAAATTGCTGAGAGAGAGCTACAATTGCGACTGTTTCAATAGTGAGACAGATTGACAGATATAAATCACTTTTTTTTTTTTTTTGGAAGATAGATATCTACATTTAAATAAGGCTCCACTTATTGGAGGGGTTTGATTTTGTGATTGCAATCAAGTATTTTTTAGTCAATACTACTCTCAATACTATTTTTCCTCTGGGTGTTGCCTTAAAGGAGAATAGAAGGGAAAGAAAAGCAGTAATGTCTCCCGAAAGAGATAATGATAAAGATAAAGTAACAACGGCTAATATGGATAAAAATATAAATTCCTTCTATTCACCTAAATCTCAAGAGCGATCATTAATTAAAAGATCATCTCTGGGAGATCGTAGAGAATCAGCCTCATTAATTCCAGAATCCTTCTCGGCAACTCCCCAATATACCAGCCAACAAACTCTTAATGAAGCTTTGGAAGCTCTATACCTGAAATTAAAACAAGATCTGGAAGATAATTCCAATATATTAAGGCTGGAAATAGCTAATATATCCTCTATACTGCAAAATCAGGCAGATACTCTCCAGAAAATTCAAACATCTAACGAAGACTTAACTTTAAAAGTACAATCAATTGGACGAGAAGATTAAAGCATTAGAGACAAAGGTTACCGATTTGGAAGACAGATCTCAAAGGAATAATATAAAATTGAGAGGAGTTCCTGAATCTATTAACTATGAGCATCTAGACCAATTTTTAATTTTTTTTTTCAAAATCTAATTCCTGAATTGTCACTTGGAGAATTCCCATTTGAGCGATACCACAGGCTACATATACCAAAGAATCTGTCGGCAGACATACCTAGGAACATCATTGTTTGTTTTTCTAACAACTATATTAAAAATTTAATTATGCAGTCGGCACAAAAAAAAATGTTATAACAGATCCTCAATTTAAAGATATTAAGTTGTATTCAGATCTATCTTTGACGACCCGGCTGGCAAGGAAAGAATTTGTCGTTCAGACCAGCATTCTGAGAAAACATGGAATTAAATATAGATGGAGTTTCCCTACAGCATTATTGGTATCTTTTCAAAATCAACAATTTCTTTTTAAAGAAGCCTCGGCGGCCCAAGAAAAAATCCAATTTTGGAATCTACAATAGTTATCTCCTTGAGTTGACCAAATTAATGACCACCTACCTGGAACAAGACAATGACTATTTACTAAGTTGACCAAATTAATGACCACCTTCCTGGAACAAGACAATGACTACCCACTACTACTATAAAACATTTTATTTATTTATTTTTTATTTTTTTTAAGATTAACTTAATTTTTTTTTGAAGTTTATAATAATTAACCGTGAAGACAGATTAGATTAGTGAATGCCCAAGCCCAATGGGCAGAGCTATGTCTAAAGATAAGATTGTTCATTATGGATAAGGGCATCTGGTAATATTTGCAATTCAAATAATCTATACTGTTTTCATATATGGGGTTTGACATAAGTTATGGTTTAAGGCAATGCTAGTTTGGCATAATGTTGGGAGTTATATAATTACGCCACAATATATAGTTACTACATACTATTTTCTGTTAAGATGCCTTTCCTCCTTATTCTCCTCCGTTTTGATATAACTAACCACATAGGAGATTGGTAAATTCTATATACTATATCTCTGATGGGTATTTGAAGGCGGCATATCGGATATGTATAAGAATGGTATAAAGCACATATGTAATCTAGTGGATTTACACTCTTTTTTTATTTTTTTATTTATGGAGTTCGATATGAAGGAATTTTATAGAGTTTTTTTTTTTCACATATTTTGTATTAATACTACTTTGATCACAATAGGTATAACGTGATATTATTAGTGCACCTCTCCAATCATGGAGTCTGACATTAAGGAATTTTTTAGAGATTCTACATTTGTATTTTGTAGTAACACAAGCTTTGGTCACAATAGTTATGATTTGATATTATTCAGTATTAATAAGAATGGAAGTAAGTTATCTATACACGAGTGGTAGTACAATTTCATAGTATGGGTTTATTCACCTATGATAAAATTGTGGTTATTATGTGCGTATTAATGGGGTGAAGGAGGTGAAGAGATTTGGCAATAGTAAGATAATATATAAGAGGTAAAGTTGATTTTGATCACAATAGATAGGGGGAGTCGGACTATGTATGTATATATCAAGGAAATATGTAGATAGAATGGCTAAGGGAGGGGAAAGGAGAGGGAGGACTTGTACTATCATATTCAAGAGCTGGAGAGACATGTTGAACAGAATTAGAATAGCAATTTCATGTAACACGGTTCTTTAAACCAATGTGATCCAATACCCTATACAAAACTAACTGATCTATTGAAGGTTATAGTGTTTAATAAAGGTTGGATATTTGGAATACTGTTTGGTATTTGATGAGGTTTGGAGAATTTTCTCCTCTTGCTAGCGTTCCTATTTCTGCAATTACAGGCAGGTCTGGTTCAGGTAGTTATAAGTACATAGGTCTCCTTATTTTGCTTCTTTCCTGGAATATGTTCCACATTTCATATTATATTTTGGAATTATAATGATTGAGGGAGGGAAGAGGAGAGGGAGATTGGTACAATCATAACGGATAGTTGTAAATTACATCAAGTAGAGTCAGATTAGTAACTCATTGTGATATGGCCTTAGGGGCTAGTGTGGTCATATATTCTGGTCAAAGTTGATAGCATTATGGATTGACATATGACCGATCTTAGGTTAGATACTCGAAATACCGTTTGGTTTATGAAGAGTTTGGAGGCCTTCCGCCTCTCGCCAGGGTCTCTATTCCTGCAATCATAGGCAGGTCTCGTTCAGGGGGCTTCATATACAGTTGCAAGAAAAAGTATGTGAACCCTTTGGAATGATATGGATTTCTGCACAAATTGGTCATAAAATGTGATCTGATCATCATCCAAGTCACAACAATAGACAATCACAGTCTGCTTAAACTAATAACACACAAAGAATGAAATGTTGCCATGTTTTTATTGAACACACCATGTAAACATTCACAGTGCAGATGGAAAAAGTATGTGAACCCTTGGATTTAATAACTGGTTGAACCTCCTTTGGCAGCAATAACTTCAACCAAACGTTTCCTGTAGTTGCAGATCAGACGTGCACAACGGTCAGGAGTAATTCTTGACCATTCCTCTTTACAGAACTGTTTCAGTTCAGCAATATTCTTGGGATGTCTGGTGTGAATCGCTTTCTTGAGGTCATGCCACAGCATCTCAATCGGGTTGAGGTCAGGACTCTGACTGGGCCACTTCAGAAGGCGTATTTTCTTCTGTTTAAGCCATTCTGTTGTTAATTTACTTCTATGCTTTGGGTCATTGTCCTGTTGCAACACCCATCTTCTGTTGAGCTTCAGCTGGTAGACAGATGGCCTTAAGTTCTCCTGCAAAATGTCTTGATAAACTTGGGAATTCATTTTTCCTTCGATGATAGCAATCCGTCCAGGCCCTGATGCAGCAAAGCAGCCCCAAACCATGATGCCCCCACCACCATACTTCACAGTTGGGATGAGGTTTTGATGTTGGTATGCTGTGCCTTTTTTTCGCCAAGCATTTTTGAACCGAATACTGATAGATATGATTAATACCTCCAAAATCCTAAATAAAAAAATTAAAGCTAGAAGATAAATTATTATATAGGGTTCCATTAGTGGTCCTACAACATGCAATGGATAATATAAATGTTCAATCTTGGACACACCTAGGCATAGTGAAGATCTCGGATTTATGGGATGGATTTAAACCCATCCCATTTATACAAATGCAAGAAAAATATAATCTTTCCCCTAGAGATCTTTTTCAATATCTAAGGATTAAAAATGTTCTACTATCTCGGACTATACTTAAGGACCACAATGTTAATCCCCTTATTGTATTATATAAAAAGAAGGGAGGGATTTCTAGATTTATTAAATTGCTAGAATCAATGGAACAAGACTCTCATGTTACCTCTTTTACTAAATGGGAACAAGATTTTGGGGAATCCTTTCCACTTCTGGAATGGACTAAAGCTACACTCCTAGTTAAGCGCTGTATACATAGCGTCTCTCTCTATGAAACACATTTAAAGATAATATATAGATGGTATATGGTACCGGCTAGACTCTATAAAATATCATCTGTATATTCTAGGAATTGTTGGAGAGGAGGGCACTAATTATCATATATGGTGGGAGTGTCAGGGTCTTAATAACATAAAAACTCAAATGCTTGGTCTTATCAATTCTATTTTTAAGGAGATAAAAGAAATTAGCCCTCAACTTTTCCTCTTTAACATTGGCTTTCCTTCGCAAGATAAATATCAAAAATATCTTTTGACTCATATATTTTTTGCATTAAAATATGTATAGCTAAGGCTTGGAAATCTTCTATCCCATGAATATGGCACAATATTATGGAGCAAATAGATTATCAGCACAGGATGGAATCAAACCCCTTTTTTTGGCACTAGAGATGTGGCCAAATTATGGTTACCCTGGACAAATAGACAGCATATAAGATAACCAAGACTGTGATCCCCCCCTCCCCCCATGTCAAGTCTCAGAGAATTTAATTTATATCTACTATAATTGTTTTTTTTTTTTTTAGTATGTTTATCAATGTGACAGCTATACCATGGAAACCTTTGGTGTGAACTCCTTCTGATAGCGGTTGGCATTGGACAAATGTAGCGTGATTGAAGTATACATCGTGCGTACGATGGTTTTCAATGGAAACGTTGTACTTTACGTGGAAACTTTCGGTGTTTAACGCTACACAGTGCCTATATTACATTATACTGCCAGTTATATTGATGCGATTTTTTTGGGATTTTTTTTTGTCTTTTCTCCCCTTTTTTTCTTTTCTTTTTTTTTCTGAGTTAATGCTATAAATTAAATAAATAAAAGCTATGCCCTAACGTTAATAACTTTATGGTATACTATAATAACACCTCAGGAATGTAAATCCATACTGTTTACTTAATTAGAAAAAAAAGTGTATGTTTTAACATATATCTCTGTGTCTGGTTGTTTTAATGCGCTGGAGGATTGACTTTGGGGTACCTCACACGCGAATGTTATAAACTTTCACATAATAAAATAAAGAAATTAAAGAAGAAATTCTAAATTAAACAGAATTTGCAATAAAGGATGTGTAGACATTAGATGACTCTTTACAGGAAGTATTTGGGAAGGCTTTGTAAGTCACATGCACGGAGGTGTGACTAGGGCTGTATAAACATAGGGATTTAACCCCTTCCTGACCACAGACGAAAATATTCCGTCAACCTTGTCCTTCAGTTAAGGACCGTTGATGGAAAATTTCCGTAATTTACTAAAGTTAACCCCAGATCGCCGCAATCGCAGTGATCGCGGGGTTAACGGTGCTCCGGTCTCCCTCTGTATTAGAGGCAGACCGGGAGCACACGATTGGGCTGCCCCAGCACCGGTGCTTGCTCTGACAGGCTGTCAGAGCGAGCACATGTGCTCAATATACTCACCTTCCGCCTCCCTGCACTTCCGGGTTTTGTGTGAAGTGCAGGGAGACGGATCATTGCTGCTGATCTTCTCCCTGTGTAAAAAAAATAAAAATAAAGTTAAATCCCACCCTCCCTTCCCCTGCTTTAATAAAATTAACCCCTTCCCTGCCAATTGATCACTGGCTACAGTGATCAATTGGCAGGGTATACATTTTAATGTCATCTGATTTTTTTTTTTTTTAACCTCTGAGGGTTAATTATTTTTTTAACCCTCAGGGGTTAAATTTATTAATTAATTTAAATATTTAAAAATTATATTTTTAGCTAGCTGGGATGGGTGGAAGTTGGTGGGGAATTGGGGAATTTGGTGTTAGGCTAACTAGGGGTTAACGTTAAGAAAAGTTTTAAAATAAGCTTTAAAAAGGTAAAAAAAGTTTTACAAAACTGTTTTAGTAACGTTTATACCACCCCCCTTTACCCAGTCTAAATAAATAAAAATTAACCCCTTCCCTGCCAGTTGATCACTATTATACTGTAATCTAATTTCTTTTAACCCCTGAGGATTAACTGTTATTTATTTTTTAACCCTCAGGGGTTCAATTTATTTAATTAATTTAAATATTTTATAATTATATATATTTCGCTAGCTGGAGTGGGTGGGAGTTATGGGAAAGGGGGGAATTTACTGTTAGTGCTGCTTACTGCTAGTTAGGGGTTAACGGTAAAAGAAAAGTTTAGAAAAAAATTTAAAAGTGTAAAAAAAAGTTAAGAAAGTGTAAAACCTTTAATAAGTAAAACAAAAAAGTTTAAAAACGGGTTTTACAAAGTAAAAAAAGTTTTACAAAGTAAAAAAAATACATTAAAAAATGCTCATTACCACTACACTTGGTACAAGCTAGCGGAACAATGATCCCACGCTAAGGTTCAAAATATGCCTTTTGAATTACCCTGGGATGTTTTCTTTAAGAAATGGTATGCCTTTATGGTGTAATTAGATTATATAGCCTTGTAAAATACTCTAAAATGGGACATGGACGCAGCGTAAAAATTCAAAATTTGAGAAACTGGAATGGCTGTGTCTCAAATGTGCTCCTTCAATGTCCACATATACATGGCAAAGGTACATACGGGGGTATTGCTATATTCATCCGACATAGCTGAGCAACATATGAAGTATTATACAGTCGTAGCACACATAAGGTTTGCAAAATATACTGTGCAAACTCACTGTGTGTGTCAAAAAGGCAAAAAAACGCTTATTACCACTACACTTGGTACAAGCTAGCAAAAAAATTATCCCACGCTAACGTTCAAAATATGTCTTTTGAAATACCCTGGGATGTGTTCTTTAAGAAATGGTATGCCTTTATGATGTAGTTGTAACATGTAGCCTGCTCAAGTGCTCCAAAGTGGGACACGGACGCATCAAAACCCTCCATGAAAATTCACACTTAAAAACCTTAACTTGTCACGTCTCTTTTACAGCAGTGTAACTTCACAAAATAGTGTCTAGGTCATACATTGGGCATATTGTTTTACTCAGAAGACTTAGCTGAACATAATTTGGGGGATTTGAACTTAGTGGCACATATGAAATGTACAAAATGCCCAGCAAAAATGTAATCCGTATGTAAAAAATGCCCAAAATTATTTTTTACCAAATACTTTGGCATATATTGGTGAAAAAATGGGGGCATGTTAAGGCACAATATGCACCATATGAGATACCCTGGAGTGTCTACTTTTAAAAATGGTAGGCCTTTGTGGGGGTTTTTTTTTTAACAGTCAAACTGCTATAATACCCCAAATTGAAGCATAGGCCCATTAAATCTGCCTCTCAAAATTCTACTGTAAATGTTAAAAAGGACAGGTCTCCTACATGGCACTGTAGCTTTACGAAATACTGCCAAAGACATACAATGGGGGTGTCATTTTACTCAGCAGAAGTAACTGAACACAAAATAAAACTTTGTACAGGAATAGCACACACCAACTTTACAAAATACACATGAGAAGTTCTTTGTTATAAATTTTACTCCAATATTTAGCAGAGGTTGGCGGTGAAATGGCTACGTAGAAAGTGTCAAAACAACATTAGGTAAATAGCCAGTGATGTCTACTTTATATAAATATATACTTTTGTGTGGCAATTTTGTTTTCTTTTATGGCTATTAAGCTTACAAGACAAACATACCAAATTCTAAAATCGCTCCACATTAAATGTTTATTTTACTCCTTGTGCTTTGTGACCTGTAACTACCAAAAAAAAACTTAAAATCCCAGACACATTATATATTCTGTAAATCAGAACAACTAAATGAATTTATTTTTAATTACTTTCCTTAACCTGCACTAATTAGGCACACATTATTATTGCAAAAACTGTACAAAAAACACAAACATTTTTCTCTTTTCTTTTGCATTTTTCTTTTTTCAATAATAAATAAGTATATATATATATATATATAATGTTACATCAAATTAAAGCCCTTTCTGTCTTTTAAAAAATAGTATATAATATGTGTCGGTGCAATAAATGAGAGAGATACAAATTGCAGTTGAACGCATACAGCAAGAAAATGCAAAAATTGCTTGTGTCATTAAGCGTAAGACAAGCTTCTGAAGCTGTGTCCTTAAGGGGTTAACTCCTAAATGGCAGAGAATTGAGCAGTGAGACAGTCGGTGCACTATCTATACACCAAAACTGCCTCATTAAGTTGTTTCAGTGACTATAGTGTCCCTTTAAGTATGTCCTTATTTCCACATAGATTGAAACAATGAAAGAATAACATAAAATGAATTAATTTTAGAACAAATTTAAACCTTATTTCTTCTCGCATTTAAAGCTAATGTGAATCTACCTTGTTCTTCTATTTATATTTCGTGTAAAAGAAAACGGGTAAATGACAGCGCAATATGAAATAATGATACTGTGCACATATTTTAAAAAAAAAGAACTGTGAACAAAGAAATAAATTCTGAAATGCTCTCAATGTTATTCATAGAGACTTGCAAGTATAGCAATCTGCACCAATGTTGAAGTGCTCAGTAATGCAGTGCATTAGATCAAATACTCAGTCAGACAAAGTCAAGGTATATCATGAAAACAAACAGGCAGGCAGAATAATCTCTGGGTGAACAATTAATAAATGATAATAACTGCAATATAATCAGATAACTCCTTCCCCCTTCCCTCCTGAATAAATACTAACTGCTCAAATAGATTCTTTGCAATTCATCCATTTTCCATTTTTACACGATACAGAATGCTATAGTTAGTTGATCAACATTTAGAAAATGCAGGCATCTGGATTTGGAAGAATATTCTGGTCGCGGAGACAAAAACGTAAAAAATAAAATAAAAGTCTCCAGATTTCCCTATTGTTATCACTCACATTTGGATGGACCATCAGAAGACAAATCCTCGTGCTATATTTGTTCGGGATAAAATCTTAGATCGATGTTATGTTCTTCAGCCTCTGATAGTGAAACCTAGACATAATGCTAAAACCCACCATTTTGTAGATAACCTAAAGAGTAATAGTAATAATAATAATTTAGTGTTATTTAGTTAAAGGAGGCACTCGCACTGGCGTACATACCGCGGTCGCAGGAGTCGCAGGGGGTGCACAGATCAGTTGTCGCACCGGGGCCACATGGATCGTGTTTACGCCACTGGGCACTTGGCAATTGTGTCTGTCAGTGAGAGTGTATGTTTTGTAAGTGAGTGTGTATGTGTGTCTGTCTGTTAGTGAGTGTGTATGTATGTCTGTCACTGAGTGTGTGTCTGTCAGGAAAAGGTGTGTGTGTGTCTGTTCGTGAGAGTGTGTGTGTGTGTGTGTGTGTGTGTGTGGTTAAAACCCCTTCAGCACTTACCTTTCTCCAGTGCCGGGCTCCCTTGGCACTGGGGATCTCTCTGCCCCGATCCGCCTCTCGCTCCGAATGCGCATGCTTTCCCATGGATGTCCAGCGTCTTCTCACTGTGATTTTCACAGTGAGAATCGTGGAAGTGCCTCTAGCAGCTTTCAGTGAGACAGCCACTAGAGGCTTGATGAAACCTCAGTGAAACATAGCATTTACTCTGAAACTGCTATGTTTTCAGCTGCAGGGTTAAAACTAGAGGGACCTGGCACCCAGACCACTTCATTGAGCTGAAGTGATCTCAGTGCCTATAGTGGTCCTTTAATTGTATGTGTATCTGCAAGCACTGGTGTACATACTGCGGTTGTAGGGATCGTTAGGGGAGGGGGGGGTGCCCACAGATGAATTTTTGCACTGGGGCCCCATGGATCGTGTGTACGCCACTGGCACTTGGCAATATAGCAACACTAGCTCAGTGTGCTGGGTATGTTGCTGGGAGTCTCTGAGGGTGATCCCTCATTTGTCTTGTCTTGATAATTCGTACTTTACACTTCCACATTTTCAGTGTCAATTTTATCCGGCCAGGAGTTCAATGAAAGGTTGACAGTACTGGGGAGGGTAAGCAGGTTCTACGTTAGTACATCAGTCTCAGTTTGTCCCTGTAATCATGGATGGACATTATTGACACTGAAAGATGACATCCCACATTTTGGAAACAGTTTAAGGGCTCTACTGTCCCTAGCTGATGTGATAATTCGTATTATTCAGGTTTTTTTTACATTTGTTTCTTTATATCGTCATCTGTTTTAAGATTAATGTATTTATTAATTTCCATAAGGATAAGTTCTTTCTATTCTGTTTATGCAGAATAAAATTGATAGATAGGTAGATAGCAAGAGAGAGAGGGATAATAGATACAAATTATTTCTTTAATATTTTCCTCAGTACAATACTCTCAATGTAAGATTTGCATTATCTGTTTTAGCTCAGTGTCCTTACAATGACCATTTATTTTTAAATAAAACATTTATGAATAACATTAGATAAGTGGTAAAAGCCAAAAAAAGAGTAAGAGTAAGAAATTCTAAATTAAACAGAATTTGCAAAAAAAAAGTGTAAACATTAGATGACTTTTTAAATGAGTGACTAGTACTGTATAAACATAGGGATTTAACTCCTAAATGACAGAGAATTGAGCAGTGAGACAGCAGGTGCACTATCACCAAAACTGCCTCATTAAGTTGTCTAAGTGACTAAAGTGTCCCTTTAAGCAGGGACGGACTGACAGTGGCCTGGGTCCCCTGCAAAATTAGCACCTGGGCCCCCCGCAGACCAATATATATGCTGGTGTAGGTGTGCCGTGTATTTGATTGTATGTACATGTAAAGTGAATGTGTGTTTCTGTGTGGATATTCACTGTGAGCTAGTGTAAGTGAATATATGTGTCTTTGAATGTAGTGTCAGGATATGTGAATTTTACCACATGACAGGAGGCTTCATATTTGCATATCTTTCTTTACTCAAAACTCCAGCAGCATAGTAACATAAACAACCAATCAGAAAAAAGATATAATGCCCATAAAAGGCCCTGTCTATGACATCACTTCCTCTTTCTTTGCTGCTCCAGCCAACATCAGGTCAGAGTATTTTGCCTCCCTGGCAATTGCTTACATATATTGTTTGTTTCTCTGTATTTTGGATGGTATTGTTCTATTTTTACCTAAGTTAATTTATTTACCTAAGTTAATTTATTTATTTAGCTAATTTATTTATTTCATTTACTTATTTCATTTAATTAATTTATTTATTTAGTTTTTACTTTCGCTGTTCCCTTCTCCCTGTCCCTGCAGTTTTCTTTTGGGCCCCTATTGCTTTTCACTACCGGTACCCGCGAGCAACGGCTGTCAGTGCCGCGCGCCGCGGGCCGGCTAACGTTTTTCCTTTTGTGGGGCCGGCAAGGGGACGGGTGGAGGGGGACTGGGAACTGCGTTCCCTCGTCATTCCGGCGCCGAGCGGTCGATCGCGGCGCTACTTCACACGCGGGCAGCGGCCATCTTGGATCTCGCGGCTCGCGAGATACCGGACGGCCGCCTTCCCCGCTTGCCCGGCGGATCGGTAACTCACCCGACCGCTGGGCTCCACATCTTTATACCCTCCCTAGTATGTACTAAGGGAGGGTATTAGGTTACAGTGGATTTTTGCCTTTCTATATATATATTTGCCCAGTGCCTGCCTGCTGTGCTGCCTATCTATTATAAATGCATGCATTAAAGAGACAAACATTCCCCCCTTTTTTGCCAGCTTCAGACCTTTATGTCTCTAGGCCCTGCTTAGGGTCATATCAGCTACTATACCCCAATTAGGGTTATACTATACATGGTTATAATCTCCTCAGGATCAGACGGCATACTGGCAAAAAATTATATACAATTATTATTTTTTATTCTCATGAGCAGGCACACAATCTATGTATTATTGTGAAGCCATACAATATCACAGTCGTTATACAAAACATATACTGTACCTATATCAAGATCAACTATATCACTGTACTCTACGAAGGGCATATTATGTTACTGTACCCTACAAAGGGCATATTATATTATATTATTGTACCCTACAGAGGGTCATATTATATTACTGTACCTGACGGTGCAAATTTATGTGGGTGTCCTCTGGGTATTTTTTCATGGCACACCACCTGGGGTGACCCCCCAGATATGCATGCAAGGTCACTGACAGACCATTACCTTTGATGTGGGTGTCCTCTGGGTTACCATGGCACACCACCTGGGGTGACCCCCCAGATATGCATGCAAGGTCACTGACAGACCATTACCTTTGATGTGGGTGTCCTCTGGGTTACCATGGCACACCACCCGGGGTGAACCCCGATCATATGCATGGAGGCCTACGCCTCAACTTTACCACTGATTACTACAGACATATATGGATGTTTAACCCTTACCTATGGATGTTTAACTTTGGAATAAAAGGGAATCATGACATGTCGCACATCTCATGTGTCTTTAAGGGGTTAAACACTGCCTGTCAGTTTTACATTAAAGCAACAGTACCATGCCGGATGCGATTTGATGGCAGGATCACTAGGAAAATTGAGTGTATTGCGGTGTAACCTTCACAGGGATACATATATGTATATTTTCTGTGCCTAGTGTACATATGGAACGTGGGTGTCCTCTGGGTAATTTTTCATGACACACCACCTGGGATGACTCCCAGATATGCATGCAATGCTTGTAAGGTGCCAATAAGTATAATATGGGTGTCCTCTGGGTTACCATGGCACACCACCTGGGATGAACCCAGCCTAATAGACATGGGTCCTGCGGCTGCAGACCTTATGGAGACAGGCCCCATGCGCCTATATAGTAAGCCTGTGTAGTTAAAACCCTGCATACAGCTCTGGCGTACATTTGTGGTGAACCCGGCTAGCCAGACCGACACCACTACCAGGCAGTCGCGCCTGCACCACGGCTCTCAGCAGCCAGATTAAACTAATAGAGGTGACCCCTCTTTTTTACCTGGGTGATTCCCAGTTCTACCAGGAGTCTAACACCCCTACGTGCTGACCCCCACACTATCTCCCAACAGGACGGGAACGAGTCATGGTGGACACTCTCAACGTTCCCAAGATTTCGAGACAATGATAAACGCCACAGTAACGGCCTCAGTGGAGAAGGTTCTGTTATGAACTCTACCCCACACCGCTTGATGGAGACCTCAGGCCCACAAGCCTTCAAGTCAAAGCGGCAAGGGAAGGGCTCCAGCCCCCCTGCCACTAAGGTCAAGGGCAAGATGCCCATCGAACAGACCAAATAGGCGGAACACCGGGAATCCAAACCCCGTCCGCCACAATCTTCCGACAAAAAAGACTATTACCCACCACGTACTTTGGACATGGTAGATGAGCGACACGAAGACAGCTCACCGTCTGAGGAAATGGAACGGCAAGACCTTCCCCACACTTCCTCGAAGTAAGTTAGGGAAACCTTACTCCGTGAAGGCGGCTGAGGCAGAGATAACTGTAGCGGCACTAAACCAGAGTAGCCGAAGACGGAACGTTCCTGGACGAACACTATTGGCTGCACAACCCTCGGGGGATGGAAGGATGCGCACGCCTCAAGACCGAGTTGCCCCAGGGTACACAACTCAACCCTACCACCTCCAAAGAATGGTCTCAATGCTCGATATGCCTCCTGGGCAACGTAAATGACGCACTATGCGCCGACAGACGCAAATCTGTACTGGGCCGCATCGACAACTCACTATTGGACCTAGGAACGACAAGTATTCGGCCCAAAAGCACAAGGCCTACTATTCGACGTAGTGTTCATTACAGTACTCAAAAAACACGTGAATTTATTCACCACACTAAACCCAGACCTCGCTAAAACAAGTCTGAACCCATCCGCTTCATCTACTAGTGTGTCAACCTACATAACTAACTGTTTCCAATATTATGACCGGCAACCTGTCTCTGTTTTACAGAATTGGGAGACGACTACCAAAGTCACCTGGGTTCTCCAGACAGTACAAGGCTATGTCATAGAGTTTTATCACAGCCGTGGAGGTCGCCCCTTCACCTCCATTACGCACGCTGGCGGAACAGGAACGCTTCGTGGACAAGAAAATCTGCACCCTCTTCAGGAGGGGCGCAATTCAACATGCACCGGAGGGGAAGGCTTCCCCAGCAAATTTTTCCTGGTCAAGAAGAAGCCAGGAGACTACATCAATGGAACTCCTACATGGTATACAAATGCTGCAAGATGGAGGAAATTCGTCTTCTACAAGACCTCCTAGGCGATAACGACTGGTTTACACATCTAGACCTCAAGGACGCACGCTTGTCGGTACCCGTTGCCCTGGACTGCCGAAGTTTTCCTCCGATCCCGATGGTGAGGACAAACACGGCAGTTTACGACTCCATGGTGCTCGCGAACCTACTGTAACCAGTGAGGGCACACATCCGCAAATTTGGGCGTGCGATGCCTCGTATACCTGGAAGACTTGCTGATTCTTTACAAATCCAGACTACATTTGCAGACAGATTTGTTGTTCACTTTCGGGACTCCAGGGATTTTTTGTTGTACACAGACAAAGATCGCTTCTCCATCTGAATCGGGCCAGTTCCTCAGTTTCGACATCGGCTTGGAGAACTATGTTCCGCGTCAGTCTACGGCAAAGAGCGCCTCTATAAGGATAACTGTCGGATTGTGGGATTCCTCTCCTCCTCTCCTCCTCCATACAAACGTTATTCCCTGGCCCACTACGACTGATGGTGAGATACGTACGCACCGCTCACTCATATGACCACTGGATCCCACTGTCGGCGGAAGTGAGGATGGAATTTCGATGGTGATTACTTCACATACAAACTTGGATTGGCAAAACGATCTTTGACTCTTCCTTCGGATACGGGGCGATGGATGAACCCCTGCAAACGCGACCCAGCCGTTTCTCCACAATAGCAAAGGTGCTTCAATACACACACACACACTCACAAGATATCGCTCCTGCTCATGACACCCCTCGGGCAGGGCCAACCGTGATTTCCCGGATCGCCTGGAGATGTCTCGCGAAGACCCTCTACTACTCCCTACCTTCCCTCTACTTCTGACAGGACCTCGAGGGGAAGCCCACTCCCTTGTCATGGAAGGACAACTGGCACTAGTTGCCTGGATGGCTTCAGGGGCTCCTGGTCAGATCACGACCTATTGCATCAACTAAGACCTCCTATGGGACTCATAGGCTCCCGGCACCAGGAAAGGCTATATTTCTGCCTGGTCGGCCTGGAGTGATTGGTGTGTGGAAAGGGATTCCGATCCCTTTACTGCACCTGTCCCACTGATCCTCAACTATCTGTCACACCTGGTCTCGTTGGGTCGGTCATATCGATCCCTCAACATGATCAGATCCGCCATATCGGCGGCGCACGTTCCGGTACAGGGCAGACCAGTAGGTCAAGATACACTGGTTTGTCGACTACTGCGGGGTGCCGAATTGTCGAGATCCCTGCACCCAAATATTCACGCCTCTGGCAGGTGGATGTGGTGCCGAGATTCCTTAGGGAATGGCCGGACAATCCTTGTTGGTCACTGAAGCAACTTTCAGCCAAACTAGCCTTCTTATTATGCCTCGCCTCATTTAGACGGTGGCGGACGTTAGGGCTTGCGATATGGATGGTTTCTCTCTCACACCAGACAGGGTTACCTTTACCATGTCGAGACAACTAAGTCGGATTCGTCTTCAGTGTCATACCCATGCTTTGTGTCAGACGCCACACTATGCGTGGTCAGAACGCTAATGGGGTACACCAATATCTCTACCCCCTTCGAACTCACTCGACGGATCACCTTCTGACTTCCTACGTAAACCCTCATGGACCGCTGTCTACCGCAACACTGGCCAGATGGGTCCGCGGGGTTTTGTCTTTAGCGTCGAACCTTGTTTCGGAGCCCACTCGGTCAGGGGAGCAGCGGCCTCACAAACCTTTTCGGCCGACGCTTCCCTAGCCGACATTATACGCTGCGCGGACTGAACGCGAGAGAGTACGTTTAGAACGTTCTATTTTCAGCAAACATCTCATGCTTCCTTCACATTGGTCAATTCAAAGCTTTAAAAATGCAAATATGAAGCCTCCTGTCATGTGGTAAAATTGAAGATTATATTAGCTTTAGTGTACTAATAATCTTAATTTTAGTAATGACAGGAGGCGAATATTTCCCACCCTGTAGAATCCCTCCCATGTTCCTCGTATTGAACAGAATATGTCCTTTATGTTCAGGAAGGTAAGTACGTATGGTTTGTATGTTTGCTACTTAGACCTGTATCTTGTGGGTCTTGTATTGGCTGAATATTAGACGTGAACCTTGCATTATGTTGTGTTTATAGATTCTTAAATATCATTGCGTTAGAATAAATATATATTGATATGTTTCACACTCTAATGTTCGCTGGTATGTCAGATGCTTAATGCTTATTGTATGCGGACAAGTTATCACGCCAGATACCTTTCACCTTTTTCTTTTTCTTGCAGCGTGAACGTCTTCTCATCGTGACAAAGATTCACCTTCTATACCTCTGCATCGCGGAACTAGTGGAGTTGGATATTCTAATATGTTGTTGAACTGTTGACGTAATATGATTATGTCTCCTATTGCTATTTATTGTTTCGCTTCAAAGAAAGAGGAAGTGATGTCATAGACAGGGCCTTTTATGGGCATTATATCTTTTTTCTGATTGGTTGTTTATGTTACTATGCTGCTGGAGTTTTGAGTAAAGAAAGATATGCAAATATTCGCCTCCTGTCATTACTAAAATTAAGATTATTAGTACACTAAAGCTAGTATAATCTTCAATTCAGAGTATATCTGAATACATGTTTTTGGTTTTGTAAATACGGTTGTATTTATTTTATGTGTGTTTGTGTAGCATGGCAATATGTGTAAGGGGGTATTAGTGAATTTTAGCAATGTGTTTGTATGAGGTATGCAGGCCTCCAAATTTTGCGTCTTAAATTACAAACCAAGTGTTAAATGTTACGAGCCACCTTAAAGCAACACTATAGTGTCAGGAATACAAACGTGTATTCCAGACACTATAGGTTTATAGGCCCCCATTAAAAAGGTGATTTACTTACCTTTTTTCCACCGCAAACAAAACTTGTGGCTGCACCGCCCCTGCTCCACTTCCTTGGCTCAATTTAGATTATCTCAGCCAATCCAATGCTTTACCATAGGAACGCACTGGAAGGCGATTATGCACACGCGGCAAAACCCTACACTGCACCAATCATCATCTCCCCATAGAGATGCATTTAATCAGTGCTTCTCTATGACAAGCGTTCAGCATCTCCATGCAGAGCGTTGAGATGCTTAATGTCAGTGCTGCACATTTTGCAACACTGACACTGTAAGCAGCTAGGTGTTCCTAGGCAGCAATATAAACACTGCCTTTTTACAGCAAAAACCATGCAGGGCAGACTATACTCACCAGAACAACTACATTGTCCTGGTAACTATAGTGTCCCTTTATGCTTGTGCGTGCAAAGGAGTAGGGACTGCAGAGGATGCCGGGAGGAAGGGGTTGTAGAGAGTGCAGGGGGGAAGGGGCTGCAGAGGGTGTAGAAGGGAGGGACTGTTGAAAGTGACAGGGGGTAGGGGTTGTCATGGATGCTGGGGGAATAAAGACTGTAGGGGGTGCAGACGAGGGACAGGCTGTAGTGGGTGCAGATGGAAATAGGGGCTGTAGTGGGTGCATAAGGGGCAGGGGCTGTAGTGGGCGCCGTGGCTGTAGACAGTGCAGGGGGAGGAGCTGAAGTGTGTGCAGGAGGTTAGGGGCTGCAGAGGGGTAGGAGCAATAGAGGGTGCAAAGGGAAAGAGCTGCAGAGGGAGCAGGGGCTCCAGAGAGAGCAGGGGGCCTGGGACTGCACAGGGAGCAGGGGGGTAGGGACTGCAGAGGGAGCAAGGGGGTAGGGGATGCAGAGAGAGCAAGGGCTCCAAGGGTGTAGGAGCTACAGGGGGGAAGGGGCTGCAGGGGGTACAGGCTGCAGAGGGAGGAGGCGTTAGGAGCTGCAGAGGGAGCAAGAGGGTAGAGACTCCACAGGGTGCAGGGGGTAGGGGCTGCAGGGGGTTAGAGGCATGCTGGAGAGAGCAGGGGGTAGGGGCTGCAGGGGAGAGCAGTATGGTAGGGGCTGCAGAGGGAGCAGGGGGGTAGATGTTGCAGAGGAAGCAGGGGTTAAGGCTGCAGGGGAGAACAGGGTCATGGGCTGCAGAGGGTGTGGGGGGTAGGTACTGCAGAGGGTGTTAGGGCTGCCTTGGGATGATAGGAGTTGTAGTTAGTGTAAAGCTTTAGGGGCTTTGGGTGTATAAGGGCTTTGCAGGGGCAGTAATGGGGGAGATTATAAAATTAAAATATTTTATTAAAAATAAAATAAAAATCGATTAAAAAAAATAAATCTCCCCTCCACAAGTCTTACCTCCCTGGTGGTCCACATATCCTCTTCTGGAGGTCTACCACTGCCCCAGACATGCTGCCTGTAGCTCTGATCAGGGCAGCTCCGCACAGCTCACTCTGCACTGTGACTGATAATGTCACTTCCTGCAGAACAAGCCGCAAGGAGCTGCCTTGAACAGTGTTACACTGAGACAGGCACTCTGAGGGGCAGCCTAATGGGAAGGCCCAGTAGCGCTCCCTCAATGTGCCCTGCACGGAAGAGAAGATTTGTTGCAGCAGGGGCCCGTGTATTGAGTGCAGGCTCAGTCGGGGGGATTGCTTAACTCCCCAGCTCAGCCATTACTGCACTGCAGCAGAACGATATCCTCGAGTGCTCAGTCCGCCCCTGTGTATTACATAAAAAAAACTCCCAGTGGTATGCATCTAATATACAGGAAAGAAATGCTTAATCTAATTAAGAAATAATTTAGATATATGGTGATTCTGTAACATCATTATGAAAGGCATTACATTGATTTAATGATAACAATTCAATGGACACTGACATTACCACACACACGTGGTTTGCATAATGTTAAATAACTCTGCTTCAGAAATCCATCAGTTCTTATGAGTGTCCGCTGACTCATAGATCGTATAGTTGAAATGTATTGTTTGTATTTATACTGAGATACATTGAAATCAGCTAATTTAGTATACATATTGCCAAGAGATGGTAAATGGAACATTAATTAAAAAATGCTTAACGAGGTGAAGTTGAATTTCCAACAAGGGTAACCTTTGCCAGTTTTATCCTTACAGATGAGTTTTGAATTCAGCATTTACTAATTATTGCACTTCGGAAGCTGAGTTTACTGTTGTTTAATTTAGATATAATAAAGAATACATTTATGACAGAAACAACATTTATTTTCTATTAATGCACAAATTACATTTTCATTACTGTCTCTGAGCACCACAATCCCAAAGAACTGTCATTCAACAGCTCAACAGAAACAGCTCGAATGAAGATGAAAGTAAACCCATTGCTGAAGAAAAAACCCATTGAGCTTAACTAGAGTGAAATGAATTTGTACGAAAGCAAAAAGAAAAAAAAAGAGAGAAAGGGGGTGATGAAAAAACTTGACTGCTGACCCATAATCCATGTCCCCACCGTTGCCCCCCAATAACACCTCGGACACCTTGTTAGTGGATAAGGGCAACGGCCACAGCTTTATTAAATTTATAACTTGTAACATTATCCAAATCTGTCAGCTGTTGAGCGGTTGCCCAACAGACAGTTCCCCCAATCTTTTTCCATGAGCCTAAACAGCTGGCACTCCGCCATCAGCTCCCGTGCGGGCTGTCATCTCCCCAAAGCGACTCTTCATCTTCACCTTTTTCTTTGCGCTTTCCAGGATACCACCAAGCTGTGACAAAACAGAAAAACAAAGCCAGACACCAAACAACCAACATGGTGGGAGGGAGGGAACGTCAGTATTTTCCTGTCCCTTGTCGCTGCTGACTGGTGAGTCTCCTCCCCCGGCATCTTACCAAACAAAGAATCTATTTTGAATTGCAAAGAATCTATTTTGAATTGCAAAGAATCTATTTGAGCAGTTAGTATTTATTCAGGAGGGAAAGGGCAGGGGGAGTAGGGGCATTCTCTGATTATCTGATTATATTGCAGTTATTATCATTTATTAATTGTTTGCCAGAGATTATTCTGCCTGCCTGTTTGTTTTCATGCTATCACTTGACTTTGTCTGACTGAGTATTTGATCTAATGCACTGCATTACTGAGCACTTCAACATTGGTGCAGATTGCTATACTTGCAAGTCTCTATGAATAACATTGAGAGCATTTCAGAATTTATTTATTTGTTTACAGTTCTTTTTTTTAAGATATGTGCACAGTATCATATGGTTATATAGACTGAAAGAAGATTAAAAATCCATGGGTTCATCTTTCATGTCTTGTTAGCAATCTTGGGGATTTACAACTTTGGCTTTGAGTTCTCACATATCCAGAAGTGACTTAAAAATCCAAGCCAATCCTGTCCATCCCAATATATCCAGTGTGGACACTAAGCATGTGAATACCAGCCCAGCAAGGATTTGTAGGAGCTACCATTCACCAGTCCTAAATAGCTTCTATTATATTTTTAAAGGACCATTATAAGCACCCAGACCACTTCAGCTCAATGAAGTGGTCTGAGTACCAGGTCCCCCTAGTTTTAACTGTGCAGCTAAAACATAGCAGTTTCAGAGAAGCTGCTATGTTTACATTGCAGGGTTAATCCAGCCTCTAGTGGCTGTTTACCGAGGGAGCCCAGCGCTGGATTAAGGTAAACTGCTGAAGGGGTTTTAACCCCTTCAGCCCAGCGGGAGGGGGGCCACGAGGAAGGGGGGACCTAAGAACCCCCAAGTTTGTTTTCCTGGCACCATAGTGCTCTCCAGACATGGGTTTTTGGTGAATGGAGTTAGATGGGATAGTGAGCTGGTTTGAGATAGTGGAAACTTACATTACATGCATACATGCTATTCATGCATTTTTGGGGGTATTTCTGAAGACAAATGAAAAAGTAAGCTCTTCACATCAAACCTGTGTGGAGAGCATAGACTTTTATAGTGCTTGGAGTGTACCTTTAACCAGTCATATGGAAATGTTATCGTTATAAACTATAATTCATCCAAATTGATTTCTGGACCACCATATAGACTAATCAACTATTCACGGATCCAGCTCGAAGTGACCAATAGAGGGAAACAAAAAAAGCTATATTTATATATTATATATTTTTACTGCCCCTGTTTTTACCTCTCTTGGTTACTTTGTATCACTTGATCTGTAAACCTTATTGTGGGAAAAAATGCCTACCACGGTACTGCAAAATAGATAGATGGCCCATTTTCTCACACTTTCATTTTCTGACCCTTTAAGTTCATCTGATTCGTTTTCCCAAATTAGACAAAATTCTGATGACTTGAATTGCCACATGCACAAAATTTTACAGTCCCCATTTTTTTTTCCTTTCCGACCAAGTGGTTCCACCAGAAAAAATGTTCCACCGTGCGCAAGTCTACTATAGACAATTAATTTAATTGCGTTTGTATCACAGAGCAATGTGTTTATTAAATAAAGCATGTTGTTTTCTTATGTCTGTTTTCTTTGAATTTCCTACTACTCACTGAGAATATTATATTTTATTACACTGTGCATGTCAAGACAACCATTTTATGTTTTATTCCTCTAAGTTATAGCATCATTGTTAATGGTTTATAATGAGTCAACCCCAGACACAACCTGCAGTAAAGTGTTACATAAAATATCTCTGGTAAATGTTGGCATAGCAGCAATTCTTGCAACACATAAATACAAACAGTGCAATAAACAGAATCTATAGATATAATGGAATTCACAGGAGGCTTTCTAAATAGCTGCCCTTAGATACTCTTTTCATTACGAGAACTTGGGCCCAAAGGATTCTGGGTACATGATGTATGGCTTGGCAAAAAAAGGTTACAGACATTGTGTGAATCATCTTTCTATATTACATGCATCATTTTACTTTAATTTTTAATATATCTTCTCTATAGCTGTAATTTCAAACCCCACATTTCTCCCTCTGATTCAGGCATTTGTCTGCTGTGCTCAGAATCTCCTTTTACAAAACTGAATGAAGAAACTATATTTAGCTGTAATAAATGGCCACAAACTATTCATAATAAAGTGCTTGATCTCAAAGCAAAAGGTTAATAGACTGCCGTTGGCACCAAGACCAAGAATCTCTAATAATACTAGTGGTAAGATGTTGTTCTTAGAAGAAAAAACAGGATAATGTTATGTGCGGTTCTTGAAAATGTTCTGGTTATGATACAATTAATTGGCAAAAGGTAAAAAAAAAAATTTATGCTGTAAAAACTCCCAGAGATCTGTAGCAATTTAACGGAAAGCCTAATAGTTTTCTGAAACTCAGATTCAAATAAATGAAGGGGGGCAGTTAAACCCTGCGTATGCAAAACAGTGTGCATTAAATTTTCCTGTGATTTAAAGGGTTAATGCCATATCAAAAATAGAAGTGGGAGATTAACACGGGCAAGATCTGATTTCTTGTCATCGTAAGAAACCAACTGAAAAGAATTAATCTTATTTAATGATTGTGGATTGCTAATAATAAAACCACATGCAGTGCATTAACTTGCCTTAAATATAGAACATACAGTTGTGCTCAAAAGTTTGCATACCTTTGGAAAATTGGTAATATATGTACCATTTTTAAAGAAAACATGAGTGAGCAGGAAAAACACATTTCTCTTATTGCTTATGGGATTCATATTCAACTGTAGGTTATAACAGAATGGAACAATCATAAAACAAAACATAGCAACAAAGAAAAAAATTAAATGACCCCTGTTTAAAAGTTTGCATAGCCTTACTTCTTAATACTCTGTATTGCCCCCTTTAGCATCAATGACAGCATGCAGTCTTTTGTAATAGTTGTCTATGAGGCCCCTAATTCTTGCAGGTAGTTTAGCTGCCCATTCCTCCTGGTAAAATGTCTCCAGGTCAAGCAAAGTCTTTGGCCATCTTGCATGAACCGCACATTTCAGATCTCCCCAGAGTGGTTTGATGATATTAAGGTAAGG
The DNA here is from genome assembly GCA_933207985.1 of Pelobates cultripes. Lineage (NCBI taxonomy): Eukaryota > Metazoa > Chordata > Amphibia > Anura > Pelobatidae > Pelobates > Pelobates cultripes. The sequence goes on from OW240923.1 coordinate 102,159,321, forward strand.
AGATCTTTGAGGCCACTCCAGAACCTTCACCTTTTTCTGCTGTAACCACTGGAGGGTCAACTTGGCTTTGGGCTTAGGGTCATTGTCATGCTGGAAAGTCCAAGAGCGTCCCATGCCCAGCCTTTGTGCAGAAGAAAGCAAATTGTCTGCCAGTATTTTCTTATAACATGCTGCATTTATCTTGCCATCAATTTTCACAAGATTCCCCCTGCCTTTAGAGCTCACACCCCCCAAAACATCAGTGAGCCACCATGTTTCACAGTGGGGATGGTATTATTTTCACTATAGGCCTTGTTGACCCCTCTCCAAACATAGCACTTATAATTGTGACCATAAAGCTCTATTTTGGTCTTGTCACTCCAAATTACAGTGTGTCAGAATCAGTGAGGCATGTCAAGGTGTTGTCAGGAATATTGTAACCAGGCTTTTATTTTGGCATTGGTGCAGTAAAGGCTTCTTTCTGGCAACTCGACCATGCAGATCATTTTTATTTAAGTATTGTCATATTTTGCTTCTTGAAACAACCACACCATCTTTTTCCAGAGCTATCACCTATGTGGGTCACTCCACCTCACATACAAAAGTGCAACACAAACAAAATATATAAATTGGTGAGAGCACACTATAAAAGAGCGAATATTACCACATACTAAGTAAGAAATAATCCTGTAATACCATCGGTAATATTGTTTTAAGTAAGTGAAGCACAGTTGATAATTAGTCTCACTCACATGCTTCTGAGCCACTTAAATAGACTGGCTCAGACTAAGGGCCTTGAATGGAAAGGTAATGGTGATCTCAGGATTGATTATTGCAACTTTGTTCTTTAAATCCTATTCTCTTTGATAAACTCCAGGATACAAAGAAGTGGAAAATTATTAAAACAAATAAATGTAAAATATAAAATTAATATTATATAAATATGATGATGCCCAAATATTCATTAAGGGCAACACAGTAAAAGCGTCCAATAAAAACAGACACCAATAAATAACGTATAATTATTAAAACCATCAAGCTATTTGATACACTTTTATAATTTCACTACAAAATAGGATTTAAAGAACAACAAGAAGTAATTAAGAGGCTGCAATGTGTACAAAACTGTACTTTTTTCACTAAACTAGTCATTAGAGAAAACTGGCAAAGTAATTACACACTGTGTCAAAATAGCAACCAGAAATATAGCTGACTTTGATCATTTTTTTTCTAGATCACCTATTTTGGCCTAAAATGTCCCTTGTCAGGTATTATTCAATTAACAAAGTACCTGCACCCAATAAGATGTATTGCACACAAGTCGATGACTATTAGTTGTAAAAAACATGTATACTATCAACCTCTATATCTGTCTCGCAACAGGCAATTTTACATATTTTATTAAAAATGTCTTCAAATCTGTCATATGACATGTGAAATTGTGACAGAACATAAAACCAGTCATGTTTGGCAGATTACGAAGCATAAATGCATGCTGTACGATTCGGTAGGACGCTGACAGCTGAATTGCAGCTCCCATAGATATCTCATGTACAGCTTTTATAATATGTCTAAACTTGCTGATGTTACATATCTGCATTATTGGGGGGAAGGTGAAATATGGGTTTTTATGGCAAAGCTATCATTTGCTTCTTTATTTAATATATATATATATATATATATATATATATACGAAACAAAAGCCAAATAAGTTATGGTGGGGAAAAAACTGTGATTGAAAACCCCTTCCACCTGAAGTCTGTGGATAGTCAGTAAAATGTTAAACAAATATATGCCATAAGACTTTCTTTTCCTATAGAAATCACAAATTTGCAGTGATGTTACTACCGCAAAGGATTCTGGGTGGGCAGATGCAAAATTAGTTCAACAAAGAATCACATTTTTGTTCACTGGCTTTGCATCTTTTCCTAAGTTGTGTTTCAAAGCTGTTGTATACAGTGAACAATGACTCAAAGGAATCCATGTGTAAAACGGAATGAGGGAAAAATGTGAGAAATCTCAATGTATCCATCCTGGTAAAATATTTTATAAATAAATAAATACATTTTGGCATATATATATATATGTATAGATAAAATGTGTATCTTGTAATACCTTTTTCATTGGACTAACATAATTTTTTTAATGACAAGCTTTTGGGAGAACCTCCCTTTCTCAAGTCTAAAGCATTTCTGAGCAAGATGACATATAGAATTCATATATATAGCATTGAACCCAGAGTGTGCATTTAAAACTAAGAAACCTGTTCTTCTATCAAGCAGGAGAAAGGGGATGCTAAAGAGAGTTTACAAATAAAACACAATGAGGTTTAACATCACCCACAATTACCACTAGTAATTCAGATGCTGTCTTCATGTGATATTTAGAAGAAGTGTTCATTTTTTTTTTTTTTTTTATTTGTTTAATGTACAAATAGCTCAGCATTTGTACTAAAACTCTGTCATTGTGAATAATTAAAGGGAAAGATGCATAGACCTTACAGCCACATATTACTTTACTGTACACACAGACATAGTTCATAAAAGCTTTAGGGGAAAATATTTATGGCATCAGATGACAGCTAATTAGATACATTTCTTTAATTTTTATTTTTTATTTTAAAATGTCTTAGGTCCACCAAGAGTCCTGATTTTGGCCGAACTGTCATGATTTCTGGTCCTGTCCCACCAGGATTTCTGGTCCTGTCCTCGGCAAAGCACGAATGCCGCAATGTCCCTTATGTAGGGGGCTAGCCAAACAGGCGCTTCAGCCCTTTTACAATGTGAAACCACTCATTAAGGGAGTTTCTAGTGACGAGGATAATATCACTGGTGACCCACTGTCCCTAGCACATACCTCGCAATGTTGGGAGATATGGTGTCATTTGATGGCCAACTAAAGTCAGCTTATGGAGACTATTCCTCCATTGTATTTAGTCAGTTGACATTTCTTTAAAACAGACTGTGGAATCTAAATTAGATTGCTAGCTTGTTTGAGTTCCCTGATTCTGATATAAAGAGCTCACCATCTATATTTTGGCTAATACTCTCCACTAGACATAACCAACCAATGCTCTTTTAATTTATGTGGTTTGTAGTGGTGCTGCCTTCCTTTCTTTTTTCTGTACCATTTCTGTTGTAAGGCCTGTGAGGGAGCCATACTTTTTAGGTGTGCTGCCACTTTTTACTTATTTATTATTGTTTCTGTGTATCTTGTATAGATAGAGAGCGCTGATCCCTTTCTTCTGTTCTATAACCAACCAATAGGCCTACAGATTTTTTGGAACTTCAAGTCCCATAATGCTTTGCTGGTCTAAAGACAACCTATGTGTAGGTATTAGAGAAATTAATAAGCAAAACAGACAACGAAACAAATTTGGTTGGGTCTTGCACATTCTTCTTGCTGCTAAAAGGCAGCCCTGAACTAAGTGTTTGTCATACAAATTCCTTTTTTTTTTTCCAAATGAGGCCATGTGAGGAATTTTTAACACGTTTCTAAATCCTCATTCTTTTCTCAAACACACCAAAATAGTCTTCTCCCATGGGTGTTTTTATCATATTTCACTTCTTTTGTGAGCTTCTGTTTGACAGGATGGATGACTTCTCTGACTGACATCTGCTTAAGAAATCAATAGAGATTTGCTTTCTCTAAATGACAAGCAAAGCACTTTAAAAGCTCCAATCAGGCCTACTTCAGCTGTCAGCGAGAAACAAATCTTCCCCAGTGAGCTGGATGCTATCTTTGATAGATTTGTTTTTCCAGAACCACACAGAGTCAGCCATCCTTGGACTTGCTGTTCCTCCCAGCACAGAATCCTGTTACTATAAACATGTCACACTGGATTATACACCATCCTCGGCTTTAGTGACAGAAGGATCGCTACAATATTACACCCAGACTACAAAACGGCAGCTCAGTCTAGAATGTGGATAGGCGACGCTGGGAATTGTCAATGAGGATGAAATATAGTAGCTATCACTTTTCTTTTTTCTTATTTAAGCACGTAAGCACACTTAAAGGAACACTCCCACCCCATAACAGCTTAGTCGCAGTGAAGTTGTAATTGGTACAGAAGTGCATTGGCGCTATCTTACCTTATGAGATTAAACCATTCCCAAACAGTTTAACCCTGAAGGTCTCCCCTGGTGGCCATCTGTACTGCCTCCTACAACAACAGCAATGATCAATAAAGTTTTCCTTGGCAGCCGGTAATCACTGGCCGCCAATGGTGAGTAATAGTATAAACTGTTTTTTTGCCAGTCTCTTTTTTTATTTTGTTTGACACCCCCACACCAGAGGAACACTGAGGAGGCACAGCAACTGTTTGGTTCTCCAGGGATGGTAGGGCAGTGAGGACGATTCAGTAAGCGGTGCCAGAGTGCTTGGCATAGCTTTTCAAAACTTATCAAACTTTGCTGCAAAGATTCCCAGCCATGTCAGGCCCTCTTGGTTTGCGTAGTGGTGTTATGACTCCAGCATGGTGGCCATCTTAGGTGCTCTGCACGGTCTCAGAGGCGGTGGAGTGTCGATTTGATACTGCAGAGATGCAGGTGTACCCAGTAGGGGCTGGGATATCGCCCACCGGTCCAGGGGGATTAAGGGACAGCAAGGATTCTGCTGTCAGACTTGAGCTAAGATTCAGAAGATCGTCTGCCTTTCCAACTACTGGGCTGTCAGCTGAAGTAGGTAACAAGGTCGTACGCGGTGGTCAAGTGTCAGAGCACCCGCTATCAGGCTGAATAAATTGCAGCTAGTAGTAAGGGTGGACCCTGATTGGTGTAAGATCATTTCTAGCAGGAATAAAAATAATTTTTTAGCATGAGTTAGCAGGAGCTGAAGAAGAACATGTCTAACCATCTTAGGTGTCAGGCCCCGCACCCATAGTCTGTGATACGCTGATGGTTTTTAGTTTCTTACATTATCACCAGCCGCAACTAAGATGAAGTTGCTATTGAGACTGGAATCATCTGTGAGTAATCCTTCAATGGTTCTGAGTACTTCTAAAAGGATCTCTGTAAAATATGGCCTTTATTTAATATTTTTTATAAGCTTTTCAACTGGTTTAATAAGTTTGGCTAAACTTTTAAACTGGTTTAATATTGTGAACAATAATATAATTTTTTTATACTTTGAAATTGTTTGCTATATTGTATATTTTATACAGGAGATATTTTTTTATACTTTGAAATTGTTTGCTATATTGTATATTTTATACAGGAGATATTTTTTGATATTTTACGATTTTGAAAAAAATTACTTTGAAAGTTAAACATATTAAATTGTGACCAATGTGTTTTGATTGGTTGCTGGATGGATTTGGTACAACCAAAGCCAATAGAAGACTGAGCCTGCATCATAAAGGTTAGTTATATTACCCAAAAAAACTCAAGGAACAGAAACAGAGCTCTGTACTCACTGAATACGGACTCACTCAATGACATGGAAGGCTGCAGTATGAACAAAATTTAAAAATTCACAAAAATATAAAATTTACTTTTTCTATTAGAGCATAGTAAAGTTTTTATAACTGGTATGTCATCATACATAAATAAGTACAATATTTACTTTTTTCAGTGGTATTTGATTTCTGTTTTCCTTAAATAACCCTTGTCCATCTGTCTGAATGGAAAATGGTAAAAAAGTACTCTCATCATTTTGTTTAGAGGAGTGCAAAGTGATTTCTGCTTCCACATAAATATAGATGAATTTATATGACAGTTATTTTTAATTGTTAAAAATCCATCCTCTCTCAAATGATTCACAGCAGGTAATTACCAATTTGTCTATACTCGTTAATTTTACTATCATCTAAATCAATATGTGTTTCAGTCTGATACTAAATCCTCTCACCTTTATTTGCATGGATTTACTGCAGCGCTTTGAACCTTAATTGCGACAGTGACTACTTCTCGATGACTTTAATTATACAGATTGTCTGTCTATAGATATATAATTGCACTTGTACCAATGGATTCCTCATTAAATATATACTGCTGTGCTTTAACGAATGATAATATATACAGATTTATATGATATAATATGATATGATACCTTCGTTAGTTAACAACCTGTCTGTGGAACCTATTGAGACCTTTGTTTTAAATCAAAACATATATTTGTACAAATAGTTAAAACATGTAATGATCATGTCTTCAACAAAGAAAATCTATTTTTTTTCAATTATTTAATCTTTGTGTTGGAATTTCCTTAATAATAATTAAATGCAAAATTTCAGAACTGGCAGTTATCGCTGAACCATGCATTATTTTTTATACTCACTTTATTATTTTATTTAAGACTTAAGGTTTATTCCAAGAGATTTGTTTTTTACTTAAAGGGACACTCCAAATCCCTAAAGCACCTTAGCTTGCTAAGATACTTTAAGTGTGAAGAGTGTGTCCTTTTTCTCATTATACAAAAAGTGCAGATTTCAATAGAAATTGGCACTTTTATAAATTAACCTTGTTACACACAGCCCTGGCTGTCAATCAGACAACAGGCTTCCTGGCTGTTTAGCTCAGTGAAGCTAGACTCAAGAGGCAGCAATTTCCTAGAGCACCTGCCTTGTAAAGATTTCTCAGTGAGCTGCATTTTGAAGTCTGCGATTGGACATCCACAGAAAGCCTAGGTGGAGTTGTAAGGGGAGGGGTTGCAAATGCAGCAGACAAGAATCCTGCAGTTTGTGCAAGCTGTTTAGATATATCCCAATGAAAAACACGTAATTAAATGCATGCATGATTTTTTCATTTAAGTATACATTCAATTTTCCTAAGTGGAACACAGTTTTAATGCTGCGCCCCATGAAATAAAGGGCATAAGGGAATCTCTCACTCTTCCTACAACCAAGCATGACCCAGTTTAAACATAAGGACGTCACTTCCGAGAAGGCGAAGTGCACGTTTGCATTCCACATACAAGTTGGTGAACCGGAAGGAAAGAAACTTCAACTTGACGCACGTCGCGTTCCATGCCCCGGAAGGAGAAAACCGGAAATAAACGGAAGGCAGCACATATAAAGAAAAGAAGACCCCAAGCAAGATTTTAACCAACTGAGGAAGCCCCTTTAACGGGCGAAACACTTTTGGACATTACTGGACTATACAGCTTACCAGGGAATACACTATCTAGTATTTCATTTTATTTCTTTATATTTTATGTATTTGCCTTTACATTTGGATAATAAAGAATCGTTTGGACCACATCTCTGGCATCCCGTGTATTAGACTGAGAGATCTATACAGTGAGGACCGGAAAGAAAAAGGAGTTTGACATCCTATTAAGGATCCACCTGCGCTTACCATGCGAACCATATGTTATTAATGGCTCCTGACTTGTGAGTGATATTCCTAATTTCAATCTACCATATATAATTTGTTTAGGCAATATTGCACTACTGTTTTAGCACTTTTATGTTGTTACAGATCTGAATTTCTACCATATAGCTCCACCTTATGTATGTATGTATATGTTTTGTATCGTGTAGAGGTGGTTTAAGGGATACCGCCCAATGTGTTTTTGAGCTTATTGTCTATTTCTCCTCACTTTGTTTTACTATATGATATGAGTATTTGCTCATCATTTGGTTTTCCATGGGTGCACCAGCAAGCAGTTTTTGTGATCTGCTCGATAGGGTCAAGGAAATATCCACGGAAGGTGAGAATTGAGTGGTGGTCTCCCTAGAATAACGCTCTAATAGGAATCTACCAGGGAAGATCCCAAGTCCAGGCCGGGATGTCGGCCAGTAGGCCGCAGCTCTGCGTCTTGGACATTCCGTGGTCGATGAGGGAAAGAACAGCATCAATCTCTGTAGAAGGATACCCTAAGGTAGGTAGTGGGCCTCCCTTGGCTTGATGGAGTGGTAGGCACTGGATTTCCAGCTGATTCATGCAAGCCTGGAGGAGCTACCAACATCTGTGTCTGCTCAGCCATGCTGTGCAGAATTTTTCATTTTAGTTTGCGATTTTTTCAAAGGAATCATGTGTCATATGTGACTGGGTAAATAATGACCTAACAAAACCCTTTATAGTGTGTAATATTTCACTTACAAATAGTAATAAACAAATTTACATTCTTTTTTAATGTTTCATGGATTTTTTTTCCTTGAATGAGCACACTCTCAACTTAATTACACACATAATAAACTTAATAAATGTAACAACAAACCAATATAGTCCTTGGTCAAACTCAAAGCACTAAATATAATTCTAAAGGTCTCCTTCGTTTGGTCACTTGCTCAACCTCAGTTGGTTGAACTTTCTTATATTTCACATGCTTTCATGAGGTTCTTCCAGTTGATGATTTAAAGATCATATGCATTTTGATATTTTTTTTTTTGTTTGTTTAAATCAATCTGGTTAACTTGATAAACAAGCAGATATAAAGGTATAAAGTAAACTCGAAGTTCATATTAATAGGTAAAATCTAGTATGTATCCTCTATAATTTAATATATTATATAAAAAGTGTTTCAAAAAAATTAAGCACACTTGAGAATCATTAGCACAAAAGTATATTTTATTTCATTGTCACAGAAAGGTTTTGTTCAAGTCAACAAATCTGCTGTATACCAAATCCCACGCATTTCGCTCATTTGCATTTTAAATACATTTTAAATATTCTGCCTAAACAGTCCTTAATGATGCAAAAAATATTTTCATTAAACCATTAGAGTCCCATGCCTAATTGTCTATGTATTTCTCAAATGACTGAATATAAAGTATAGTCTCTGAAGAACCAATCATGTTTTTCCCTATCAGCACAATCTGGGTGCTAAAAAATCTCTGATGGCATTAAACCATCAACATATGCCTGCTATACAAAAATATGTTCTTGTTACAGATTTCATCAAAAGTGTTGAAAAAGTGTTGGCAAAAAGGTAGATACAAAACTCTTGTAGAACAAAGTCCGTGATACTTTTTGAAAATTGTAGGCTTTATTTTTTGGCCATACCAAGCATAGAACTTCAAGGTAGCCATGTACAATCCACAAACAGTGATGGATGGGTTAAAATGAAATGAAATTCTTAGTGTTTAGATTCTTCATCAATCGTAGTTTAAAATGTAAATCTGGAATTACCATATGCATCAATTAGGCTTCTTATAAATTAATTTACCCCTTTATTCTGCTCACTGAGGTATTATAGAATCTAATTGGCAGAGAAAGCAATAACATATGCACAATAAATTGGGTGTGAAATAATGTTAATTCATATAATGAACAATGTGTGGCATGCTGCCTCAGCGTTAATGGTCACCAAGCAGATATTAATGACATTCATACATAATGTAACACAACATGATGTGAGAGGGTGATTGGGTCACACAGACAGAGCTCAAGGACGATCTACAGTCACACCTACTTCAAACAATGTAGATTCTCTGAGTTTTAGTCTTGAGAAATGTCTTATAAGGCAATTTTAAGAGGTAAAATCGAGAGGAGCTTGCTTTATTTTTGCCACACCATGAAATTTGTCATATTAATTTCTAACAAACCCTACCTTTTAGCTGTTTATCACTTACCCTGAGGCTAACGTTAAGGACACAATAAGACAGTCGGAGCAGGAGGAAGCATGACTTTTATTGTTTGTACATCAATAAAGCTCTTTGGAATGTGACCTGAAGGATCTCCTCCTAATATCCTCAACATGCATATTAAAACAAACACAACAATTCCCACTGCCACAATCTTTTTTTTTAATCACTTTGAGGGCTATAGGGACCACAGGTGGTCCAGGGACAATGGTTTGAGAATTAAAGCAACATAAAATTGTTCAAGTCATATAGAACTATACGGCTGATGCAGATTTACGGTTAATTTAATTCTACCTCACCTTGGGCTACCTAAGAGGTGCAAAAGCTAAATCTGCCACAGTTAACAGACAGTTATTATTATTTTATCATTATTTTTATATTTATATTGTGCCAGCAAATTCCATAGCGCTGTACAATTGGTGGACTAACCGACACGTAATTGTAACCAGACAAATGGACGCACAGGAACAGAGGAGTTGAGGACTCTGCTCAATGAGCTTACATGCTAGAGGGAGTGGGAGGTGCGGGTAGACAGGAAAATGAGCCTCGCCGCTGCATTCATTATAGATTGCAGTGGTGCAATCTGGGAACACGTAAGACCACTGAGAAGGGAATTGCAGTAGTCAATGCAAGAAAGAACAACAGCATGGACTAGCACCTTAGTCTTAGCTGCATCTGGTGTTAAAAAGGGGTGGGTGCAAGTTATATTTTTGAGATGTAAGCGGCAGGTTTTAGTGATCGACTGGACATGAGGGGTAAAGGAGAGGTCAGAGTCAAAGAGAACACCTAGGCAGCAAGCCTGCAAGGTAGAGGTGATGGTGGTACTGTTGACTTGGAGGGAGACAGACACGGGAGTAGCAACACTTGAGGGAGGAAAGACCAGAAGTTCTGTTTTGGGCAGGTTGAGCAGCCATCCAGTTGGAAATCGTGGAGAGGCAGTCAGAGACACGAGTCAAGATGGACGAAGAGAGATCAGGAGTGGACAGGTAGATTTGCATGTCATTTGCATATAAATGATAATGGAAGCCAAAGGAGCTGATGAGTTTACCAAGGGAGGCAGTATAGATCAGTAGGGGACCAAGGACAGGACCTTGGGGAATGCCAACAGATAGGGGTTGGGGAAAAGAGGCAAAGAAAGGCCATAGAAAGAAACACTGAAAGAGAGACGTAGGAGGAGCACCAGTAGAGAGCAGTATCTAGTAGACCGAGAATGAGAAAAAGCTGTTGATGATCAACAGTGTCAAAGGCAGCAGAAAGGAGAATTAGGATAGAGTAATGGCCGCGAGATTTAGCAGCGATTAAATCGTTGGATACTTTGGTCACAGATGTTTCAACAGAGTGACGAGCGCGGAATCCAGACTGAAGCGGGTCAAGCAGAGAGTTGGATTCGAGGAAGTCTGTCAATCTCGCATACACAACTCTCTCAAGGATCTTGGAGGCAAATGGCAGTAGCGATATAGGGCGATAGTTGGATAGCGAGTTGGGGTCAAGGTTGGGTTTTTTCAGAATTGGCGTTATGGTTGCATGCTTGAAGGGTGAATGAAATGTGCCGGAGGAAAAGGAGAGATTGAAAATTTTAGTGAGAGGAAGAGCAAAAGAGAGAGACAGAGTGTTGATGAGATATGAGGGAATATGATCGAGGGAAGAGGTGGTAGTGCGGAGGACCGGAGCAGAGCAGAAACCTCTTCCGTTGTAGTAGGTGTGAATGAGCATAGAACGGTGGAGTGAGTGAGGTTTGGTGATGTATTGGAAGATGCATTGGAAGGGGAGGGCGAGAGGTTAGATATCTCTTCCCTGATTGTAGAAATCTTCTCAGTGAAGTGAGTTGCAAAGTTTGAGTCGGACAGGGTGGTAGGAGGAGGGGGAGCAACAGAGCAAAGGAGAGCATTAAAAGTGTGAAATGTGCTGATCAACTGGAATATGAGATAGCTGATACATTGGGGAAGGGTTTAAGTGGAGAGAAACAAGGTGCACTGCTGTAAACAGAGCAGAGAACCAAACTGAGTAGTGACCCACCCGGGATGACCACGGCCGCATACCACACAACCAGCACAACCATTCGTTGTTATGTTATATTATGTTTTTTTGTTTTTTTAAAACTCTGACAAATACGAAGTGGCATTCATACACTGCACAAATTCTTCCATGCCTTTAACATGTAAAATTATTTTTGTATTACATGCATGCTTGTTTATTGAACAGACTGCAGTGCACACAAACAAATTTGTAAAACTGTTATGACGGTCAGTGCAAAAATAAAGAATATATTTTTTTTTTTAAAGTGTGAAATAGGCATTTGGGTTGGCGGGACAGTGTACTTATGAGAGTGTTGAAGTAATTTACTTTTGCAGAGGTAAGAGCCAGAGTGTAGGGGCACAGCATAAATTTATAGTGGAGGAAGTCAGGTGCAGAGTTAGACTTTCTCCAACAGCATTCAGCAGTTCTGGAACATTTTTTGAGATATCGGGTCAGCTTGGTGAGCCAGGGTTGTGAATGATAACGCTTGCTGCATTTAAATGTAGGGTTTGACATGTTTTCATAAAATAATATATTTTTAACAATGGAAATTTTATTCTAAGAAAGCACAACTAAAACTTTTACAAAAGTAAGTCAATTTCTAGAGTTCTTAGAACGGACGGGAATAGTAAAAGGTCAGCAATAAATGCTCTAATACAAATGGCTTTTAGAATCAATAACAAAATGAAAAGAAAATAATAAGATAGCTACGTATAAGCCATATCCATTTCTCCTTTTTCATACCGCTAGAAGCCCTGGATTTTTAAGTAACAAAGAATGGACTAATAAGGGGAACATAAGGAAAAAAAAAAAAACTATCAGTCTGTATTCTAATTGGCCGCTTGGTATTTTAAGCCAATTGGAACACAGCTGTAATTCAAATCAGGTCAGTGGCACAACTACCCCCACTACTTTAACCCCTTCAGGACCGAGGACGGTTCAGGACCGTCATCGGCATTTTTGCATTGCCGACCGGTGACGGTCCTGAACCGTCCTAACGGTGCAATGTACTTACGGCAATCGGCGTTGCTCCCGGTGTGGGGAGACTGCCTGCAGCCCAGACAGTTTCCCCGCTGCGGATTAGGACCCTTGCTAGTGTAAAATCATAAAAAAATAAAAGTTAATGTTAATAAAAAAAAATTATATATGTGTGTATATATATATATATATATATATGATATATACACATAATATATGTGTATATATCATATATATAATGTCATACAAAGTTTATTTTTATATTAATATGTACATATATTAATATAAAAATACACTTATAATTAAATTACACACGTATATATATAATATATATAATAACTATATATATTGTATATAAATATTATAAAATACAAATAATAAGTAATTTAAATTAAATAAAAACATGTAAAAATAATAATAAAAATTTCAAAAAATATATATATCTATATGAAATTTTATTCTAACTGTATTTTGATAGTAATATATATATATATATATATATATTTATATTAAAATACACTTAGAATTAAATTGTATATATATATCTATGTATATATAAATAAATAAAAATAATACGAAATATAAATATGTCCATATACAAAATTACATAAATAATTATATAAATATACACGTAGACTTCAAATATATAAATATGCATAGATATTTA